>JAQPPZ010001233.1:2400000-3000000 GCA_028583015.1 Wollemia nobilis | reverse complement strand
TTTTTAGTTGTTTTCTAGCATAGCTTCCAATTCCAATAATTTCCTTTTAAGTCATTTCCTTTCCAAAGCAATTAATTAGATTTCCTTTTTGAAAATCAATAGCATAAATTTGCTTTTGTGAAAACCACCTAAGTAGATTTCCCTTTTGAAAATCAATAGATTAAATTTGTTTTTGTACCAAACCAAGTAAATAGATTTATTTTGAAAAGGCATCATAGCATAGTTTATTTTAAAAAGGCATTTAGAGTAGATTTGCTTCTAAAATAGTACCACACAAACAAACACCACACACTCACGTCCTATTTAAATGGTGTAAGGAGCTAGGTTTCATCTCTAGCCCGAATTGGATTTCATCACCAATTCACCACCAGAGTTCAGTGAGGTCTAGGTTTACTCTCCACTGGCTCACCTCCGGTTTTAGTCACCATAGTAGCCCCCCAGGTGGATCATTCTAGCATTAATACCCGATCGGTCCTTCCCACTTCGAGTGTTGGTTATCCAGAATTCATCACTGGAAGGTACCTTCGAAGTGGGTAGTTTTAGAAAGCCCCTTTACCATAGGGCTTTTCAAATAATTAGTGGGCACATCTGATCATTACTGTGGATGCCTTAAACATGAGGGTTAAGTGAAAGCATGGGTATGCCGATAGCACCACATTGACAATGCGACCTCTCTTCATGAGAGTTTATTTGACTCATCAGAGCATTTTGAGTCTCCCCCTTTGGATACCATTTTACTATACCTGATTCCATCTAGGTTGCCACTCACCCATTGGAAACATAGTTCTATTTTGTGCGCTCTTGGGTATTGCAAAAGGTTCTATGCTATGACATACCTGATTCAAAGTAGAAGTTCACCCATTACCATGATTTGTTCCTAGGGCGGATACATACTTTCATCAAAACACATAAAAACCAAAAAGAAAGAATATTTGCTTATTTTTGAGTCTCAAAAAAGTGGTTACAATAGCATATCAAATATGCTATAACACACTTATCAGTTGTTCCACAGTTTCACCTCCATGCTATACACTGCACAGTCTATTTTTAGGTGATTTGCACCCCCTAGTGTGATCCTTCTACACTCAGATTTATTTCACATGATTTTATGTGAAAATATAGCTTTTAGGCTACAAAACTATATTACATAGGTCTCCATAGCACACAGAGGGTATACATAACATAAAATTCACTCTCTATCATAGTTTTGGGTGGTCCGCACCCCTAGAGTGCAAACCTATTTTTTGGGTTCCATATTGCACACACAAGACATAGACACACCACACAACACATATCTGACATATATTTCTCATTTTGAGTGGTTCACACCCCACTTGTGCGAACCTATATTTTTCAAAATAGATAGTGTCCTAGTCAGTCATAGATATTTCTAGAGTTTAGATTTCACATCTATTGGCTGTTAGCATACCTTTTGCACACATCACCATGCTAGTTACGCATAGTTAGATGTGTGAAGCCCTTCGTCATGCCACTGAGGCTGCTCAATGGACTGTCATGATGGTAGGTGCTTCTAGTTCTCAGACCATTGATCCACCTTTCGAGTCTGACCATGTTACTATTGTAGGTCCTCCTGACCTATTGACTGGGCCTTCCACCCCTACTACTAGTCCCACATCCCATATGGCATCTTCCACTCCATCCCACCTCTTGGATGAGACCTTCGAGGAGACCCCTCCTTTGGAAGATCTTTCCTCTCCCAATCCCCCATCCACATACTACCAGCATGTCATCTACACTCCTCCTGGCCACCCCATACCCGTTATGGTGGTGGATGAGTTCACCCCACCTACTTCACCTTTTGCTACCCATCCATTCCTCGAGCATTCCTCCCATCCACTTTTGGGAGATGACTCTGGTCCAGTTGTTTCTCAAATCATACCTGATGTCGTTACCACTGTCTAGATAGTTGGTATGATATCCACACCTCCTTCATCCATGGACCCTCCTACCATACATTCATCCCAAACCCCACCATCTCAGCAGGCTTCATCGAGTTATCAGCCTTCATCCCAGCCACCTTCCTCGCTCCCACCTCAACACTATTCACACCCATCTCAGTATTACCAGCTGACATCACCCGATCTATCCCATCCCTTGTTATAGGTTCACCCATAGTAGGCCTCTTCATCCTCATAGCCACCTCCTTTCACACCATAGTTTACCTCCTATCCACCCACCAGCTACCCACCATTCTCATCCTATGGACCCCCATCGACTCCTTCATCATCATTTCGCTTACCACCCCCACCTTCCTTTCGTCCCCCACCATTGAACCCCACCTATCAAGGTCATCCCCCTCGATATTCGGTTCATCTTGAGTCCCTTCTCACCATCCCATCGATACCCCCTTCATCCTCATCAGTTCCACCTCCATCTTCCCATCAGTCTACTTTTACCACACCAGCATCTCTTCCACCCTCATCTTCTACACCACCCACTTTCTTCACTTCACCACCCACATGGTCCTCTACCACTACTGCTCAGGTGCAACTGACTTACCCATATGCACAATAGTAGTAGATGCCCATGCCTACCTAGTAGGTCCTCGGGTATTATGATCAGCAATAGCAGCCACCCACCTACCACTCTTCATACATCTCACCCCACCCATCTCAGGTTCCTATCCCACAATATCAGACTATGTCGATGCCTGATCCAAACTAGGCTGCTTACTATCATCCATGGGAGGAACAATAGTTGCAATATCCACCACACCTAGGTTATTCGCAACCCCCATCATAGCCATTACCTGCATCCACATCATCACCTCCATTTTTGGATCCACCAAATACTACCATGGTGCTCTCTAGTGAATTTCAAGCCATGCAGGAGCAACTTCGTACATTGGATTTATGCACAACTAGTTACGGGCCTCAAAAACCCACATATGATGAGTTGTGCAATGAACCAATTCACCCATATGTTCCTATCCATCCATATCCTTACATATTTGAGATCCCTAAATTTGAAAAATTTAAAAGTAAGGAAGATCCTAGAGAGCACCTTAATAATTATCACTTTGCTTGCTACCAGTTGCATGGTAGTGATCCCCTTATGCTTCGCACATTTCCACTTTCACTTGGGGGACAAGCATTAGATTGGTACAACCATTTGCCTCACCATAGTTTATTCACTTTTGAACAATTGGCCAATCTATTTCTAGAGCATTTCTCGATTAACATCAAAACCAAGCTTACCTTGTCCGATGTTTATGCTTTACATCAGTGGGATGATGAGCCTATCACCGATTTTATCACCCATTGGAGAGTGGTCATTCATGATCTAGCCTTCCCTCTCCCACCTTCAGAGCTCATCAAACTCTTTGCCAAGAGTTGTCATAAATAAATCTCCCAAACATTGCAGATTCATCAGAGTCGGACATTTGAGGAAGCCATTTCCCAAGCCAAAGTCATCGAGGACATCAAGGTCCACACAGGAAAAATCAAGTTGCATCAGAAACAACCCTACCCCACCAATTACCATTACAACCACCCTCCATATGTACCACCTACCACCCGACCACCCCAAACCAATCAGGTGCTTCTCAATTCTCCATATCCACCACCACAAGTGGCATCTATGCAAGCTCCACAACCCACTCCTCCATGATCTCCTCAAAATAAATACCAAGCCAATCCTCCACTTCTTCCCACTCCAAAACCAAACAATCCTTCACCTCAATCTAATCTATACCAAGGTCACAATCGTCCACCTCACCCTCCATGCAATTGGATACCCTTATCTGAGCCCATGCCCACTCTATTTCACTAGTTAACTAAGGGAGGTCTCATCACTTTGCCAAATGTCCAACCTCTCGATCCAAATCATCCTCTCCTACGGGACTACAATCCATAGGATTTCTATGATTATCATCGACAACATGGCCATACTATTGATTCATGCCACATTTTTTGCCATGTCATGCAAGACCTTATCGATCGAGGCACTATTCAAGTCTCAAATCCCCTCGCACCACAAAATCAAAACTTGGGGATATATCAGAATCCTTTACCTAAGCATGGGGGTAATCCACCTCAAACTGATCCATGCCAGGTTAATCATGTCAATCGAGGTCCTTCCCAATAGGGGTTTGTGGGTATGATCAATATCACAACCCGTAATCAATGCTATCCACCCCTACGGTCGCCCAACAACCTTCCACTTCTCAACAACCACCTACCACAACCTCAATCATCACACCACCAATTCCTCCACCCCTTCCATGGAATGTCATCACCATCCATGGTAGTCTTTCTCATCAGCTCTGCACCACCCCTACAAGGTTATCCATTTACGACCTCCTGTAGCAATCCCAACCTCATCGCGAAGCCCTTGATTCTATCCTTCGCTCTCTCGATCTTGAGACCCATGATGCAGATGCCTTTGCCAACTTCATTGGCAATGTTCAAATATGCCTACAACCTTCTATCAGCTTCCATGACCATGAAATTATAGAAGTTGTAGGTGAGGGAGTGGATCCCCCATTACATATTCAGGCCTCCATCAATACCGTCACCTATAAGCGTGTTCTCATCGATACCGGTTCATCCATCAACATCATTTCTACTACCACCCTAGGCCATCTTCACCTTCCCCCTTCCCATATTGCCACTCCATCCATGGACCTTCGAGCCTTTGATGGCTCCATGCATCCTACCCTTGGTACCATTGTCTTGCCCATCAAGGCGGGTGCCAAAACCATTTCCACTCTCTTTCATGTTATCGAAGGTGAGATGCAGTATAACATCCTATTGGGACATCCTTGGATTCGGGACATGCAATGCATCCCCTCCATGCTCCATCATTGTATCAAATATGTCCATAATGGATTAGTCCATTGCATCCCTACCGATGGTGATCCATTCGAATTCTGCAATATCATCACTCTTCCACCCGGTCCACCCTTATCATCCACCCAATTCACCCCTACTCCACGTCGGTCCCTTGATAACATGTATCCATCAACTTCACAATCTCACCCTCCAACACATGATCCAAGTAACATCACATCCACCTCCTCCAATCCACCTCAACCTCCCATCGTGCAAGCTACACCCACATTTTCTCATCAACCCTCCTCCCATTTCACACCACCTCCTCCATTTATCTTTTTTGCTACACCCTCCACTCCATCTTCATCTAGCAACCCACCAATTCTTCCCACACCTCCTACATCTTCATACCACTTTGTGCCCCACTCAATATGGACATGAGTCATCTCCAGCTCACCCACCACTGCTTCCATCCCCACTTCTCAATTCACCCATGCCAACCATCCTATTATTGGAACACCTATTGAGTGCTATGAGTGGACACAACGCGCCTCTCGACTTGATGACCAGTTAGCTCAATATGATACTTCCGCTTCCACCCCTTCACCCACTACTCCACCTACACCAATTCCACCATCTTCTATGCCACCCAGGGGGTCCTCCCCTCCACCTGAGCATACGACCCCTCCTCATGTCTCAATACTCATGACCACACCAGGTCCTGGTGAGTATAACATAAGCAATGCTCGGGTCCTTCCATCCAACATCCAATCCACTCATGACTTTGGCCGACCTCATGATATGCCCTTGACTATTGGGGTAGTAGTTCCTTTAGGTCCTCTTGATAATTGCATGAACTTTGTATATGGGGGACTTGACTCATCCATAGAACCTCCAGCACCTCCATCACCACAAACCAGATTCTACGGTAATCTTGACCACATGTCCAATCCAAATTTTTCTTGGCATTATTTACGTATGTATAACTGGCATGGGTATGGCCTAGGGAGATATGAACAGGGGTGTCACACCTATATCCATCCTCCCTCGTGCAAACCCACCGACCGATCCAGCATTGGTTACCATCCTCCAATAATCAGTACACTCGAGCATGAGTTGCAAAATTTGGATCTTGATCCTGTAGACCTTCTTTCTGATGAGGAATTTGAGCTTAATATTATGACATACAGTTCTTCCCCACATTCCACAATTGACCTTCCCTCTACATTCTTTCCACCATCCCCATCGCATGAGCCTCTCTCACCCCATGAAGTCAAAACCCTTGCTCACCACTTCACCACCCTATCTCTTGACCCACCTCTCATAGTTGATCCACCTTTGCCCGAAGATCCTCCTTCTTCACCCCCACCCACTATTCCATTATTTCCCATTCAAGAATTACCACCACCTATTGGCCCATGTTCTTGATCCCCTTCCCCACCTGTGGTGTTAAATCCAGGTCACAACCAACCTTTTCTGGATTCATTGCTATCCTCCTCTGATTCATCACAACCCTCATCACCTACATCTCCCTTATCTAGCACTTCGGTCAACATGATCTCTATTGACTTGTATGCTCCACTATGATATCCACACCAACCTCATTATGTCCCCCCACCTATGCCTAATTTTATTGCTCTAGATAATATTTCCAAAACCCCCGTAGCTATTGAATTCCTCCCAACATCGCACATGTTGCGATCCGCCAATGCACCATTACCCTCCATCCCACCTCACATCCCATGGATTAATCATACAGATATTTATCTAGATGATGAATTCCAGCTCCTAGATTCCATCGATGACCTTCACCTCATCCCCATACCTGCACAACTCCATGATGGTTCTCACATGCTTGTTGAGGACACTATTGAAGTTGACATTGGCAATGATCCGGAACACCCTCACATCATCTCCCTCATCGCTAGCCTATCCGAAGAAGAGCGTGTCCTTTATACCAATTTCCTCAGATACTACATTAAGGTATTCGCATGGTCCTACATGGATATGCCTGGCCTTGACCCATCGTTAGTCGTGCACAACCTTGTCCTAGATGACAATGCTAAACCTATCCAACAAAAGTTGCACCGCATGCATCCCACCATCATGCTTGTTGTCAAGGAGGAGTTACAGAAACTCCTTGATGTCAATTTCATCCAGCCTATCGATTACCCTGAGTGGGTTTCAAACATGGTTCCCATCGGAAAACCCAAAGGGGGTATCCGCATTTGCACCGATTTTAGGGATCTTAACAAAGCTTGTCCCAAGGACAATTTTCCACTCCCTAACATTGACATGTTGGTCGATGCTACAGCCAGACACGAAATACTATCACTCATGGATGGTTTTTCAGGTTATAATAAAATTCATGTCAATCCAGAAGACCAGCACAAGACCTCTTTCATGACCCCTTGGGGGACTTTTTGTTACAAGGTCATGCCCTTTGGCCTCAAAAATGCTGGGGCAACTTACCAACGTGCCATGACCTACATATTCCATGATATGATGCACAAAACTATCGAAGACTACATTGATGACCTCATAGCTAAATCCAAAACCCATGGTCAACATCTTGAGGACCTACATCAAATCTTTGATCACCTTTTGGAACATAACGTCCGATTAAATCCGAAGAAATGTGTCTTTGGTGTCACCACTGGAAAAATATTGGGTTTCATCATTTCATAGAAAGGCATTGAAGTAGATCCCACCAAAGTCCAAGCTATTCTTGACATGCCTCCCCCTACGAACCTCAAGCAGCTACGTGGCTTGCAAGGAAGGATTCAATCCATACGGTGATTCATCACCCAACTTTCAGACAAGTGTCAGCCATTTAATCATATTTTATAGAAGGGGGTCCCATTTAAATGGGATAGCAAATGCCAAGCCACCTTTGATGACATCAAATCATACCTCACATCTCCACCCATCCTCATTCCACCCCATCTAGAGCACCCATTCCACCTGTACATTTTCGCTATCGATGTCGCATTGGGCACGCTTCTTGCTCAAAAGAATGAACGAGACCAAGAGCAAGTTGTATACTATATCAGTCGCACATTGATTGATTATGAGACGTGGTATGCTTACATGGAGAAACTTTGCCTTGCCATTGTCTTTGCCACCCAAAATCTATGACACTACATGATTAATCATACTACCTACATCATTTACTGCGATAACCCACTTCGCTACATGATGGGTAAGAGCTACCACAATAGTCGAACGACCAAATGGATCATGCTCCTCATGGAATTCGATCTCGAATTCATCAGTCAAAAATCCATTAAAGGCCAAGTCATTGTTGATCAGTTGGTTGAGGCCCCATTACCAAGTGATGCGCCATTGCTTATCCAACTTCCAGATGACTCAATATTTCATATAAGCGAAGCCAAAGAACCAGTAGAACCTGAATCAACTACTGAATTGACCCTCTTCTTTGATGGCTCCCATTGCACACATGTTGGGGGTGCAGGAATAGTATTTTTCACACCACAAGGGGAGCCTCTCCCCTTTTCCTTCAAGTTAGGCTTTCCCTGCACAAACAACAATGTTGAGTATGAAGCTCTTATCCTTGGCCTAAAGCAAGCGCTCTCAATGCACATTCATCACTTGGACATATTTGGTGACTCCCTCCTCATTGTGAATCAAATCAAGGGAGAATGGCAATGTCATTGCCCAATCTTACAACAATACAAACAAGTCACTGAAGATTTGTTGGCCCAATTTGAATGGTATGACATCACCGCTACTCCACGATCCACAAATCATTTTTCCGATACCATGGCCTCACTAGGCTCACTCATTCCACAAAACCCACTTTCTAACACAACTCACGTGTCCATCCACACCCTTTTCCATTCCACCATTTCCACCAATCCACCTTCTCGTGACGATGGCATCAATATCATCGAAGCTCACCCACATGACCCATGGTTTTCCCAAGTCAAGGACTACATTAAGCTCGGTATTCTCCCACCTGATCTAAATCATACTCACAAATGAGCTTTCAAATTGTGTGCCATTCGCTATACATTGCTAGGTGATATCCTTTATAAGTGAAGTCATGATGACATTTTATTACGTTGTCTAGAACCCTTAGAAGCCCAATGAATCACTCAAGAGGCTCATGATGGTACTTGTGGCGACCATTTCAGTGGCATGGCCATCACCAAATGCATTCTATGAATGGGCTATTACTGGCCCACAATGGAGCATGACTATTGTGCCTATGTCAAAAAGTGTGTCAAATGCCAACATCATGCCAATATTACACACTTGCCTTCTCAAGCTCTACAACCTATCTAGTCAATGTGGCCCTTTTCACAATGGGGCTTGGATCTCATCGGAAAAATCACACCCACCTCATCTACCAATCATAAGTTCATCATTACTGCAACCGAATACTTTACAAAATGGGTTGAGGCCATCCCTCTAGTTCAAATGATCGGTCCCAAAATTGTTGATTTCATCACTCAACACATCATTTTTCATTTTGGCATCCCATCCAAAATCATCATAGACAATGGCACTCCATTTAAGAATAAGAATGTTCATGCACTATGTGAAAAATTCAACATCCAACATAGTTTCTCTACTCCATACTACCCACAAGGTAATGGCCAAGCAGAAGCTACAAACAAAACCATTTGCACCATTCTTCACAAAACCATTGCAGACTCACATCGTGATTGGCACAATCAAATGCCACTAGCACTATGGGCCTACCATACCAGTATTCGCACCCCAACTAGGGCAACCCCATTTTCTCTTGTATATGGCACTGAGGCCATCATGCCTTTGGAACTTGAAATACCATCCTTGTGAGTCTCCATGCAAGAATTCATTGATGATGATACAGCTCATCAGGCCCAACTTGACCAATTGACCTTATTAGATGAACGTCGCATTCATGCTATTGAACACACGTGAGTTTATCAAGACCGTCTCCGATGTGCCTACAATTCCAAGGTACACCAACATGAATTCCAAGTTGGAGACTTAGTCCTCAAAGAAAACCAACAAATTACTAGCCAACCGTGCCATCTTCGTGATAAATTTGCACCGAATTGGCTAGGCCCTTACATGGTTACTCACAAGTTTGGATCTGGGGCATATCATCTGGCCACATTGGAAGGTATTTCCAAACTTGAGCCCATTAACATTATTCATCTACGAGAATTTTATGCCTAGTTGTAGGCCTTACAGCTCATCACCACTTGTATATATGTATATAATTCAAAAACACACAAAAACAAAAAACAAAAACAAAAAAGCAAAACCAACATCATCATTTTTGACGTTCTACGGCACTACTTCCATTTGCATTTACATTTAAATCTGCTTCATTCATCTCTTTCTTCTCTTCTCTTTCCCCCATTCTTATGTAATGAATGTTGTATGGTCATGCTTTGAGTGGCTACATACCTTTCATTCTCCCCTCTTCTTTGATCCCTTTCTTCTTTTTATTCCCTTTCTCCTCTTAAGTTATTTTCTTCTAAGTTACTCATCAATGTTGTATGGTCACGCTTCGAGCGGCTACATACCTTTGATAGGTTTCTTTTCTTCTTTCTCTTATATTCTTTCTCTTCTAAGTTACTCATCAATGTTGTATGGTCACGCTTCGAGTGGCTACATACCTTTGATAAGTTTCTTTTCTTCTTTTCTCCTTCTTCTTTCTCCTCCTTTCTTTATCCCCTTCTCTATTTTCGCACCAAATTAACTCACGCCTATTGGAGAAAAATTTGCCTTTGGTTACATTTGTGCCCAAGACTTTGCCAACATTGAAGGACCAGGAGAGAACAGATTCTACCTAGTTTGATCTCCAAAGGAGGTTGGTTCCTTTGTTTATTTTAGAGAAAAGGAAGAGAGAAGGAAATGTATAAAGAGAGGGAAATATAGCTAATGCTAGAGGATTAAAACAGTACATATTAAGCAACAACAACTACTATCATAGCCTATTGCAGATAAGCATAATAAAATCTAATACAAAAAATCAAACCCTTGATAAATATTTTATGCTAACACAACTCTATTTGTGAAGTCAAATTATAGATCTTAATAGAATTTTAATGCAGGAATCCAGATCCATAATTGATGTAGATTACATTCAAACTAGATTTAATTAGCAATAGACAACACATACATACTTGATTTCACAAAACCAATGAGCCAAGAACTAGAAGGTGATATTTATTTAGCTTTTAGAAGTCTGTATACATAGCCTTGTAAACACCTAAAATCCGACCATTTTTTTGGGTCGCTCATTCTATATATAAGAGTTTTACATAACAAAAAACTAAAATTTATTACAAAAGTATGCCTGTAGACTCATTCTGGTACAAGAATAAGTTAAGGAGTGATGGAGATTCTAACTTAAAGAGGTTGGGATATTCTTGTTACATAAATATTTATCTAATATTATAGACTATGATCTTTGTGGCCTTCAAAATGTCATGCCATCATGAATTTTGGCCACCGCTTGGTCCTTGGCCATAAAAATGTCATGCCATCATGACTTTTGGTCTTGTTCTACTCCTTGGCCATAAAAATGTTGCACCATCATGAATTTTGGCCTTAGTGTGCTCCTTGGTCATCAAAATGTTGCACCATAATGACTTTTGGCCTTAGTCTGCTCCTTGGCCATCAAAATATTGTGCCATCATGACTTTTGGCCTTAGTGTTCTCCTTGGCCATCAAAATGTTGTGCCATCATGACTTTTAGCCTTAGTCTACTCCTTGGCCATAAAAATGTTGTGCCATCATAAATTTTGGCCTTAGTGTGCTCCTTGGCCATCAAAATGTCATGCCATCATGAATTTTGGCCACCACTTGGTTTTTTGCCTTCAAAATGTCATGACATCATGACTTTTGGTCCTTGTCTACTCCTTGGCCATTAAAATGTTGTGCCATCGTGACTTTTAGCCATCGCTTAGTTTTTTGCCTTCAAAATGTTATGCCATAACAACATTTTGTCCTGGTCTACTCCATTACATCCAAAATATTGTGCCATCATGAATTTTGATTTCTACACTTAGTATTTGGAGGGGATTATTCCTTATTTTTTTGGATGTGGTCATTTTGACAAACATTCTTGGTGCCTCCTAGGGTAATTCTATCAGCTAAATTTTAGAACCTAGAGCCTTTATCCATTGGGGAAAGGAGTCAAAAAATAAAAATAACAATAAAACTAAGGGAAATAAGGGGAAAGATACCAATTATATAGGAAAAATAAACAAAAACTTGCTTTGAAGCAATCATTCTTCTAGAGTGTTTTTGCTAGAATTTCCTATTTCCCTTTGACCTGAAGATAGTGCACTGTTGAATGAAGAATTCTTGGCTTTTATTTGTTTCTCCTTTTCTTGTTTGTTATTCTCTTGAAAAACTTCATTGTAGGTGGTGCAGGATTTCTTCTAGGTTTCTTCATCTGTATTAACATTTTCCTATAAGTTGAGATATAGGTATTCTAGCTCTTCAACCTTGTCATACGATAGAGATTTTGCTTTCAATATTACCTCGTGTAGACAAGCATTCATCTAAGTGATATCCTAAGCCATGGTGAATATTGAATCCTCTTAAACTAGCTCTTCCAAACTATCAATCTCTAATTCATATTCTAGGAGCTTTCTACAAGAGGCTTTCAACTCATTTTCTACCAAGAGTTGTGAATTTCCACCCCAAAAGCTAGGCATGCCATAATTTTTGGCTATACCCACATTTTTGGAAATTGATTTAGCTTTTGTCTTTAGCTCGTACATTATCCTTGTAGATTTTATTATCAAATTATGTCTCTTGAAGAAATTTTGAGCAACCAATTTGTCCTAAGAACAGTTTGCATCATGAGCTTTATACCCTGCTATCACCTAAGTACTATCCACCATGACCTAAATATTATTAGCGGTTGATACCCTCGTCACCAAGAGTTGGATTGATGCTTGGAACTCATCTTCTACCTGGCTTAGCATGATTTGAATTTTAAGTAGGTATGCTAATGTGGGTTTAGCCCTAAAGACTATTTGGTAGACCTTTTCGAGCATCTTCTTTTGGACTGCTTTTGCTTTCTCCTTGGTCAGTCCATTGGTCTTTTCTACACTGTCATATAGCTGTTATTTTAGGTCTTCAAATTGTTGCTACAACATTTGAATTTATTCTTTGGCCTTCATTGCTTTCTCTTTGTAAGGATCAGCCTCATTAAATATTTCTTCCCACTTCTTAGCTTCATTTTTTAAAGCCCTCTCTATGATTTTCTACTGCTAAAGGGCTTATTCTAAATGCTTACTTAATTGCTTCACCCAAAGGCAATTTTATTTGTAATACTCTATGTTTAGGTAAATTGTCCCCATATGAGACTAAGCCTTGCTCCACTCGTCATCCATGGGTAATTGAGTCATGTCCTCCTGAGTAACCTCAGCTTGGTAGTCTTCCAAAGTCATTTATTTTTCTATTTTTTCCACTAGATGGGTCATCTTCAGTGTAGACCCCTGTATGCTGATGGGATCCAACACCGTTCCATATTAGACATGGGCTACATACATAGAGATTTGGAAGCTTCATGATTTCAACCATGTGGCTGCATTGAGACTGGCCTTCTTCAATTTTTTGAATTTGGCAACAGTGGGGTTTTTTGCAAGGGAAGAAATCTGCATGACCTGGAAGCTTAATAGGTTGGTGGAGTTTGAGAAAGGAGTGGTGGCTAGGGAGGCTTCCATACTTAATTTTCTGGAGGGGGACTCCTCATGAGCAGAGGGAGATGTTGGTGGAGTTTGATGAGCAGAAGGGGGAGTTTTCCAAGGAGGTGATGGAGGAGGTTGATGATGGGGGGATGGAGGAGGCTAATTGGAAGGTGATGGATTGCCCTATCTCTTAGAATAGGAAGGGGAAATTATCTAGGAATGAGGAGAAGAAGAAGGAGTATCAAGGTCAATGGGAGATATACCTGAGGCCTTTTGTGGAGTGATGTCTTCGATTCCCTGTGACTTCTCGGTGTAGGCTTCGGTAATATGTTTCAGACTTGATTTATCAACCTCAGTTGTTGTCCTTATTAGGGATTGCACCTCACCAATATTTTCTTTTATGCTAGGAGTTTATGTCAGGGGATATTTCTCAATTGTTTCAACCCTTTTTTTGTTAGTCCCCTATTTATCAAAAACCTATTCAACCCTTTGTTCTTCAATCACCTACTTTTTAGAAACCTGATCAACTTTTTGTTTGTCAATATTTAGTTTCTCAGGAATATATTTAGGATTATATCATGTTTCTGTTTGATCTATAGTCTCCTCTTGTTCCTCTAATTTTGTGTGTTCCTCAGACTCTTTGTCTTGTTCTTATTCTTCGTATTCTGAATCCTCCAAGGACATTTCAAATTTTCTCCTTTTGTAGGTGCCACCCTTCTCTGACCCTAATTTTCTTTTCCTGTGCTCAAGCTGAGCACTATCATCTGACTCTGTGTTTTATCCCGAAGGAGGGATGAACACTCGATGCCTTTTCTTTGGGATTTTTGTTTGTTCAACTACTATTGCTTTCTCCTTATCTTACTATGTGCTACCCTCAACTTGTCTTATGGGGATGCCATCAATTCCCAAGGGAACCTTTTTTTCCAAAGTCTCAGACCATTCTTCATGATTTGCATCATACTTCATGTAGAACTGTGTGTCCATATTCAAACCATATATAGAGAATGTTTGGATGTGGTATCTCATATGCCACCATGCTACTATTTTAGCGTGACCCCAGTATTACCATATTTTATTCATTTTTTTAATGGTTTTCTCAGTAAGCTTGTGCTTTGGGTTAGAGGCTGGGCTCCAATCTACCAAGTTCTCATAGAAGTCATGCCATGGAGGAAGTGGCTATATCCTCTCAACATGCCATTCCAGCGACTAGTCTTCGCTATTGTTCCTGCCATGTTTGTCAAGTTGCCTATCAGAGGCATGGAATTTCTTGAAAGGGGCTTTGTTTAGGATGGCCTACCTCTAGGAAAATTTGTCTTCAAGGTTTTACTTCCACTTGTGCGAAAACTCTACCAATTTTTGGCTTTTTATAAGTTGAGCGATTTGCTCATGATCTCCCTTTTTTGACACTGTCACTCCCTCATATTGAAAAGGCATGAGACAAGTGTGTGTCCTTTGAGCACCTATCCCATATTTACTATTAATGAATTTTGTTTTCCTTATGTACTCTAGAGAAAATAGTCACTTGGTGATGTAGTAAGGAAAAAAAAAAGGTTTCTTTATGAAGTTGTAAAGCCTGATCACTACACCCTATGTAAGGATGAACCAGTCCCCTTCTACTGCATGGGGGTGCCTCAAAGTGTTTTCCATTTATTTAGGAATTCTAGTCATTTTGCCATTTATGAGCTTCAGAGTAGGGCCCAGGAATTCCATATTGAAGTGGTAATATGAACCCACGTTTGAAAGAAGTGACGTCCATTCCCACATTGGTAAGTGTTCCCCTATTTTATTATTTGTGGTGGTAGAAATGGAAACTAAATGCTTGGCTTGGAAGAAGAAAAATATCTAGACTAGATATGAGGAATAATTGAATGTATCTGGAATTTCCCTTTGTAGTTTGGAGAGGTCTATGTGTAGCTATTGGGCCAAGTACGCTGGCCAGTCAAAGAAGATAGGCACCTTGACTGTATTTGTGCGCGTTTTATCGTAAAATTGGGAAATTGATATACATTATGCTACTATGATCTACCACCCATAAACTTGGGTGCCATCCTCTAATCTTGCCACCATGGCTAGCATGGAAAAGAGCTCTTTGTTCTTGAATTGTGATAGAGTAATAGAGGACTTGGGCATGGATTTCTCTGAAAGGCTATGTATATAGACTTTTGAAAGCTAAATAAAGATCTACATTCTAGTTTTTGGCTCATTGGTGTTGTGAAATAAAGTATATATGTGTTGTCTATTGCTAATTGAATCTAGTTTGAATGTAATCTGCATTAATTTTGGATCTAGATTTTTGCATTAACATTCTGTTAAGATCTGCAATTTGACTTCACAAATAAAGCTATGTTAGCATAAAATATTCACCAAGGGTTTGAGTTTCTGTATTAGATTTTATTATGCTTATCTTCAATAAGTTGTGATAGTAGTTGTTTCTGTTGCTAAATATATACCATTTTAATCCTCTAGCATTAGCTATATTTCCCTCTCTTTATGCATTTCATTCTCTCTCCATTTTACCTAAAATAAAAAAAGGAACCAGCCTCCTCTAGAGATTCAACCAAGTAGACTATGTTATCTCATGGTACTTCAATGTTGGCAAAGTCTTGGGTACAAATGTAATCGAAGGCAGATTTTGCTCTAACAGTTTTTGGAAGCTCCATGATTTCAACCATATGGTTGCATTGAGACTAGCCTTCTTCAAATTTTTAAATTTGGTAATAGTGGGGTTGTTTGCGAGGGAAGCAGTCTCCATGTCCTAGAAGCTTAACAGGTTGGCAGAGTTTGAGAAAGGAGTGGTAGCTATGGAGGATTCCATACTTATTTTTTTAGAGGGGGACTCCTCATGAGTAGATGGATACATTGGTGGAGTTTGATGAGCAGAAAGAGGATGGAGGAGGTTGATGATGGGGGGATGGAGGGGGTTGATTGGAAGATGATGGATTGTCTTGTATCTCATAATGGGAAGTGGAAATTCTCTAGGAATGAGGAGAAGAAGAAGAAGTATCAAGGTCAATGGGAGACATACTTGAGGCCTTTAGTGGAGTGACATATTCAGTTCCCTATGACTTCTCGATGTAGGCTTCGGCAATCTATTTTAGAATTGAGTCATCAAACTCATCTATTGTCCTTGTTAGGGATTGGACCTCATAAATATTTTCTTTTGTACCAAGAGTTTCTATCAGGGGAGATTTCTCAACTATTTCAACCCTTTGTTCATCGGTCCCCTATATCTCATTAACATGTTCAACCCTTTGTTATTCAATCACCTGCTTTTTAGAAACCTGCTCAAATTTTTGTTCATCAATATTTTGTTTCTCAGGAATCTGTTCAATATTATATCATGTTTTAGTTTGATCTTTAGTCTCCCCTTGTTCCTCTGATTTTGTGTGTTTGTCAGAATCTTCATCTTGTTTTTATTCTTTGTATTCTGACTGCTCTAAGGAAATTTCAATTCTTATCCTTTTCTGGGGGCCACCCTTCTCTGACCCTGCTTTTATTTTCATGTGCTCAAGATAAGCACTATCATATAACTTTGTATCCAATCCTAAAGGAGGGATGAACACTCAATATATTTTATTTGGGGTTTCTATTTTTTCAATGACTATTGCTTTCCTCTTATCTTACTCTATGCTACCCTCATCTTGTTTGATGGGGATGCCATCAATTCCCAAGAGAACTTTGTTTGCCATAGTCTCATACCATTATTCATGATTTGCATCGTACTTCATGCAGAACTTTGTGTCCATCTTCAAACTGTATCTAGAGAATTTTTGGATGTGGCATCTCATTTGCCACCATGCTAATATTTTATCATGATCCTAGTCTTGCCCTATTTTCTTCATTATTTTAATGGTTTTCTTAGTAAGCCTATGCTTTGGGTTAGAATATAGGCTCCAATATACCAAGTTCTCATAGAAATTGTGCCATGGAGGAAGTGGTTGCATCCTCTCAACATGTCATTCCAATGGCTGGTCTTCACTATTGTTCCTACCCTGTTTGTCAAGTTGCCTTTCAGAGGTGTGAAATTGCTTGAAAGGGGATTTTTTTAGGGTGGTCTGCCTCTAGGTGAATTTTTCTTTAGGGTTATACTTCCAATTGTGTGGCAACTCAAGCAATTTTAGGATTTTTAGAAGCTGAGCGATTTTCTCATGATCTCCCTTTTTCAACATTGTCACTCCCTCATATTGAAAAGGCATGAGGTAAGTGTGTGTCCTTTGAGCACCTATCCCATATTTTCTATTAATGATTTTTTTTGCCTTATGTACTCTAGAGAAAACAGTCACTTGGTGACGTAGTAAGGCAATATAAAAGGCTTCTCTATGAAGCCATAAAGCCTAATCACTATACCCTATGTAAGGATGAACCAGTCCCCTTCTTCTGCATGGGGGTGCCTCAAAGTGTTTTTCATTTGTTTAGGAATTCTCAGAATTTTGCCATTTATGAGCTTCAAAGTAGGGTCTAGGAATTCCATATTGAAGTGGTAATATGAACCCACGTTTGAAAGAAGTAGTTCCATTCACACACTGGTAAGTTTTACCCCTTTTGATTCTTCATGGTGTTAGAAATGTAAATTAAATGATTGGCTTGGAAGAAGAAAATATCTAGACTAGATATGAGGAATACTTGAATGTATCTAGAATTTTCCTATGTAGTTTGGAGAGGCCTATGTGTAGCTAGTGGACCAAGTACGCTGGCCAGTCAAAGAAGATAGGCACCTTGCCTGGTTCTGTGTGTGCTTTGTCATAGAACTGGGAAATTTATATACATTGTGCTACTATGATTTGCTATCCATAAACTTGGGTGTTGTCCTTCAATCCTGCCACCATGGCCAACATAGAAAAGAGCTCTTTGTTCTTGAATCATGATAGAGGAATGGGGGACTTGGGCATGGATTTCTCTAAAATGGTATCTGACAGGTTCCACTATAGAAATGCGTTGATGTTTGGGGCATTGGTGTAAAAATTTGCATAATTTTTTGGGTTAAAATGAATGGGCAGAATCGTAGGTTTTCTTCCACAGGAAAAGATGGCCCTGATCATATCTAGGTCAAGTGTGAACATGGCTTCCCCTTTGTAATTTTTTACCACCCTGTGTTTGATGTCGTACATTTTTTCCATCGCCTAAATTAGCTCTCGACAAGGGTGAACTTGGGAGCAGACATACCAATAGAGCAAATAATGGTACGATAAAGTGCTTGGATTAGACGGAGAGACGTCTGGTGAGATTCTTGCAGCTATATCCCTCTAAATTTGCTATGGATCCTTCCATGTTAATTTACATCTATGATATGAGCATCAAGGTCTATGAATATTCTCACTTTATTTCTTGAGATTCTCTTATTATTAGAGAGAATTATTGAAGAACTAGTAGTAGGGGGTGTACCCACCATGATCATTCATTGTATCTTTGTAGTAGCCAAGAGAGTGAAAAGCAGTTTTACAGAGTTCTCTAAAAAGTTACAGGAAAAGTAGAAGGTGAAGAAGGAATATGGAAGGTGGTTGAAAAAAAGGCTATGCATGCTCGCATCAATTTGACATGTAATAACTATCAAACTTATGTGGCATGATTTTGGTTGGCGGTACTCATTTCAATAAAAAATTTGAATGTTACCTAGAGTCTTGGCCTACGTGCTAATATTCAAAAAGCTACCAACCATTACTTGCCATTTCTAGTCAGGACCAATGATATGATCTACCACTGTATTGGGCTAATAAATCGGTGCCACTTATATATTGGACCAATAGATTTCTGCCATTTTTACTTTGTGTCAATTTTCGGATATGGTAGTACCTCAAAAAGGACACCTTTTAGAGTTTCAAGGTTATTGCTTTTATTGCCAACAATACCTTACCATTCTAACATGGTGTTGTCTTCTCCTTGTAATTATGCTAGACTATTTATGATGTGGTACCTTTTAAAAGGATATCTCCTTATGTCTAACATGGCATCCACTACCAGTCTCATGAGTGCCAGCTTGATCGTGATGCCAGCTGCCCAAAAGTTGTGCCATAATGACATTTTTCTTTGAAAGGGCACTTGGACACCAAAAAGTCATGCCATCATGATATTTTTCATTGAAAGGGCACTTGGACACCAAAAAGTTGTGCCATCATGACATTTTCAATTAAGGGGCACTCGGTTGCCCAAAATTCATGCCATAATGACATTTTTTCTTTGAAAGAAAAAGGGAAATGCATATTTATATAAAAATACATACAAGGGAAGGAGGAAATTATTCCTTGAAGTACAGCTTTAGATGGAAGTCATTCATAGGGATAGGTTGAACATGTCCTTGCTCATATTTCAACTGGAAGGAGTTGTGTTGATTTTCTTCTATTTTATTAAAATGGCCTTCCCAGAATGCATCAAATTTATCATGATTTTCAGGTTTAGACTTCTTATCATTCCATTTGAGGACTGAGTCTCCTACCTTAAATTTCCTTAGGGTAGTCTTCTTGTCAAACCATACCTTCGTGGTGATAGCATGTTTTAGGTGGTGATCATAGGCCCATTAATTTTTCTCTTATGAATGTAGAAATTGGATCAACCTATTCTCCATTGGCTCAGCCTCTTCTATACCAGCTTGATTGATCAGATTTAAAGCTGGTATTTCTATGTGTATGGGTAGGACTATTTATTTACCATAGACTAAGGAATAATGAGATGCATTGATAGACTTATTGATAGTTATTCTATCAGCCCACAATGCTTTATTTATTAGGGAGTGCCAACTTATCTTGTTGTCCTTCAGATTCTATTTTAATATTATGAGTAGCTTTTTATTTGTATATTCAGCTAGTCCATTTCCTTGAGGATAGTAGTTTGAGGATGTTTTCAAATAAATCATATATTTGCATATAAATTTAATCATCTTGAAACCTATGAAGGATGAACCATTATATATGACTAACGAATCTGGGATGCTGAATCTGGTGATCAAAATTTCCATAAATTCTATCATGATATCTTGGTCTACTATTTTTGTGGGTATTGCCTCTGACCATTTTGTGAAGTAGTCGGTGGCTTTCAAGATATACTTATATTCGGTGGATGATTTGGGTCCTATTATTTTGATGAAATCCAATCCCCATTTTTGGAAATGTTCTTCAACCTAGATGGTCTTTAGGGGCAATGGAGCATTTTTGTTTCTCCCAACGTACCTTTGGCATTCTTCACAACCTCTGGTTATTTTGAAGGCATCTGCAAATATGGTTGGCTAGTAGCACTCGGTCCTGATGATCTTCAGGGTAGTGGTTCTCCCTGAGTAGTGTCCTCCTGACAATCCTCCATGGAACTCTTCTAGGATCTTCTACTTTTGTTCTTTTATGCAAAAAATAAATACTCCATCCAAGTTTTTTATATACAATCCTTTAGGAACTAGGGTGTACTTCAAATCCAAGATCTGGTACATTCTTATTTGTGAGGAATTTAAATTTGTTGGGAATATTCTAGTTTTGAATTATTTTATCAATTCATTTACCCAGTCGAGATTTTCTGAGGATTGATCATCAAATGATGCTGCTTCCTGAATCTGGCAGGCTACATACTCTCGTGAAGCATGCTTGGCAAGTTCTTGGCATAATGATCTACCTATTACTAGCTTGGTTAGGTGTATTTCTACATCATATTCTTATATTTTGGTCACCTAACCAGCTCTTCTATCACCAAGCTCTCCTTGTATGATGAAGCTTTGTACATCAGGATGGATGGTGTAGACGATTATCCTACTTTGTGATAAGAAATACCTAAATTTTTTAGACTTCATTATTGCATATATCTATTTTTTAATGAAGTTATATTTTTATTCATGTTCCTACATATTTTGAGTCATAAAATCTATGGGTCTTTCTTCATTGTCAGCTCCTTTCTATGTGAAAACTACAGCATAGATTTCTTGTTTGCCTATAGCATATAAAATAAAATCCTTGGAATAATTTGGATTTACTAAGATAGGGGCTTGAGTTATCTATTATTTGATCTATTGGAAGGTTTATTTCCTTGCATCCATCCATTTGAACATGACATCCTTTTTTAAAATCTCTATCATTAGTTTGAGGATTTGTGCAAAGTTAGCTATGATTTTTCATACAAAATTGATTTGGTAGAAGAAATACTGCAAATTATTTTTGTTTTGGGGGAGGGCAAGATCTAACAGTGCCTTCACTCTATTAGGATCTATGGCTAGACTAGTGTTAGAAAAAATATGACCAAGTAGAAGTCCTTATTATACAACAAAAATGTACTTTCTAGGATTTATGGAAATACCAAACTCCCTGCACTTTTCAAATACACTTTTGAGGTGTGCTATGTGATCTCCTTTCTGGTGATATGATGCACCTTGTCGGAGCCATAACTTGTGAACCGTACGCCTGTTTTCCTTGAAATTTAACAAGTGGTTCCATGTGCATGTTTTGCATGAGGCAAATATTTGATTCACCTCACCCTCCAAAAATCATGTTTTCAGGACCTAACTCCGACATCTAATATCCCAAAATTAGATTTTAGAATAGGTTCCCGAGTTTTTTAGGTTTTTTTGGATGTTAGAATTTTATTATCTTTTGTTATACCTTAAGTTGAGGCCTAATATTTTAAATTAATGTTATTTATTGTAAGAGGGATGTGTGCACCAAATTTGGGTGCAATACAACTCATTTCTATTTTTAACAATTTTTAGAAAAGAAATATCTATTTTTAGCAGTTTTTAGGAAAAAGATGTTTTAGGGTTTCTTTAGGGTTTCTTTGGTTTTCGGTTGCTATAATATGGATGGTAATATTTTGGAGAAGTGGTGTGAATTAAATAATGAGAAGAATGTCGATTTGTAGGTTTCTTCCATTATATTGCATTTGTGTTATGTGATTGGAGTCCATTTTGTTGGTCTCTTGTAGCTGAGTTTACACCATGAGAGAAAATCTTCATGTCATCTAGGTAAATCACTATTATCTTATTCACAAATTCTCCAAATGCTACATCCATAGCTCTTTGGAAATTCACTCCAACATTGAATAATCTGAAAGGCATTCTATGGTAAGTAAATGTTCCCCACTTAGTTGTGAATGCAGTTTTAAACTGATCTTCATATTTGACCCATACCTGATTGTATACAGAGAAACCATGTAGGAGAAAAAATAATTGTGCTCCTACTACTATATGTAGAATTTGATCAATATCTAGAAGGGGATAATGATATTTCAGAGAGACCTTATTCAAATCATGAAAGTCAACACACAACTAGATGTCCCCATTCTTCTTTATGATTGGGACCAAGTTAGCAACCCATGTCAAATGCTTGATTGGGTAAATGATTTTTTCCTCGAGGAGTTTTGGTAGTTCCTATTTCATTAAGGCTTCAATTTTTGGGTTTACTAGCCTCTGCCTTTTCCAAAATAGTTTTGCACCTTCTTCAAGTTTGATCGTATTCTTGATCATTTCTTTTGAATAGACTTTCAGGTCTCTGTAGGTCCAGGAAATGATGTCAGGGAATTCCTTGCACATTCTATTATTTCTTCCATTTCTACTTGTGTAGTGTTCACTCCTAATTTGATAGCTTTTTTAGGCTCCATTTGAGTTTCTTTGTACCTGTGTTTGTCAAATTTTATTTTGTGATCGGTAGACCTGTCATTATTATCAAATAGGCTCTCAAGCATAACCAATCCTTTTAGGATGTGGTTATTTTTAACTATATGATATTCTCATATTCCTCATCTTCAGCCATTTCGTTGTTAGAGAAATTCATATCATGAATGAGAAAATCCACTATTTGTCGATCATTCTCAAAAACTTGCCAAAAGGTATCTTTATCTGGCACAAAAGGTCTGTAAATCAGCCAGACTATTTTAGAATTTTGGATAACATTACTTATAGGGAAAAAGTTTACCCCTAAAAAATCCAATAATTTTGCATGAGTGTTTTTCACTCTGGGAATTTCCTTTATGTTTAGAGATTCAAAATATTCTAGTATATCCCAGATTTTATTTCGGTAAGCTTTAATATAATGTTTCTTACTCACACATTTTTTAGTAGCCTGATTCTCTATCAACTCAGAATAACTGAAGATATTTAGTTGCTTGATGCTCATATTTTTAGCCTTATTGAGGCCCAAATAGAGTGCTTCATACTCTACTCCATTATTTTTGTAGCTCCAGGTCTGGTACAAAAAAAAATTTGCTCACTTGTTGAGGAAATCAAGACTATACCTACTCCAGCTCCATTCTTACATCTATCCCCATCAAAGAAATATTACAAAGCTAATCAGTGGGTTGGTTTACTAGAGGGGGATCAAGGGAATCATTCTTCTCAGGTTTAAAATCGTATAACTCCTAATGTCAGTCTCAATCATTAGCATTAAAATCCTAAAGGGAGAATTGGTATTCTTCCTGTAATACATTGAGAGCCTCTTCCATCAAGTTAAGGTCTTCTAGTTCCTCAGTCATCATGTTCACTATGGTGGGCTTTGTACTTTCATCTTCAAGTTTTCCAATATGGAAGGTTGATGGTTTTTCATTTTATATTTTCACCTTTTTTCCTTTGAATGAGATTTCTAGATGTGAAAAATCCAGTGATAGATATCCTCCTATATTGATAGTGAACTCTTTATAAAGGTACATACCAAAATAGGGCTCTAAATACACTACTACTTCTTGTATGACTGTGAGTTGGGGTAGCCTGTGGAGTACTATGGAAATGTCTTTGATTACCCCTATAGTTTTCACAGGGGTCCCATATAGATGTAAGATTCCAGGACTACTTCTGGTATATTCCATGACCATGATATCACATACTACTTTGGGCATCATAGTGGTTGTAGCTCTAGAGTCTATCATGCAGTTGTGAATGACCCAACCCTCTATTTGGAGAGACATGTAAAAAGGGGGAGGTCTATTTTTTCCTAAAGTGGATGTAAAAATTGGTTGTGCATAATCCATCTAAGTGGGAATATTGTTCTTATTTTTCATAGAACTCAAGGATTCCTATAGCAAATCAATCTATCCTGGGAGCTACAGAGCTTCATACATAGTTGCTTTAGAGGGATTTTTCTTCATTTTTTTAACTATGTTAAACAGGAGGGGTTAAAAATTCTTCTCCTTTATCATTGTGTCATACTTATTTCTATACCCCTAAGTAGCATCAATCATTTTATGTTTAGTAAGCGAAGGATATCTCAATTTATCTCTTGCTTGCTCTTGTGTTTTAGTTTCTTTCTATTGCGGTGCTTCTGTGCAGGTCTCTATATATTTCTAGCTTGAGCTAGGAGGACATTTTTCATAAGAATCCCTTTTCTCAATGGGGTTCCTCAATGACGAAGGTACTTTCAAGGGGTTGAGATCTTTGGGATCAACTTGTAGAGGTTTCTTTCCTGACCTAGTAAGGACAACTATTTTTTCTATAGAAGGCATCATGAAATTATGATTCTCTTCTCTGATTATGTTCACTTGGATATTTTGGCTTCTTTCAGAATTTTTCCTGGCTACCTGTTGTACTTGATGCTGATGAATCATGCAAGAAGCCTAACCATGAGGGTCATTGCATGTGGAGCACCAAAACACTGATTCTACTAAAACATTGTCAGGCTCACTATCTTCATTGGCATAAACCATATTGGATTTATCATAGTTCCTAGCACTTGTATAAGCTTGATCCCTAGTCACTTGTGGAAACCTTCTTGGTTAGGAATTCATTTCTACCTCTCTTCATTCCATGGATATGAACTTGTTTTACAGAGTCTTATAGGAAGCTTGTAGATCTTGCAGAATTACCATTTGGGGATCTGGAGTTGATGGGACCATAGGAGTGCAGGGATAGGGGGAAGCATTGGGAATGTAGGAGGAGCTTGAATTAATGGGATTATAGGCTATTCGGTCCACTTGTGGAGACTATTATTAGTCGAATAGGTGGCATTTGATGACTGAGGTAGATTTGGAAAAATAAACACCATGGATTTGGGTGGAAAATGAACAATAGCAACTAGGTCTTTCTCTGGACTTTGTTCTTCTTGATAAACCTCAGGGAAAGTGCATACATGAGACTATCTAATTACCATAATTATATCTAATTTAAAGGCTCTCAAATAATAATACATTTCCTACTCATGATTTGGTCTCAAACCATCAGTTACTCTTAGCCAAGTTCTGCTAAATTTGATATTAAAATCTACAATCTCCTCTTGTGGATGTTTATGAACAATAGTGAACTAGTTCAACAGGGAGAAGGGATCTATCTACTCATTGAATTATTCCACTAATTTTATAGCAAGCTAGGCCCATGTAGTTATGGACTAATTTTCAAGAGCTATATACCAATAGAGCATTTCCCTTTCAAGGAAATTACTAGTAATCTTATCATAACATATTATTCCTGAATGTCATGGATGGGGGCCAATGTAGCAACATCTAGACAATTTTCATAAGCTATATTTCCAATACCATCATACTGGGGTATATATTTCAAGGATACTATGGGGATTATATTTTGAACTGCCAGGTTCAATGGGCCTGTATGGTTCTAGGTAGGGTAAGGTAGAATCGACAGATTCTCAGCCATTGTGGTTGGATTGATAACTGGAGCTAAAGTTCTACTAGCAGTAGCACTAGGGAGGGCTACAGGGGAAGTATAGGTGTGTTTTGAGTTTCTTATGTAAGCAGAAGTTGTTCTAGAAACTAAAATAGGGTTATCTTGGAGGCTACCAAGGTGCAGTTCGAAGAACTCTATGGGTTCTTCTGAATTTTTTGCCTTAGATCTGGTTATCATGAAAGACGGTTCATCACCAGATTTTGGGTAAGGTATTTTCTAAGGTTCTCTTCTGGTATGGATTCGCCAGGTGATATAAAAATATTGATAGGGAAAATATATTCACCAGGGATTTGACCTATATAATCCATGGGATTTGGGTCCCACTAAGTGTACCAAAAATTGTTGGAGCAAAATCTACTTTTGGTTACATTTGTACCCAATAATTTACCAATATTGAAGGACTAGGAGAGAATAGAGACTACCTGGTTTGATCTCTAGAGGAGGCTGGTTTCTTTTTTCCTTTTAGGGAAAAGGGAGAGAGAAGGAAATGCATAAAGAGAGGTAAATATAGCTAATTCTAGAGGATTAAAATGGTACAAATTAAGCAACAACAACAACTACTATCACAACCTATTGCAGATAAGCATAATAAAATCTAATACAGAAACTCAAACCCTCGATGAATGTTTTATGCTAACACAACTCTATTTGCGAAGTCAAATTGTAGATCTTAACAAAATGTTAATTAAGGAATCCAGATCTAGAATTGATGCATATTACATTCAAACTAGATTTAATTAGCAATAGACAACACATACATACTTTATTTCACAACACCAATGAGCCAAGAACTAGAAGGTAGATATTTATTTAGCTTTCAGAAGTTTGTATACATAGCCTTATAAACACCTAAGAGCCAATAATTTTTTTGGGTCGCTCATTCTATATATAAGAGTTTTACATAACAAAAAATTGAAAGTTGTTACAAAAGTGCACCCTTAGGCTCATTCTGGTATAGGAAGAAGTTAAGGAGTGATGGATCTTCTAACTGAAAGAGGTTGGGATATTCTTATTACATCAATATTTATGTAATATTATAGACTTCATGATCTTTGTGGCCTTTAAAATTTTGTGCCATCGTGACTTTTAGCCACCGCTTGGTCTGTGGCCATAAAAATGCCGCACCATCATGAATTTTGGTCTTGGTCTACTCCTTGGCCATAAAAATGTCACACCATCATGAATTTTGGCCTTAGTGTACTCCTTGGCCATAAAAATGTTGCATCATCATGAATTTTGGCCTTAGTTTGTTCCTTGGACATCAAAATTTTGCACCATCATGAATTTTTGCCTTAGTGTGCTCCTTGGCCATCAAAATGTTGTGACATCATGAATTTTGGCCTTAGTCTACTCCTTGGCCATCACAATAGCATGCCATCATGAATTTTGGCCTTAGTTTTCTCCTTGGCCATCAAAATATCATGCCATAATTACTTTTGGCCACCACTTGGTTCTTTGCCTTCAAAATATTGCACCATCATAACTTTTGGTCATGGTTTGCTCCTTGGCCATCAAAATGTCATGCCATCATAACTTTTGGCCACCACTTGGTTCTTTGCCTTTAAAATATTGCACCATCACAACTTTTCGTCCCGGTCTACTCCATTACTTCCAAAATATTATGCCATCATGACTTTTGATTTCTACACTTAGTATTTGGAGGGGATTATTCCTTCTTTCCCTAGATGTGGTTGTTTTGACAAATAACACCCTAGTCCATTGTACATAAAAATGGGGCAACCGTACACATAAATTCTTACCTTTTTACATCCATATATGCATCTATACATAATCATTGTAAATACCATGTGAAGGGAATTAAACATGCATATGCTATCATACCAAGTGTGATGCCCAAATTCCTTTTCAGGAAATAGGATTATTGAAATGTTCTGAGTGCTTCGCCCATCAACAGTTACATAATCAACAACCATCCAAATTTGGCACATTTCAAAAAAATTTCTAGGTTTCCCTTGGTTACCTAGCTCTCATTCCTGGATTTACCCACACATCCTACAAATTAACTATATTTTAGAAATAGGACTAGCTACGCTGCATGATGACTGATGCTTAGCAAAAATCACTTCGCTCATTATATAATTCACATGATTTCTCTCGAACTTGAGGATTGAAAAAAGGACAAGTTACAAAAAAAAGAGAAAAAGGGCAGAAAACAAAAACCAACACCCACAAAAAGAAAATAGAAAAGAGAAATACAAGAGAAAAGAGCACCACAAAATAAAAAATATCATACAGGGGTAGAAAAAAAAAGGAAAAGCCTTGAGAGTACCATCAACTTGAATCCCTATATTCCTCAGGTCTTTACCAATGAGCTAGCTTATCTACTAAGTTACCTTGTAGCTGTAAATCATCATTTTTCAACATGGTATAATGAACATAACTTTACACACACAAATCTAGGATTAAGGTCTTGTTTACCAAGATAGCCTAGAACCTGTTCAAGAATTTTGCTCAATTAGTCAATGGGTTTGATTACTTACAAGTTGTATTGTTCGAATCTCTTCACTACAATATTTATATCCAACATCTTTGGAATAATGGAATCGATCACATCACCTGAATACTATAATGATGCAAATGTTGTCCCTAAGAAATGTGTTTATATCTTTTAAATATCATGCATGTCATTTTACTTTTTATCTTACACCTCATGTTAGTTCATATTTATTTAAGCATATCATCATTCCATTCACATTTGATTTTCTATTACCACCTCTAAATTAATCATACACCACCATAAGCAAAAATAAACAAACATACAAACACAAATAGACACAAGTATCACATAATATAATATGTATATATATAATATATCAAAACTGATGCCATCAGGCTACAATAAAATGTGTGGGCCCTTACAGGCACATCATCACATATCCATGTACATACATCATCATCAAAAATGCCATATGACTACAATAAGGAGTGTACCTTCATCAAAAAATCTCCCCAAAAAATAATCTGCTCATGTTGAGTATGAATTTCATCTCCCAGATTCCATCGATGACCTTCATCTCATCCCCATACCTGCACAACTCCATGATGGTTCTCACATGCTTGTTGAGGACACTATTAAAGTTGACATTGGAAATGATTCGGAACACCCTCACATTATCTCCCTCACCACTAGCCTATTCAAAGAAGAGCATGTCCTTTATACCAATTTTATTAGATACTACATTAAGGTATTCGCATGGTCCTACACAGATATGACTGGTCTTGACCCATCGTTAGTTGTAAATAACCTTATCCTAGATGACAATGCTAAACTTGTTTGACAAAAATTGCACCGCATGCATCCCACCATCGCACTGGTTGTCAAGGAGTTATAAAATCTCCTTGATGTCAATTTCATCTAGCCTATCGATTATCTTAATTGGGTTTCAAACATGATTCCCATTGTAAAACCCAAAGGGGGTCTTCACATTTGCATTGATTTTAGGAATCTTAACAAATCTTGTCCCAAGAATAATTTTCCACTCCCGAATATCGACACTTTGGTCGATGCTATAGCCAGACACAAAATACTATCACTCATGGATGGTTTTTCAGGATATAATCAAATTCATGTCAATCCAGAAGACTAGAACGACCTCTTGGGGGATCTTCTATTACAAATTCATGCCCTTTGGCCTCAAAAATGTTGGGGCAACTTATCAATGCACCATGACCTACATATTCCATGATATTATGCACAAAACTATTGAATACTGTGTCGATGATCTCATAGCTAAATCTAAAACCCGTGGGTAGCATCTTGAAGACCTGAATCAAATCTTTGATTACCTTTTGGAACATAACGTTCGATTAAACCTGAAGAAATGTGTCTTTGGTGTCACCACTAGAAAAATATTGGGTTTCATAATTTCACAAAAATGCATTGAAGTAGATCCCACCAAAGTCCAAGCTATTCTTAACATGCCTTCCCCTACGAATCTCAAGCAGCTACATGGCTTGCAAGGAAGGATTCAATCCATACGATGATTCATCACCCAACTTTTAGATAAGTTTCAGTCTTTTAATCATCTTTTACAGAAGGGGATCCCATTAAAATGGTATAGCAAATGCCAAGCTACCTTTTATGATATCAAATCATACCTCACATCTCCACCCATCCTCATTCCACCCCATCCAGAGTGCCCATTCCACATGTACATTTCACTATCGATGTTGCATTGGGTATGATTCTTGCTCAAAATAATTAACATGAATAAGAGCAATATGTATACTATATCAATCATACATTGATTTATTATGAGACATGATATGCTTATATGGAAAAACTTTGCCTTGCCATTATCTTTGCTACCCAAAAGTTGTGACACTACATGATTAATCACACTACCTACGTCATTGCCTCAGATAACCCACTTTGCTATATGATGGGTAAGAGCTACCACAATAGTCAAACAACCAAATGGATTATACTCCTCATGGAATTTGATCTTGAATTCATCAATAAAAAATCCATAAAAGGCCAAGTCATTGCTGATCAGTTGGTTGAGGCCCCATTACCAAGTGATGTGCCATTTCTTATTCAACTTCTAGACAAATTTGTCTTTCATATAAGCAAAGCCGAAGAGCTCGTAGAGCCTGAATCAACTACTGAATTAACCTTGTTCTTTGATGGCTCCTATTGCACACATGCTAGGGGTGCAGGAATAGTATTTTTCACACCACAAGAGGAGCCTATCCCATTTTCCTTTAAATTAGGATTCCCTTGCACCAATAACAATGTTGAGTATGAAGCTCTTATCCTTGGCCTAAAGAAAGCCCTTTCCATGCACATTCATTGCCTAGACATATTTGGTGACTCCCTCCTCATTGTGAAACAAATCAAGAAAGAATGGTAATGTCATTGCCCAGTCCTACAAAAATACAAACAAGTCACTGAAGATTTGTTGGCCCAATTTGAATGGTATGACATCACCGCTACTCCACGGTCCATAAATCATTTTGTTGATACCATGGCCTCACTAGGCTCACTCATTCCACAAAAGCCACTTTCTTACATAACTCATGTGTCCATCCACACCCTTGTCCATTCTACCATTTCAACCAATCTGCCTTCTCGAGATGATGGCATCAATATCATAGAATCTCACCCACATGACCCATGGTTTTCTCAATTCAAGGACTACATTAAGCTCGATATTATTCCACCCGATATAAATCATACTCACAAATGATCTTTCAAATTGTGTGCCATTTGCTATAAATTTATAGGTGATATCCTTTATAAGCAAAGTCATGATGACATTTTATTGTGTTGTTTAGAACCATTAGAGTCCCAATGAATCACTCAAGAGGCTCATGACGGTACTTGTGATGGCCATTTTAGTGGCATGGCCATCACCAAGCACATTCTATGAATGGGCTATTACTGGCCCATAATGGAGAATGACTATTGTGCCTATGTTAAAAAGTGTGTCAAATGCCAACATCATGCCAATCTTACACACTTGCCTTCTCAGGCTCTACAACCTATCCAGTCAATGTGGCCCTTTTCACAATGGGGCTTGGATCTCATCGACAAATCACACCTACCTCATATACCAATCATAAGTTCATCATTACTACAACCAAATATTTCATGAAATGGATTGAGGCCATCCCTCTAATTCAAATGACCAGTCCCAAAATTGTTGATTTCATCACTCAACACATCATTTATCATTTTGGCATCCCATACAAAATTATCACAGACAATGGAACTCCATTTAAGAATAAGAATGTTTATGCACTATGTGAAAAATTCAACATCTAACATAGTTTCTCTATGTTGGCAATTTTGGGTACATTGGGTACATTGCCTTTGCTCAAGTGTTGATGTTGTCATTGATGTCAAGAAGCGGAAAGGTTTTTTGTGAAAACCAAGGCAGACAAAATAAAAGGTTTTATTTAAAACCATGGACAACAGATTTGAAATGGGTTTTTCTTAAAACCCAAGCTGGCTCTTCGTTTCGTTGAAAAAGGTGCCCCGATGATGAAGATATTTAATTTTAAATATCTAGTTTAAATTTTATTTATTTAAAATTTAAATTAATATTTTAAAATTAAATTAAAGTATTTTTCGACGTGTTTGGAAATGCCGACGTGTTTGGTAATGCATCGAAGTGCATATATAATGGGGCTAATAAATTCATTTCAGTGTGTGTGAATCGATATAAATCGGAGTGCATTTCGTTTTCGTCTTTGTAGCGAAGGAAGATGTCAAGCATTGACGGCGAAGGAGAAATCTCTACGAGAGTTAGTGTGGGATGGAGGCGACGTCGCGGAAGGGTGTAGTCATCAAAGTTGAAAAGGAATGTCCTACTGGAACTCTTCGACGAAGGCAGTGAGACGTCAAGCTAGAAGTCAAACAGAAGAAGAAGCACCGTCGCAAAGTTTTGATTGCAGATCATCGAAAGGAGGTAATGCCATGCAACAATCCATCAGCAAGACTGAAGGAGTGAACGTTGAAAACTGTTAGCAGGTTCAACAAAACCTAGAAGTCATGGTTGCTAAAGTTGGAATAGTTTCACGTAGTGTGCTAGGGTTTCCACATGGACGGCATAGCTTCGTATGCTGGACTGATGCAGTTGTGCTGATCTAGATGACACAAGGCTTGCGGTGATTGCAGTTGGATACCATAGTTTGGACATACTAACTACAGGAGTGCAGGTAGACCTCTACGATTGCGCTACTCCAGAAGATAGGTATACACGTGGCAGCGGGATGCTATAGTCGTGATAGTGAAAAGGGCAGCAAGGCAATTGGTCAAAAACCGCGTGGAGGTGAATCATTGTAACTTGTTCAAGAAAGTTTTCAATGCTAAAGGAAAACATTCAAACAAAGAACAAAAGGACAAAAACGTAAGGAATTATTTTGCTTTCATAAGCTTTACTATGTATGTTTTAAAAGGAGTAATAAGGGAGTTATAAGGTTATGAAATGTTGTGATTTATTTTATTTTATGGTACAAGTGGTTTTAGGAGAGATAAGGAAGTTGTGCAATTAAGGGCTTTGGTGATGATTATTGAAAAGTGGATTAATGTTGATTATGTAGTGATCTACTAACCCTTGTGAAGATTGGCAAAAGAATTTTGTGATGGTGGCAGATTTCCAAAGGGGTTCCTTCACTTCAATAAGGTATGGGCACATTCTTCTTATGAGTATGATTGGTGTATGTTTTCCTGAAATAATATTGGAGTGAAAAGGTATTCAACAAGGTTTCCTTTGGTTGGGTATAAGTCCTAGTTTCTGGTTTGTTGAAGACTACTTATGCATTGTTATCCTTGATGAGAATTTTGGTGAATGCATAATTCTGGTTTGAGGTAGTGGAAGCATTGGGCACTAGAATTTATGTTTGTAAGTCTTGTTACTTGCATTGAGATGATGAAAACCCTTAGATGGTTGTTTTGATAGTGATGGATAAGTTGCTTCCATAGTGGTTGTGTTGATGACGTTAGTGCTTTACTTGATACATGATATTGGGCTTACTCCATTGAGTTGATTTGAACAAGTTATTCTTTGCATTTGGTGATATTGTGTTGGTGGCTGTTTTGTTCAAATATCTTTGGAGGGAAAAGGATTTCTACTTGTTTCCTTTTCTAGTTGTGATTGGTTGAATACTTCAAGGTTAATGTTGAGTTGAATGATGTTGGTTAAACTTTGTCTTTGAGCATTGTTGTTGAAGCCCTAATTGGTTGAGAAAAGATATTGGTTGTTGGAAAGAACATGAGTATCATTGTTATATGACATATTGCATGGTTGGCAATTGTTGGGTTGAGTTTCATGTTCTTGAGAAAAGCATACTACATCTATCTTATTCTGTTGAGATTGAGATTGAGTTGAGATTGAGATTGGGAGTTAAGTATAGAACATATTGAGTCTCTAACAATTCTCTTTATGCTTCTATGAGGTTGATGAATCACATTGGGTCTCTAACAATTCTCTTTGTGGGTTCACGCCAAGCAAGTTTTTCTTGATGAACTTGTGAGCAGGTTTTGGACAGGTTCCATTGGGGACTTGTGAGCAGATTTGGACAGGTCCTAGCAGAGGACTTGTGAAGCTGAGTTTGATAGTTCTATCAGAGAACTTGAGGACAGAGGTGCATTGGTTCTATGAGAAGAACCTGAGGACAGATTTATGCCAGACCGAAGGACTGTGTTTGGTGCAGATCAAAGACAGAGGACGAGGACATTTGTGCTAGATCGAAGGACTGTGTTTAGTGCAAATTCGAGGACCAGCTTTGAGGTGATAGAGTTGAGGACAGAGGTCTCCAACCAGAGTAGGGAAGACAGGTGTCTTCTATGGATAGAGTTCCATTTGCTAAGGGCAGCGGAGGCAAGAGGTCTTCTAGAGGATCACCGACGGAGCGAGAGGTAGGGGAAGGTATCTCCTTTGAGCGAGAGGCTCATAAATTCAGATTGGGGGAAGGTTTCTCCTTTGAGCCGAGGCTCATAAACATTGTAATTGGGAAGGTTTCCCAAAGAACTTTGAGATAACTTTTAGAGAAAAGTTTTGTGGATGAATCACATCAAAATTGTTGTGTCACTTTGTGGATGATCTTGTGCATTGTTTTGATATTGCTTTGGATATATTGCTTTGTTGTTTTGAAGTATAAAGGAAAAGTTAAAAGAGGTCTTATATTGTTCACCCCCCCTCTCAGTATAAGCTTGTGTTCTTCAATTGGTATCAGAGCCGGTTCCTTCGGAAAGGTTTAACAGCTTGAAGGAAAAGCTAGTAAAGAACACAATGGATCATTCAAGTGGCAATGCAGCACCTATTCTTGATGGGTCAGATTTTGGTCTTTGGAGTGCAAGAATGAAGGTTCATCTAATGGCACTTGGGAATGAGGTTTGGGAAGTAATTGAAGATGAGTACACTATTCCTGAACATGGTCTTAATACTAAAGAAGAGAGGCTCCTACATCACAACAATTCAAAAGCAATGAATACAATCTTGAAAGGCTTACGAAAAGCAGATCTCACCAAAGTGATTCACTGCAAGACAGACTAGTGAAATGTGGAATCAGTTGAAGGTGGTTCATACAGGTGATACAAATGTCGGAAAGGCCAAGTTGAGACACTTCAAAGGTATGTTTGAACAACTCAAGATGAATGATGATGAAAATATTAGTGACTACATGCTTCGTATGGATGAAGTTGTTAACTCCATGAAAGACTTAGGTCTTGAGCTTGCTGAAAATGATGTTTGTGATAAGATTTTAAGATCTCTTCCTAATAGATTTAGTGAAAAGATTTCTGCTATTGAGGAAGCTAAAGATTTGGATAAGTTGAAAAAAGATGAGCTCCATAGTATACTTGCAGCATTTGAGTTAAGAACTCAAGTGAAGGTTGATGTCAAGAAGGAGGCAGCTTTCAAGGCTACCAAGAATTCCAAAGGTAAACAGCTTCAAGAGAGTGATGAGTCTTCTGGTGATGAAGAGGCATATTACAGCAAGAAAGGCAAGTTCTCTAGAAAGCACAAAAATATGAAAAACGTAAGATGTTTCAATTGTGGAAATTTTGGTCATTATGCTACTAACTGTACTATTGCCAAGGATGAAAGTGATGAAGATAAACAAGATTGTAAGAGCAAGGATTCTGAAAGGCATAGGCATCAAAGGAAGAACAAATATGAGCACAGCAATAAAGGAAAGAGGTATTCTCACAAACACAAGAAGAGCTTCTACCTAGACAAAGCAAGTAAGTGTTCTAGTAGTGATAATGAAAGTTCTTCAAGTGATAATGAAAATGAGATGTTGTTCATATCAGAAAAGAGGAAGAACCAAAACATAGATTCATTATCATGAAATGTCTTAGATGTGGAAATTTTGGTCACCTTGAGGATGATTGCACAAATAATGATCTGGCTGCTAGTATGTATGAGGATGCTTCAGAAAATGATAAGGAAGATGCATGTATGGTTTTTGAAAAGGGTAGCACCTCTAGTGATAAGAAATCTGAAAAAGGCTTTGATGATTCTAAAAGCAAACATATAGAGGAAAGTGAAGTAGATCTTAAAGGTGAACTTATTAGTGCTCTTAGTGCTTTGAAAAAGGAAAGAAAGAAGAATGCTAGACTCAAGGATAAGTTAGATGAATGTTGTATGGAGAGAGATGAACTTATAGAAAGTCTTGATATCTCTATGGCTAATGCACAAGAACTCAAGAATGAGTTAGAATCTAAGGTGCTTGAGTATAGTGAATTAGAACAGAAAATGGCTTCGTTGAAAGAGGAAAATAAAGAATACAAGGATAAGTTGTACAGGTTTCAAGAAAGCTCCAAAAAGGTTAAGTCTCTCATCCAAAGTCAAAGAAATCCAATAGATAAAATAGGTCTTGGTTTTGTTAAGCCTCACAAGAAACAAGTTGGAGAGTCTAGTAAGAGATTCCAAAAGGAAGAGAGTTCTAATGAGGAAAGTATTTCAGATCATGAGTCCTTGAATGATAGATGCATAGAAATAGAAAATAGATTTTGGAATGAGAAGAAGGAGAAGTTTTCAGGACCTAAGAAGTCAAATAAAGGAAAGTTTCAAGGCAGATGTTTTGCTTGTCACAAGTTTGGTCACATGGCTGTACATTGCATGGCTCAAGTGAAGAAGGTAAATAACAGTTTCAGAAGTGGTGATTTCTTTTATGGGTATTGCTACTCTTGCAATCAGTTTGGGCACAAGGCAGTTCATTGCAAGGCAAACAACAGGAACAGGTTTAGTCAGAATAGGTGGATTCAAAGAACAGGTATGCCTCAAAGAAATAACATTGTTACTTGTTATAAGTGCAACAATGAAGGTCACACAGTCAGACAGTGTAGAGCTGAAATTCCAGAATACAGGAACAGGAACAGTGGCATGATCAGGTCCAAGGATCAGAAAAATGACGAGGAACGAGGGAATATGGAAAAAGAGTTCAAGAGAAGGCCCGACAAGGAAGTTATAGACGCTGATGATGATCGAGTGCCTAATGGGAGTTTTACTCCCACTCCAGAATTAATCACCTCATCCGGAGGTGGGGGAGGGACTAAGCTAAGAGGCTCATTCTTAGTTTCGAGCCCCAAAGGTGGCCCTTTGCCATTGATGACAAAGGGGGAGAGATATGAGTAAGGGGGAGAGCTTCAAGTGAAGAGGAAAGCTTCAAGTCGGGGGGAGCAAAACTTCAAAGGAGAGTGATTTCAGTTTTGGCTCTTGAAGATGTATTTTTAGTAAAGTTTTGCCATCAATGACAAAGGGGGAGATTGTTGGCAATTTTGGGTACATTGGGTACATTGCCTTTGCTCAAGTGTTGATGTTGTCATTGATGTCAAGAAGCGGAAAGGTTTTTTGTGAAAACCAAGGTAGACAAAATAAAAGGTTTTATTTAAAACCATGGACAACAGATTTGAAATGGGTTTTTCTTAAAACCCAAGCTGGCTCTTCGTTTCGTTGAAAAAGGTGCCCCGGTGATGAAGATATTTAATTTTAAATATCTAGTTTAAATTTTATTTATTTAAAATTTAAATTAATATTTTAAAATTAAATTAAAGTATTTTTCGACGTGTTTGGAAATGCCGACGTGTTTGGTAATGCATCGAAGTGCATATATAATGGGGCTAATAAATTCATTTCAGTGTGTGTGAATCGATATAAATCGGAGTGCATTTCATTTTCGTCTTTGTAGCGAAGGAAGATGTCAAGCATTGACGGTGAAGGAGAAATCTCTGCGAGAGTTAGTGTGGGATGGAGGCGACGTCGCGGAAGGGTGTAGTCATCAAAGTTGAAAAGGAATGTCCTGCTGGAACTCTTCGACGAAGGCAGTGAGACGTCAAGCTAGAAGTCAAACAGAAGAAGAAGCACCGTCGCAAAGTTTTGATTGCAGATCATCGAAAGGAGGTAACGCCATGCAACAATCCATCAGCAAGACTGAAGGAGTGAACATTGAAAATTGTTAGCAGGTTCAACAAAACCTAGAAGTCATGGTTGTTGAAGTTGGAATAGTTTCACACAGTGTGCTAGGGTTTCCACACGGACGACATAGCTTCGTATGCTAGACTGATGCAGTTGTGCTGATCTAGATGACACAAGGCTTGCGGTGATTGCAGTTGGATACCATAGTTTGGACATACTAACTACAGGAGTGTAGGTAGACCTCTACGATTGCGCTACTCCAGCAGATAGGTATACATGTGGCAGCGGGATGCTATAGTCATGATAGTGAAAAGGGCAGCAAGGCAATTGGTCAAAAACCGCGTGGAGGTGAATCATTGTAACTTGTTCAAGAAAGTTTTCAATGCTAAAGGAAAACATTCAAACAAAGAACAAAAGGACAAAAATGTAAGGAATTATTTTGCTTTCATAAGCTTTACTATGTATGTTTTAAAAGGAGTAATAAGGGAGTTATAAGGTTATGAAATGTTGTGATTTATTTTATTTTATGGTACAAGTGGTTTTAGGAGAGATAAGGAAGTTGTGCAATTAAGGGCTTTGGTGATGATTATTGAAAAGTGGATTAATGTTGATTATGTAGTGATCTACTAACCCTTGTGAAGATTGGCAAAAGAATTTTGTGATGGTGGCAGATTTCCAAAGGGGTTCCTTCACTTCAATAAGGTATGGGCACATTCTTCTTATGAGTATGATTGGTGTATGTTTTCCTGAAATAAGATTGGAGTGAAAAGGTATTCAACAAGGTTTCCTTTGGTTGGGTATAAGTCCTAGTTTCTGGTTTGTTGAAGACTACTTATGCATTGTTATCCTTGATGAGAATTTTGGTGAATGCATAATTCTGGTTTGAGGTAGTGGAAGCATTGGGCACTAGAATTTATGTTTGTAAGTCTTGTTACTTGCATTGAGATGATGAAAACCCTTAGATGGTTGTTTTGATAGTGATGGATAAGTTGCTTCCATAGTGGTTGTGTTGATGACGTTAGTGCTTTACTTGATACATGATATTGGGCTTACTCCATTGAGTTGATTTGAACAAGTTATTCTTTGCATTTGGTGATATTGTGTTGGTGGCTGTTTTGTTCAAATATCTTTGGAGGGAAAAGGATTTCTACTTGTTTCCTTTTCTAGTGATGATTGGTTGAATACTTCAAGGTTAATGTTGAGTTGAATGATGTTGGTTAAACCTTGTCTTTGAGCATTGTTGTTGAAGCCCTAATTGGTTGAGAAAAGATATTGGTTGTTGGAAAGAACATGAGTATCATTGTTATATGACATATTGCATGGTTGGCAATTGTTGGGTTGAGTTTCATGTTCTTGAGAAAAGCATACTACATCTATCTTATTCTGTTGAGATTGAGATTGAGTTGAGATTGAGATTGGGAGTTAAGTATAGAACATATTGAGTCTCTAACAATTCTCTTTATGCTTCTATGAGGTTGATGAATCACATTGGGTCTCTAACAATTCTCTTTGTGGGTTCACGCCAAGCAAGTTTTTCTTGATGAACTTGTGAGCAGGTTTTGGACAAGTTCCATTGGGGACTTGTGAGCAGATTTGGACAGGTCCTAGCAGAGGACTTGTGAAGCTGAGTTTGATAGTTCTATCAGAGAACTTGAGGACAGAGGTGCATTGGTTCTATGAGAAGAACTTGAGGACAGATTTATGCCAGACCGAAGGACTATGTTTGGTGCAGATCAAAGATAGAGGACGAGGACATTTGTGCTAGACCGAAGGACTGTGTTTAGTGCAAATTCGAGGACCAGCTTTGAGGTGATAGAGTTGAGGACAGAGGTCTCCAGCCAGAGCAGGGAAGACAGGTGTCTTCTGTGGATAGAGTTCCATTTGCTAAGGGCAGCGGAGGCGAGAGGTCTTCTAGAGGATCACCGACCGGAGCAGATGTAGGGGAAGGTATCTCCTTTGAGCGGAGGCTCATAAATTCAGATTGGGGGAAGGTTTCTCCTTTGAGCCGAGGCTCATAAACATTGTAATTGGGAAGGTTTCCCAAAGAACTTTGAGATAACTTTTAGAGAAAAGTTTTGTGGATGAATCACATCAAAATTGTTGTGTCACTTTGTGGATGATCTTGTGCATTGTTTTGATATTGCTTTGGATATATTGCTTTGTTGTTTTGAAGTATAAAGGAAAAGTAAAAAGAGGTCTTATACTGTTCACCCCCCCCTCTCAGTATAAGCTTGTGTTCTTCACTCTACTCCATACTACCCACAAGGTAATGGCCAAGTAGAAGCTACAAACAAAACCATTTGCACCATTCTTTGCAAAACCATTGTAGACTCACATCATGATTGGCATAATAAAATGCCACTAGCACTATGGACCTACCATACCAGTATTCGCACCCCAACTGGGACAACCCCATTTTCTCTAGTATATGGCACTGAGGCCATCATGCCATTGGAACTTGAATTACCATCCTTGCGAGTCTCCATGCAAGAATTCATTGATGATGATACAAACCGTCAGGCCCGACTTGACCAATTGATCTTATTAGATGAACATATCATTGATGCTATTGAACACACATGAGTTTATCAAGACCATCTTTGATGTGCCTACAATTCCAAGGTACACCAATATGAATTCCAAATTGGAGACTTAGTCCTCAAAGAAAACCAATAAATTACTAGCCAATCACACCATCTCTGCGATAAATTTGCACCGAATTGGCTAGGCCCTTACATGGTTACTCACAAGTTTGGATCTAGGGCATATCATCTGGCCACATTGGAAGGTATTGCAAAACTTGAGCCCATTAACATTATTCATCTGCGAGCCTTCTACACCTAGTTTTAGGCTTTTTAGCTCATTACCACTTGTATCTATGTATATAATTCAAAAACACAAAAAAAAAAAACAAAAACAAAAACAAAAACCAACACCATCATTTTTGACATTCTATAGTACTAATTCTATTTGCATTTACATTCAAATATGTTGCATTCATCTCTTTCTTCTCTTCTCTTCCCCCCCTTCTTCTGTAATGAATGTTGTATGGTCATGCTTTGAGCGGCTACATACCCTTCAGTTTCCCCTCTTCTTTCATCCCTCTATCCTTATTATTCCCTTTCTCCTCTTAAGTTCTTTTTCTTCTAAGTTACTCATCAATGTTGTATGGTCATGCTTTGAGCGGCTACATACCTTTGATAGGTTTATTTTCTTATTTCTCTTATATTATTTCTCTTCTAAGTTACTCATCAATGTTGTATGGTCACACTTCGAGTGGCTACATACCTTTGATAATTTTCTTTTCTTCTTCTCTCCTTATTTCTCCTCCTTTCTTTATCCCCTTCTCTATTTCCACACAAAATTAACTCACGTCTGTTGGAGTAAAATTGACCTTCAGTTACATTTGTACCCAAGAATTTTCCAACATTGAAGTACCAGGAGAGAATAGAGTCTACCTGGTTTGATCTCCAGAGGAGGCTGGTTCTTTTGTTTCTTTTAGGGAAAAGGAAGAGAGAAGGAAATGCATAAAGAGAGGGAAATATAGCAAATGCTAGAGGATTAAAATGGTATAAATTAAGCAACAACAACAACTACTATCATAGCCTATTACAGATAAGCATAATAAAATCTAATACATTAACTCAAACCCTAGGTGAATATTTTATGCTAACACCGCTCTATTTGTGAAGTCAAATTGTAGATCTTAATAGAATGTTAATGAAGGAATCCAGATCCATAATTGATGTAGATTACATTCAAAATAGATTTAATTAGCAATATAAAACACATACATACTTGATTTCACAACACCAATGAGCCAAGAACTTGAAGGTAGATCTTTATTTAGCTTTCAGAAGTCTATATACATAGCCTTGTAAACACCTAAGAGACGACCATTTGTTTGGCTCACTCATTCTATATATAAGAGTTTTACATAAAATGAAAATAAAATTTGTTACAAAAGTATACCCGTAGGCTCATTCTAGTACAGGAATAAGTTAAGTAGTGATGGAGCCTCTAACTAAAAGAGGTTGGGCTATTCTTGTTACATCAATCTTTATCTGATCTTCCAGACTTCATGATATTTGTGGCCTTCAAAATGTTGCACCATCGTAACTTTTGGCCACCACTTGGTCCTTGGCCATAAAAATGTTGTGCCATCATGGATTTTGGTCTTGGTCTGCTCCTTGGACATCAAAATGTTTTTCCATGACAACTTTTGGCCTTAGTGTACTCCTTGACCATCAAAATGTCATGCCATCGTGAATTTTGGCCTTAGTCTACTCCTTGGCCATCAAAATGTCATGCCATCATGACTTTTGGCCTTAGTGTGCTCCTTGGCCCTAAAAATATTGCACCATAATGACTTTTGTCCATCACTTGGTTATTTTCCTTCAAAATATCATGCCATATTTGAATATTATAACATGAAACATAGATAAAAATGAAGCATATTGCAAAACTGGAAAACACAATAAAAAAGAAGAAGTTGCAATTTTGGGAAGACAAAATGAAGGCCTTAACTTATCATAATAATTTTAAATTTATACATTAGAGAGATATATAATTTAAATAAACTAGCCAAAAATCAGCAGAAAAGGATTTGTAAATAAAAAGTTATAGCCTCTCAAAGTAGACTACTAACCACATTTTTCATAAACAGGACTGCATGTAAAATATCAAGAATGGAGCTGCATTTTTTGTTTTTCCCTATTCCATTCAAATTATCCATATCAAAAAATGTTACAATCATATGTTTTTACCCTATTCTACCCTAATACAAATATTCTAAAGTTGTTACAAGAAGTGTAACAATATATAGTTGTTACAAACTGAAATCTTCCTACAATGAGACATTCTTTTATTTTGTAGTTACAAAATATGGGGCATATTTGTTTTGCTTCATTTTTGCTGACTTGGAAATGCCACATGGCCAAAATCATATTCCAAAATTCTCCCCCTTGATGTTGAGAGGGCCAACAATTAGTTCTCTCAGCATCAAAAACTGAGTCTTTGCAACTAGTTTTGTGAATATACCTATAATTTGGTCTTTGGTGTTACAATAGCTTAGTTTTATCATCTTCTTCTCCCCCACATCCTTGATGAAATGATACTTGATTTCAAATTTTTTTTATCAGACATGGTGGATAGGATTTTGTGCCAACTTAATGGCACTTGTTTTGTCACAAAAACGTGTAGTAGGAGTTCCTTTCTTCTCCCCAATCTCTCCAAGAACTTTCCTAAGCCACAAGGCTTGTGAAATTGCTGATGTGAGTGCAATGTATTCAGCTTCTATAGAGTACAATGCAATAGTAGCTTGTTTTTTGTAACTCCAAGTAATCAATCCTGAACCAAGGGAGAAACAATTTCCACTAGTGGACTTCTGGTCATCAAGATTACTTCCCCAATCACTATCACTGAAACCAATCAACTTCAAATTCTGATATGAGGAGTAATGAATGAAAAATCAATTGTGCCTTGCACATACCTCAGTATTATCTTGAATGCCTTCAAATTTAATATATAATGATCATCCATGTACCTTAAACAAAGTGATACCACATAACAAATATCAGGCCTAGTATTGCAAAGAAACATTAAACTCCCAATAATTCTTCTATATTCAGTTTTTTTTGCATGATCAACCTCATAATCCAAACACAAAAGATCTCCATGTGTAATTGGAGTAGCTATAGGCTTGCAATAAATCATACCAAACTTCTTCAACATGTCCTTTGCATACTTTGTTTGACAAATAAAAATCTCATTACTAGTTTGATGTACTTCCATGCCTAGAAAGTAACTCATCAAACCAAGATCAGTCATATCAAATTCTCTTTTCATGTCCTCCTTAAAATAATCATTCATTGAAGGACTACTTCCCATAAACAAAAAATCATCAAAATACAAGCACAAAATGAGAATGTCATTACCTTATATCTTGTATTACAATGTAGGCTCATTCTTGCTTCTTTGAAACCACACCTTTGGAAGTATTCATGAATTCTATGGTACCAAGATCTTGGAGCTTGCTTCAACCCATACAAAGCCTTCTTCAATATATAGACTTGCTCTTCTTTGCAATGGACTTGAAAACCTTGAGGTTGTGTCACATACACCTCTTCATCAAGATACCCATTGAGGAAAGCACTTTTTACATCCATGTGGTACACACTCCAACTTTGTGAGCAGCCAAAGAGAGCACCATTCTCACTATCTCTTGACTTGCTACAAGAGCAAAAGTCTCCTCATAGTTTATGCCAAAATTTTGTGTAAAGCCTTTAGCAACCAATCTAGCCTTGTATCTATCAATGGAACCATTACTATGCCTTTTGATCTTGTAGATCCATTTATAGCCAACACATTTTATATCTTTGGGAAGTTCACACAATTCCCAAGTGTCATTATTTTCAATAGAATGCATTTCTTCATTCATTTCCTTCATCCACAAATTGTTAGAAGCATCATGTTCATAACAAAAATGTTCAAAATCATCAAAAAATTTTGAAACAAGAGCATAATTAACAATATCACCTTTGGGGTCTCCATTGTCTTCATCTCCACACAAGTGAAAATTCTCAAGCCTTTGCAAGACTTGGTTCATTTATTTATGCTGGCCTCTTTTCAATCTTCTACTAAAGTTGGTGTCAATGATTTGAGATGGTGGATGATCCTTTAACAATCTCTTTCTCTTCACATTTGCAGTTGGTGATGGAGGTGTGAAAAATCTTGTAGGAACTTCTTCTTGGCTTGCTCTTGGACTTGAAGATGAACTTGTGGATCCCATGTGAGATGGTGATCCAAAATAAGTGCTTCTATACAAATAATTATTAGTAGAAACATGGCTAGGATGAAAACTTGCTTGGCTACTTGGAAAAATATCTTCAAACACATCATCATCAACACAAAATTTTCAAGACTTCCAATTTCCCCTTTCATAAAAAATTGCATCTCTAGATACAATATTTTTTCTAGAATTAGGATTAAAGAATCTATAGGCCTTAGATTGCTCACTATAACCAATGAAAATAATCTTCTCACTCTTAGAATCAAGTTTTTTTCTCTTCTCTTCATTCACATGCACAAAAGCAACACTCCCAAAAACTCTAAAGTGTTGTACATTTGGCTTCTTTCCAAACCAACATTCATAAGGAGTACTATGATCTAGACTCCTAGTAGGAATTCTATTAAGAATATAATTAGCAGTCCTAGTTGCTTTAGACCAATAAAATGAACTTAAACTTTTAGTTTGCATCATACATCTTGTCATCTCCACCAAATTCCTATTCTTTCTTTCAGCCACCCCATTTTGTTGAGGTGTGTAGGGGCTGGTATTTTACCTCTTGAGGCCACAATCCCTAAAAAACTCTTCAAATTTATTAGAATAGAATTCACCTCCTCTATCACTCCTCAAACATTTGATGGTATGCCCACTTTCATTCTCAACAAGTGCGTTAAAATATTTGAAGCAAAAAAAGCCTCACATTTATGCTTAAGGAAATAAACCCAACAATATCTTAAAAAATCATCAATGAAAGTGAGAAAATATGAAACTTTACCAATACTATGAGTTGGCACTGGTCCATAAATTTCACTATAAACCAGCTAAAGTGGATATTGGGCCCTCCATGCTTCACATTTTGGAAATAGCCCCCTTGTTTGTTTACCAAGAGTGCACCCCTCACACATCTCCTTGGTGTCTTCTACTTTTGGAAAACCATACATAAGTGGTGAAATCATCCTCAAACTATGAAAATTCAAATGCCCAAATCTCAAATTCCATAGCCTCCTTTTATCTTCAATACCCACAAATGCAAGTTCTCTCCCTTGCTCAACAAACCTCAATGGAAATAATTTATTCTTAGTCATTTGCACTTTTGGGATCAACCTTCTATTCTTATCATAAATCTTGCACATTTTATCCTAAAAAACCAATTTGTAACATTTTTCTAAAATTTTCCAAATGCTCATCAAATAATGCTTCAAATAAGGTGCATAATAAATATCTTTTACCTTCAATTTACCTCTTTTTGTAGGAACCTCCATGTCCCATTTTACAACCACCTCCAAGCTCTTCTCATCTCCAAGCTTGATACTTGAATGATAAGAATGATCAAGAGAAGAAAAAAATCCTTCTTTCCAGTCATGTGGTTTGTGCACCCACTATCAAGGATCCATGTCTCATTGGTGAAACTTTTTGGTCTATCATAGGAGAGAAATGATTGCACTTCATGGAGCACTCCATCTTCATTTGAGTAGAACAATGTCTCATATTCAAAGAATTCTTCTTCTCCATAATTTGCTGATTTATTAGAGGATTGTTTCAGCCTACAATCCTTCTCAAAATGGCCATATTTGTTACAATGATAACATTTAAAATTTCTCATGTCTCTACGTCTACCTCTTCCTCTTGCATTTGATCCTCCTCTTGAAGCATGGTCTTGATGATCACCTTTAGAATTCTGATATATACCTCTTCCTATACCAAAGGAGCCCCTTATTCCTCCTCTTCCATGTTTTACTCTTCCTCTAGAGCCTTTTCCTTGTCCTCTTCCATGTGCATCATTTCCTTTGATAGAAAATGCTTGTTCTTCACTAGAACTGGCTTGCTTTTTCTTTTCTTCTCTTATGAATTCTTTCTTCATGAGATGTAAGAGTACTAATTAATTGGTCAAGGTCCATGGTGGAAAAATTCTTGGATTATTCAAGCATGAGGGCAGCATTATCCCATTTCTCTATCAAAAATCTGATAACTTTATTAATTACAATTGGTTTCTCCACATCTTCACCAAGAGTGGATATTTTATTTACCACTACCTTCACTTTCACATAATAATCTCCTACATCTTTATTATCTTGCTACTAGAGGTTCTCAAATTCTCTTCTCAAGGTCTGAAGCTTGACCTCTTTCACTTTATCATTTACTTGATAAGTTTATTTCAAGGCTTTCCAAGCCTCTTTTGCATAAACACAATTTGCAATCCTTGGAAAAATGCTCTCAGAAAGAGAAGATTGTAAATGGTACAAAGCAAGATAATTCTTGCTCTATTTCTTCATCATATATTTAGTTTCATCTGATGTTAACACAGTCCAATATGATGGTTTTGTGTAACCTTCATCAATAATGCTCTACAAATGTTTTCCTTTTAACAAAGTCCCCATTTTGATGCTCTAATATTCATAGTTTGATCCATCAAACTCTGGAAGTGGAAGTGAGTTTGAGTTGCTTCCCATTACAACAATCTGCAACAATGAACTAAAATCTCCAAGAAATTTTAAATTAAAAATTCAAGAACAACCCATAGCATTAAATCCCAATAACTCAATCTACCAAGCTCTAATACCAAATGAATATTATAACATGAAACACAAATAAAAATGAAGCATATTGCAAAACTCGAAAACGTAGTAAAAAAGAAGAAGTTGCAGTTTTTAGAAGATGAAATGAAGGCCTTCCACTTATAAAAAACACATGAAATTTATACATATTATGGAGATATATAGTTTAAATAAAATTTCCAAAAATAAGCATAAAAGTATTTGTAATAAAAAGTTATAGCCTCTCAAAGTAGGCTACTAACCACTTTTTTCAGAAATAGGACTGCATAGAAAATATCAAGAATGGAGCTACATTTTTCGTTTTTCCCTATTCCATTCAACTTATCCATCTCAAAAAATACTAAAATAATATTTTTTTACCCTATTCTACCCTAATACAAATATTCTAAAGCTATTACAAGAAGTGTAACATTCTATAGTTGTTACAAACTAAAATCTTCCTACAATGACACATTCTTTTATTCTACAGTTACAAAATAGTGGGCATATTTGTTTTACTTCATTTTTTATGACTTGGAAATGCCACATGGTCAGCATAATATTCCAAAAATCACAAATTTTGGTCTTTTTATGCTCCTTGGCCATAAAAATATCACACCATCGTGACTTTTGGCCACCTCTTGGTTCTTTGCCTTCAAAATGTCATGCCATCATGACTTTTGGTCCTAGTATGCTCCATTACTTCTAAAATATAGTGCCATCATGAATTTTTATTTCTACACTTAGTATTTGGAGGGGATTATTCCTTCTTTCCCTGGATGTGGTCATTTTTACCAACAATGCCCCAGTCTATTGTACATAAAACTGGGGAAACCTTACACATAAATTCTTGCATTTTTGCATCCATATAGGCATCTATACATAATAATTGTAAATACCATGTGAAGAGAATTAAACATGCACATGATAGAATACCAAGTGTTATGCCTAAACCCATTTTAGAAAATAGGATTATTGAAATGTTTTGAGTGCTTCACCCATAAATAGTTACATAATCAACCACCATCCAAAGTTGGGACATTTCAAAAAAAATTCTAGGTTTCCCTTGGTTACCTTGCTCTCATTCCTGGATTTACCCACACATCCTAAAAATTAGCTACATGTTGGAAATAGGACTGTCTACACTGCATGATGACTAATTCTTAGTGAAAATCACTCCGCTTATTATATCATTCACATGATTTTTCTCGAACTTGAGGATTGACAAAAGGATAAGTTACAAAAAAAAGAGATAAAAAGGGTAGAAAACAAAAGCAAACACCCACAAAAATAAAATAAAAAAGATAAGTACAAGAGAAAAGAGCACCACAAAATAAAAATATCATACAGGGGTAGAAAACAAAAGGAAAAGCCTCGAGAGTACCATTAGCTTGAATCCCTACATTCCTCAGGTCTTTACCAGTGAGCTAGCTTATTGGCTAAGTTACCATGCATCTATAAATCACCCTTTTTCAACATGGTATAATGAACATCACTTTACACACACAAATCTAGGATTGAGGTCTTGTTTACCAAGATAGCCTAGAACCTATTTAAGAAGTTTGCTCAATTAGTCAATGGGTTTGATTACTTACAAACTTTAGTGTTTGAATCTCTTCACTACAATATTTATATCCAATGTCCTTGGAATAATGGAATGGATCACATCACCTGAATACTATAACGATGCAAATGTTTTCCCTAAGCAATGTTTTTATATATTTTAAATCTCATGCATGCAATTTTACTTTTTATATTACACCTCACGTTAGTTCATATTTATTTAAGCATATAATCATTCCATTCACATTTAATTTTTTATTACCACATCTACATTAATCATACACCACCATAAGCATAAACAAGCAAACATACAAATGCAAATAGACACAAGTGCCATAGAATATCATATGTATATATATATATCAAAAATGATGCCATAAGGCTAAAATAAAATGTGTGGGCCCTTATTGGCACATCATCACATATCCATGTACATGCATCGTCATCAAAAATGTCATATGGATACAATAAGGAGTGTACCCTCATTGACATATCTCAAAATATAATCTGCTCATCTTGAGTACCTACAAAAATCCACACAACATCACAGGCCAGCCACTCTACCTTTGCAGCCCCATCATGACTACTGGTCTCCAAGAGTCTCACCAACTCCCTCATCCACTTTAGCTTGTCCTACTACTGCCTATGATGATTTGGCCTCTCTAGAATCCACCCTCTACACTACCCCCATCAGTATCGATGATGCCATAACCATTGGTACATATGACATCACTGGTGCCACCCCCTACTAAACCACCTCATCAAATGAGGGCATAATCCACTCCACCTAAGGCTGTGACAATGAAAGAGACACAGAGTATGTCAACACTAGTAAGCCATTCACCATAAACTCATTCTCCACTCTCATCCTCTTGGCAGCCTCCTTAATGTTGGTTGTCATCAACCACTCATTCCCCACGTGTAACTATACCACCTCCTTTTGTGCTACCTCTAGGCATGGCACTACATCCCCCAATATAGAAATCTCCTTCTTCACATACACCTTTGAGGCTAACACCTCTCAAATGGTACACTCTAGCTCTACCACCCTCATAGCATGACTCACCCTGATGACCTCTATCTCCACCCTTACCTCATACAACAACCTCTAAAATTACCCTACGGTCTAAATCATCTCATCCCACTCTCCATGAATGGTGTCACACTCATGTCTAAGCTCATCCCACTCAATATTGAGCACCTCCATCTCCTCTACCATCTGCTCCACTAAAACCCTAGCCTCATCATGCTCCTCTAACATAGCTCTTAGGTCTACCTCTACCTCCTTCTTATTCACTTCTATCATGGAGAAATCAACACCCCAATCCAGCTTGGTATCAATAAGCTTATTTCTAAGCCTCTTTAACTCCCCCCTCAACACTACCACATCACCCTCAGCCTTGATCACCATTGCTAAATATCTACAAAAGTCATAATAATCATATTCCTCTCCTACATCCTCATCCACCTCCACCAAAGTAATATACTCCCTCTCCTCCTCACCAAACCCCATCCCATCACCTCCCTCAGTTGATGGCCTTACACCACTATCGCTCCCCAGCCTATCCTAGTCATCATGTCATGGCCTCACCAGCCTAAAAAACTAATCATATGACTCATAATCCACACCCATCACCAAAATATCCTCCCTCTCCTTCTTGCCAACCCCCATCCCCTCACCCCCATCAGTTGATGGCCCTACACCACTATCACTCACTAGCCTATCCTGGTCATCACGTTCTAGCCTCACCTACCTAAAAATTGATCTAGATCCTCCTCCTACTCCTCACCTGGTTTGGGTGACCTCGTATCCTCCCACTATCGCATATGCCCTGATGATGTTGCTCTCGCCCCTCCTAGCAACTCCCTATTAGGTAGCAATCCTGCTGACTCCATCGACTCATCCACCACACCTTGCCCTGGCTGAAAAATCTACCTAGACCACCATACATCATACTTCAGGTTCATTCCTACATTTTCCATGTCGAGAAAAACTATCAGCTCATCCAGAATCATGTCTAGATGTGGCACCATGGGTTGCAGTCCTCTATCACCCTCCACTCTATAAATATCCATAGGTAGCTCTATAACCCCTTGCCTTAATCCAAACTAGTATAGTACCCTTGAAAAGGGGAAATACTCCACCTGCCATACATACTTCTCCAACACCCACTGACCATGATGAATGCATGCTAGGTGTACTGCATCCTCACCCCAATCAGGCCCTCCTAGCTAGGGCCTCCACTTGAACTTATCCATCATTAGTTATTCTAACTTCTCTCAGTGATACAATAACTCACTTGCATGGACCTTCTTATTCCACTCCATATCTTCTCTCCACCTCATAGCATAGGGTACATCCTCTCCCTCCATCTCATGGGCCTCGTATGGTAGCTACATAGGTCTCAAAATGGTCAAATGCTCCCAAGCCCATATCTGTAGCAAGGTACTAATACGAAGCTCTATCCTATCAATACTCACCACCCCATGCAACTATCGATAAACCTATGCCAACAATGAAGGTGCCCATGCATATCTTATCTACCACTCTACCATATCACAAACCACCCCCATCATATTCTAGGGGAAATTAACCCCTGAAGCATCTAGTAGTGCATGGCTCGCTATCAATTGCATTGCCATCGCATGATGAATGGAGAGCCACCCCCTCCTCTAATATGCCATATAGTCTACACCCTGCCTCATGTCCACCTACCACCAATGCTGCCCAAATATCTTCTCTAGGATACCCTCATGCACCTCCTTCTCTACAGTCATCACTATAATCCCATATATCGATAGCTGATAGATGTGGTAGATATCCTCTAGGATAACTATCATATTCCCTATAGGTAAATGAAAGGTGTTCCTATATGGATCCCACCTCTCACACAATGCCACTATGTATGCATGGTTCACATGAACCTCATGCATAACCCACACTCCATACAATCCAACCACCCTCAACCAAGTCACATCATCCACCCTCCACTCATCCTCCAAGGCCTTCCTACACTTTTGAAGTCAATGGTATGTAAATATCTTCTTCACCTACCATCACACACACATCACATGTCATAAATCCTTCAGGGTCTTATACATAATCATTGTACATAACAAAATGAAACAAAAACATTCATTTTTTTCACAAGTTTTTCCCATTACTAGGAAATCATTTTATGTTTGTATATAAATGCTTAAATTTCAATGTATCTATGACTTTGAATTACATCCACATGCACACAAACCAAAAAAAAAAAATTTACATTCCACATGTATGAACCACTGGTTCGCACTCCACACGTGTGAATCACTAGTTTGCACTCCACACGTCTGAACCAATGGTTCACACTCCACACATGTGAACCACCCAAATAGGCCAAATTTTTGTATGAACCAGTTTGCAATCGTGTAATCGTCCAATTCATGCACTCCATGCAGGTAGAAACTTCATACACATGCTAAAAATGTGAAAAATAAAGCAAACCCTCCTCACAGGAACACAAAATGAAGCAGTCAAAATGAGGTCAAATCACACATGCAAAAGTAGATCGGGATACCCATTTGGCTCATTAGGCTGCCCCATTTGTCGGTTTTCACATGCATTCTAGTTTCACCCCCCATTTCACACATCATCACAAACACGTATTCTCACATGCAAACATGATGCATGCAAAAATTGAAAGCACATTACAATACCCATTTTACCCTTTTTACACAAAGTGCATGAATCTAACCCCGTTCATGCCCCCACATTCATTTTTTACCATTTAAAGCAAAAGTTTCATTTTCCCAAACCCTCTCTAACTACACAGTTACCGAGAGAGAAAAACATGCTTACCCCAGGAATTCCCACCCCCAAACTCATACTCACTAATGCACTGGCCATACCATATCATCCGTTTAGTAAACCAAAAGCAATATGTTCTGTTTCTTCTTTCCTCCACCTCTCCAACTCCATTTCCAAGCGTAAATGATGTCAAAAATACCATTTTCACCTTAGAAACCCTCCTTCATGCAGGTTTGCACCCCACACATGCGAACCGACTGGTTTGTATGCTAGACTGTGAACCTATCAAATGACCCCAAAATTTTGACCTTTGCATGGAATTTTATTCACCATTACGTACAACCATCATTTTCACCCATTTTCATGCCCAATTTTGCAAATCTTACCATTTCTCTTCATCAACCATCTCATCACCGATCATCATTTCCTCCATCACCAATTCATCGCTTGAGGGGGTAATCATCCAACACATCAAAATCTACCTTGCACATGATCAAATAACCAAACATCCAATCATGGATATAATAAATGCCTAAGAAAATTTTGTTGAAGATTATCTCAAGTCCTTATGCTAAGACATATACAAAACAATGAAATTTATCTTCTTAATCAAACTCCAATCCAAAAATAAAACAATGTTTGATAGACTTCAAAACACCTCTGATTGTAGACACCTCATGGATTCCAATATTTATAGTTGCAGTCATAAGACCACTTGTGAATGAAACTCCTAAAATATCTACCCCATGGCTCCTGATGCGTTGTCATTAAGCACATCATTAAATCTCAAAGATCTTATCAATCCGGGGTGGTGTCCAAGGCTGTCTACGATAGAAGGCTAGGGCAGAGTACAATTCAGGCATTCAGATTTCAAGCATTTATTGGGTGAGACAGATTTGGTTTAGCCTTTTGGTGTCACACTAAACCTAATCTATAGAATGGAAACTTATAAGAAATAAAAACTAATTCTAATTTCAAAAAATTAAAGTTAACTACAATTGCATGAATTGAAATTGTTGAATTGAAATCTAATCTACTTTTGCAGAATTGAAATAACAGAATTGAAATTGCTAAATTGAAATGTTGCTGAAATGAAATCCTAAATTACACTTGCAAAATTGAAACCTATTTTACTCTTGTAGAATGGAAGTGATGCTTGGAAATAAAACACCTGTCAATGCCCTGCCACAAAAGGTCATCAAGCTTCTGCTATAGGAATTGACAACAAAATGAAATCTGCTAGAAATTGAAAGTTGTTGAAACATAAAAATAACAGAACATGGAAAGCAAAGGAAACAAGAAATAAATGTTTAATCTAATTTTTCAGCTGACACACACATAAATATTGTACACAAACATAATAGAAAACATCAATCACATAATACAAAATAAAAACAAGAAAATGAAATCTGGCAAGCAATCTATTAATTATGTTGTAGCAAAATTACAGATTAAAACCTGCCATAAAATCCCTCCTTCTAGATCTGAAAGTGGGCCCATACTTCCTGATCTAGAAGGAGGTGAAAAGCACTCCTTAACTAATTAACACTCAGAACAGAAAATGATAAAATAACTGCACTTTTATTGATGACAAAACATGCTGAAAACTGTTACAAAAAATTGTTGTACAGTCCTAATTACTGCTATTGAAAACTCTCCTCTATTCTAATTCCTAACTGGCTCAACCAAGGAGGGAGCTGTGTTATTTATATAAATATTTACAACATATCCCATGCTCAAATCAGCCTATGTGCTACTTTACAGTGATTTGCCAATAATTTTGGATCTGAAATAAATGCAAATCTGGACAGTTTGTGTTGCAGTAGTAGTCATTGGCCCTTAGAAAGCATCTTCAGTGGTGGGAGTACGTGGGAGGAGTCTAGAAATATCTCACACATATTTCTCCACTTCAGAATATGCCATTTCTATCTTGCAAACAACTTCCTATTATGCTGTAGTTATTTCTGTGTTTATCCTAGAAGAGGATCAAAATTGATCTTTTCCATGAATGGTGGCTTTGGACGGCAAGGACGACAAAGTCAGATGGGAGATATTTTCCTTTAACCTTTTCAACCTTCTTTCCCTTTTTCCATCATCAAAAATTAGTCAACAAGTCAAAAAGCACTTTCTGTTCTCATTTCGAAGATAAGTGGCTCATTTCGAAGAGACTGTATTTCTCATTCCGAAGATGTCCGCTCATTCCGAAGAGACTGTATTTCTCATTCCGAAGATGTCTGCTCATTTCGAAGATCTTCGGAATGAACAACTGTGTGCTCTTCAAGTGATTTTAGCTGCATTTCTCAGGTGGATTAGCCCTCGGGATCAGATTGCAATAGCCTTCATTCCTCTCCATGTGTGAATTCCATGCCTTGCCATTCATTGGTAGCTTGCTAGAATTTACATGGTAAATTACTGCATTTTCCAACTCTCCTGCACAGTTGTAAAATATTGGCATTTCTTGCAAATTCAAACAAATTAGAACATGGAAAAATTATTCAAATATCAACATGAAGGAGTACATCAAGTTGCTACTAAATTTATACACTTCATTCACCAAGTAACCATGCTGAAATAGTGCAACAGTGCTGCACAATTGTCCCTCCTCTGTTATACCCTGTTGCTGCCTATTTAGACCATGTGGGAATGCTTCTAAATAGGTCAGATGTCTTCTGTAGTCCTTCTGAACTCATTCCATCCATATCCTCATGCTTTGCTTGACAACTTCAAGGTGTTCCTATAAAGTGACAACTTGCTGATTTTTATATGGCTATTTTTTTCAGATTTTCAGATTTATGACAGTCCTAAAATTTTGGCTTCAATGTGGATTTGAAACAAGTTGAAGGGCAGGAAAACATTCAAAAACCATTGAGAAGTTAATGGATATCAGCATACCACATTTGGTTAATTGAAATGCATGTTTTTACTTGCTACTTAATCAAGCAAAATCAGTCACAAAATGCTGAAAATAGTCAAAAATAGAGATATAGTATTCCTAACATAAAATCATGCAAACACTTAACAAATAGTATATTTTAGTCAACTATTTGGCAATTAACTTATCATATGGTAGTCAAACATTGTGCAATAATGAGGCATTTTTGGGCCTCATCATCCCCCCAACTTGAACTGATGCATGCCCTCATGCATCTTAGTAGGCCATAGTAATATGCAGGTTTTATTCTTGTGAACAACATCCTTTGCTACACGCTAACTAAGAAATTCCTCCTTGCTGCACTATATCAAGTATTTTGCAATTAAGCACATGTATGACTCTTTTTCTATCTTTCTACAAGTTTTAGTGTTGCAAGGTACCTCTTAAAGGCTTGATATCATGTGATTCATCTTGCAATAGTCTTATTGTGGAACCGTATTTGGCAGATGCACTACTACTGATGGAATTTTTTGTTCTTAACAACATTTCAGCCTGAATGCTTATTTCTATTGTTTGCACCTTTTGAACAAAATTGATAAAATTTTTGGATTTGAAATGCTTGAGGGATGTACTTACTTGTGGTAGAGCCTTATGAACCTCAATATTTGATGTACCCTACTCTTTTTGCTATTCTGTAGCATTTTCAACAATTCTGGTACAGTTTCTGCTCATTTCGAAGATATCCTGCTCATTCCGAAGATATGTCTGTTCATTCCGAAGATATGACTGTTCATTCCGAAGATGCATCAAAAAATGCAGAAATGACCTCCTATGCAAAAGTTAGCTACAGATTCTATTGTGGGCCCATCTCTAGAGTGTATAAGCCTTCCATAACATCAAAAATCCCTTCTTCATCCTTTTGTTTAGATGTTATTCTTTGTTTTGTATGTTGTTATTTTATTCCAGTAGTACTAAAATAGAACCTTCAGGTGCATTTTGTTGATTATCCTCCTTCAATTTATCAGACAATTGTGAGATATAAACTTGCAGTTCTCCTTCTGAAACTTGCCCTACAAATTGAAATAGAATTGTTGCCATGTCTGTCCCAAAATCAGGTTTTTGCATAGTTTTGGAATTTCCATGCAATTAAGGGCATAAGGGGGTGTTTCTTGACATCTTGAACATGTTCCATTTTCAACTTGCCAATATTGTATGAATAGTTTATGCCAAATACCGATTATCATACACTAAATGCTAAATGTTTACTATGAATTAAATGCAAGAAACACATACCTTACTATCCTAAAAATTGGTCATGCACCTTACAAGCTGCTTTTGATGATTGTTAGCAGGCTATCTGAAAACATAAACATAACACATGTGCAGTGTGAGATTTGTACAATGGTGGAACAATGATGGGTAGATCAACAAGGCAATGCATGCCAAAAAATTGGTTTTCATGCAAGCCAACTCAGTAGCGCCTCCAAGAAGGTTTTCACTACTGAATTATTCATTTTTTTCTTTCTTTTTTTCATTTTTTTCATCTCTTTTTTTTCATTTTTTTCATCAGAAGAGGCTGCCATTTCTGGTTTTCAACCAACTTCTGTCCTTTTTTTTTCAAGTGCTTCAATGAGAGAGAACATCTCTCACTCTTATTTGGATAAGACCAATCCTTATTCTGCAAAAACATGTCAATTGTTGTATGAAAACACCATCTCTTTCTGTTGAAACCTGCAACATTGATGCAACCTTCCTTTCTAGATGAGCAATAAGAATCTTCTTACATCATAATTGCCTCCTTATTACTGGAAATGAAGTATTGGCTCCATTGTTCCTCTTCCTTGCTGAAATTGATGCTTGTCCTCATGTATCCCCATTTTGTGGGACATGCCTTTGCTGCAAAATTTTTTTTCTCTCTTTTTTTTTTTCAATTTTTCTTGTCTTGCTTGTACCCAAGAAGGAAGTTCACAAACAAGACTATTCTTCTTTTTGCTTTTCTTGTATTTTTTTTTTTGTCAAACTTTTTATCATCACTCTGAATCTGATATTGAAGAGAAATTCTCTTCCATTATGTGTACATCCAATGGAATCTCCTTCAAGAACTCCTCCTTAGTTAATGGTGCATGGTATACCCGAAGGCAATGTCCATTCACCACTAACATCCTCCATGAATTACCAATGGGAGAAAGAAGCACTTGCTCCATATCTGAAAACTTCTTCAATCAAGTGTTGTCAATGCCTCCTAGTCTGCAAAATCTTGTCAATCTGTACTTGAAACAATTAAATACCAATTCCCAAAAGATGTTAAGTGCTTACATCAAGATAAAATCTTGATATACCCTTGTAATTCCATGTAAAGGGATTGAAATATTGTTTCAAAATAGCAACAATTTTGCTTTTTGTTTATAAGTCAGCCAACTAATAATGTTCAAGAATTTTCTTGGCTGCACTTCAATTTGTTTCATTCCTAGGAGGACATAATTTACCCCTTTGTAATTTCTTACTAAGGAGTTCAATGGAAGTAAATTTTCTATGTGCAATTTTTCTAGTTTTTCTCCTTTATCCAAGGCTAATTTCTGTGTGTTTGGACTAAAGGTTTTCTGTGTATCTCCATTGATTTTTGTCTCTTCAAGCTCAGGTAAGTTCTTGTTTGAGCACAGTTGGATGTTGCTGCAGTCAATAACATTTCTTGCAGTTTTTTTTTTACTAGATTCAGCTACATAGATAGGGGATGCCTATCCTGTATTATTCAGATTGATCATAGGTTGGGCTAAAAAAGAAATATTTTTGGTTTGCACAATAAGACAAGAAGTGTACAACTTTAGCAGATCAACTACTTGTCAGGTAGGATCACCTCTAATGAGATCAACTATTGTCTATGTAGGCTAAGAATTGCTAGGTTGCGGTTTAGCATGGTAAAATCCTAACAATATTTAAGTAATAATGGAAAACTCTAGGATCACCATTAAGTTGTAAACTCCTATTTTGATTGTGCAAAAGTTTTTGTGATTTTTTTTTAATAGATTCAGCTTACATAGACAGGGGTTGCCTGTCTTGTATTATTCATATTGGCCATAGGTTGGGCTGGAGGTGGTGGTTGATTTACTTGCTCTGTTTGTTGTTGTTGGGATCTCTCTTTGAGAAGAATTCAGACTAGGCAACAAATTTTGCATCTCTGAGTTGTGGAAGTAAATGGCATTCATCAGTGATATGTCCTTGTGAACAAATGCTACAAGTAGCTGATATGGCTATTTTGTTCAAGGGATAGTCTTGTATATCTACCATGATATCTTTCCCAACACCTAGTACAAATTTGTTTATACTACCCTGATGATATGGATATAAAAATGGTAGTACTAGCAGATGGCTCTTCTAAATATTTAAGAGATCTTATGTTTCTTGATAATGAGGATGATGAATTCTTTCAATTTTTATCAAGAATTTCAAACATAAGCAATTTAACCCCTAAGTGTGAAGATCACCTCCCTGTGGTTGCTTGTTTTCTAAATGGACTGAAATGCAATTTATCAATAATTATTATTTATACCAGCTATTACATTCATATTTTACTCCGAAGTTCACAATTTAGTATAATTAATAATTATTTGACTACTTTTACCCTCTAACAACACCATGATCCCCAACAATGGTGCCAAAATGATGCGTTGTCGTTAAGCACATCATTAAATCTCAAAGATCTTATCAATCCGGGGTGGTGTCCAAGGTTGTCTACGATAGAAGGCTAGGGTAGAGTACAATTCAGGCATTCAGATTTCAAGCATTTATTGGGTGAGACAGATTTGGTTTAGCCTTTTGGTGTCACACTAAACCTAATCTGTAGAATGGAAACTTATAAGAAATAAAAACTAATTCTAATTTCAGAAAATTAAAGTTAACTACAATTGCATGAATTGAAATTGCTGAATTGAAATCTAATCTACTTTTGAGAATTGAAATAATAGAATTGAAATTGCTAAATTGAAATGTTGCTGAAATGAAATCCTAAATTACACTTGCAAAATTGAAACCTATTTTACTCTTGCAGAATGGAAGTGATGCTTGGAAATAAAACACCTGTCAATGCCCTGCCACAAAAGGTCGTCAAGCTTCTGCTATAGGAATTGACAACAAAATGAAATCTACTGGAAATTGAAAGTTATTGAAACATAAAAATAACAGAACATGGAAAGCAAAGGAAACAAGAAATAAATGTTTAATCTAATTTTTCAGCTGACACACACATAAATATTGTACACAAACATAATAGAAAACATCAATCACATAATACAAAATAAAAACAAGAAAATGAAATCTGGCAAGCAATCTATTAATTCTGCTGCAACAAAATTACAGATTAAAACCTGCCATAAAATCCCTCCTTCTAGATCTGAAAGTGGGCCCATACTTCCTGATCTAGAAGGAGGTGAAAAGCACTCCTTAACTAATTAACACTCAGAACAGAAAATGATAAAATAACTGCACTTTTATTGATGACAAAACATGCTGAAAACTGTTACAAAAAATTGTTGTACAGTCCTAATTGCTGCTATTGAAAACTCTCCTCTATTCTAATTCCTAATTGGCTCAACCAAGGAGGGAGCTATGTTATTTATATAAATATTTACAACATATCCCATGCTCAAATCAGCCTATGTGCTACTTTACAGTGATTTGCCAATAATTTTGGATCTGAAATAAATGCAAATCTGGACAGTTTGTGTTGCAGTAGTAGTCATTGGCCCTTAGAAAGCATCTTCGGTGGTGGGAGTACGTGGGAGGAGTCTAGAAATATCTCACACATCTTTCTCCACTTCAGAATATGCCATTTCTATCTTGCAAACAACTTCCTATTATGCTGCAGTTATTTCTGTGTTTATCCTAGAAGAGGATCAAAATTGATCTTTTCCATGAATGGTGGCTTTGGACGGCAAGGACGACAAAGTCAGATGGGAGATATTTTCCTTTAACCTTTTCAACCTTCTTTCCCTTTTTCCATCATCAAAAATTAGTCAACAAGTCAAAAAGCACTTTCTGTTCTCATTCCGAAGATAAGTGGCTCATTCCGAAGAGACTGTATTTCTCATTCCAAAGATGTCCGCTCATTCCGAAGAGACTGTATTTCTCATTCCGAAGATGTCTGCTCATTTCGAAGATCTTCGGAATGAACAACTGTGTGCTCTTCAAGTGATTTTAGCTGCATTTCTCAGGTGGATTAGCCCTCAGGATCAGATTGCAATAGCCTTCATTCCTCTCCATGTGTGAATTCCATGCCTTGCCATTCATTGGTAGCTTGCTGGAATTTACATGGTAAATTACTGCATTTTCCAACTCTGCTGCACAGTTGTAAAATATTGGCATTTCTTGCAAATTCAAACAAATTAGAACATGGAAAAATTATTCAAATATCAACATGAAGGAGTACATCAAGTTGCTACTGAATTTATACACTTCATTCACCAAGTAACCATGCTGAAATAGTGCAACAGTGCTGCACAATTGTCCCTCCTCTGTTATACCCTGTTGCTGCCTATTTAGACCATGTGGGAATGCTTCTAAATAGGTCAGATGTCTTCTGTAGTCCTTCTGAACTCATTCCATCCATATCCTCATGCTTTGCTTGACAACTTCAAGGTGTTCCTATAAAGTGACAACTTGCTGATTTTTATATGGCTATTTTTTTTCAGATTTTCAGATTTATGACAGTCCTAAAATTTTGGCTTCAATGTGGATTTGAAACAAGTTGAAGGGCAGGAAAACATTCAAAAACCATTGAGAAGTTAATGGATATCAGCATACCACATTTGGTTAATTGAAATGCATGTTTTTACTTGCTACTTAATCAAGCAAAATCAGTCACAAAATGCTGAAAATAGTCAAAAACAGAGATATAGTATTCCTAACATAAAATCATGCAAACACTTAACAAATAGTATATTTTAGTCAACTATTTGGCAATTAACTTATCATATGGTAGTCAAACATTGTGCAATAATGAGGCATTTTTAGGCCTCATCAGCTCCAACAATATATCAAATGTTGGCAAAAGAGCTCATGAATCAATCAAAAGAAAATATAAACAAAGGCATTTGTTCCTTCTAAATTGAAGCATTTATATTTGATCATAATGCAAGGTAATAATATACCTTCCTCCAAAATCAATCATCTACAAACCATTTTTATCAATGCATCTCTCTTGCAATCATCCATAATTTATCAATCAAAAATTCTTTACCTTCCAAATCATCCCATCAAGCCACACCATCAGTTTTTGCACTAAATCGTGTTTCACAAAATCTAGTAAAAAAGGGGCAAAATGTAGACATCAAAAAGTTGCACATTGTCCCTTTCCTCATTTACATGGTCATCATTAGCCCCTTTGGGCTAGGTAAGCCCTTTCCTACATTTAACCATAGGTCCTCATGCAACCTCATGCAAACTCAACTAAGGTTGAAAACTCTCACCATGGTCAAAAAGTCAATTTTCTAAAAATGTTTTATGGCTAATTACATACTTAATTAGATCTAATCTTTATTTAATTAAAGCCTCCACCTCACCTAGTCTACCTTGACTAACCTAGCCTTCCACCTCACCTAGTCTAGCCTATTCTAGTTTTACCACCTCTCACCTAGATATTTCTCCACATCACATCCCCTTGGGTCACTAATGAAAGATGGAGACTTTTGCACTTAAAAAGGTAATTTTAATCCTAAGATATTTCAATAAAGGTAATTATTAATGACAAGTTGATATTTTTGGTAAATCATCATTATTTGTGGATGGGTGAGGGATTCTCTCACCTAACCCCACTTATGACCCAAAACACCTCAGGGGACACCTCTTTTGTGGACACCTCACCATTGCCACCTCATAGGGGACACCTCATCCCCTTTCTCTCACCTTGGCCCACTCTATAAATAGAAGGTCATTTTCACCTTTTAGTAACAACCAAATTTTGCATACCGAAAATCTTCTGAAATCACTACTACCATTGCATACATAACACATAAATTACATAGCCATAATACAAACATCACAATCAATTTGTCTCTTTCATAATAATGTTTTGTGAATGAGATAGGTTGATAATCCTACCAAGAGTGCACTTTCAGAAACTGAACCGAACAAATCTCAAGTCAACAACCAATCCTGAGCATCCAGAGAAGCTATCTAAAAAATTCTATCAAAAAAGGATTGGTTCACACCCTAGGAGTGTGAACCTCTACAACAGGCACTAGAATCACCCAGACAGGTAAGAATAGCTTAATTTACTATTTGTGCTATTTTTAGAAAATTATTTTATGTTTTGAATACTTTTTATGATTCTTTTGTATTCATAACTATGGAGTTTGACTGAGGCAGACCCTCCAATGCACTAATAGGGTTTTGCAAGTTTCACAGGTCTATAAAAGCACCAAGAAACATCTCCAACAAGTGGTGGCTCATGAGCAAGAAGCCCATCTACATTGAGTAACCCAAAAAGATGAATTGTGTTGTCTTTGTATCACTATTGAGAGGGCTTCCTTAGGGAAGACCCCATTGTAGTCTTCAAGGCAAGATTGTAAAAATGAATCAATTCTTGTAACTCCTTTTATGATTATCAATAAAAATGCAGTATATTCTTTGATATTGAATGAATGCCTTAGCATCTTTTTGATAGTTTTTCTACCATGCAAGAACGATATGCCTCTGCATCCACTAAGTATAACGAGCATATGCCTAGGCCTGAACTGCAAGTAAATATGACTACCCTTGATCAATGGAAGCACACAATAGATATGGTAAACTATATTGAATGAGGTCAGCCTCAAGGTGAGACTCCTAGGCCTCCTAGGCCCCACATAGTATAATAGATCAATCAAGCAGTTTCAAGATATACAAAATGCCAAGCATAATTCATGCAACTTCGATGAGACAAAGAGCAACTAGACTGCTTGCATCAACTTGAGAAAGAAAGAATCAAATTGCAGACCAACGAGTTGTTCTAGAAAACTTTACATGATAGGTTCCCTACCCTTAGAACATACATACAAGAAATCCATCTGAGGCAACCTACTCTCATTCGAGATAGGTCTCCTACGTATTATCCAATGCTACCTCTATGACCTCTTAGGCCAAATCGGGACTTGCCTCCTAGGCCAAACATAGGGTGTACACCTCAGGTAGGTACCCCTATCTATAGACAGGCTCAGGATATGCCCTATGGGGCTTACACTAAGCATGAGCTAGAGGTGGAATATTTGGAAACACCTTATCAAGGTAGAGGAAGTGACATGCCACCACCTCAAAATAGGCCTGAGGTTCCTCAAATTCCATCGCAGGATAGGAGCAAGGATGAGGATATCAAATCCTCTTATGCATATAAGGTGCTTCTAGAGTGCTTAGAGTCAGTAGATAACAATACCTCTAGGTCTTGATCTCAAAATCCCACTTTACACCAGCTACGTAGTCAACTGCTTCATCCTTTTGTGCCTGCCCCTTCCTATCTAGAGTAGTTTAAGATGCCTCAATTGTCTACCTTTAAGGAGAAGAAGATGCACAGGAGCATGTTAAAAAATTCTTGAGCTAATATTTTGGCATCTAGGACAATGATGCTTTGATTTTATGGATATTCATGACTAACCTCTCTAGCCTAGCCATGGAGTGGTTTACCCAACTCTTGAAGCATAGCATCCACAATTTGGATCAACTTGTAGATGCGTTCCTAGAATGCTTCACCTTCAATACAAAGAGTAAGGTGATGCTAGAAGATCTTGTTGGGCTAAGAAAATATGATGATGAGTCAATAGAAAATTATAGAAATAGGTGGTGAGCATTACTAACCAAGATACCATATCTACTCCCCATGTCATAGTTGACTCAGATGTTTTCCAAGAGCTACCTAAAACTAATCTCCTTGTTGTTGCAACTACAAAAATATCTAACTCTTGAAGATTCCCTATCACAAGCTAGAACAATTGAAGACATTAAGATTCAAGAGGGAGAAATTGTGAAGCCTCACAAGACGAAATGGAACATGAATGCTAATAATAGCCTAGTGTAGCCTAAGCTAGTAGCAATCAATTAGGTTGGAATTAGAATCCTAGGGCTAGTGTAGACCGCACCGTCTCAAAAGCCCAATTATCAGGCCACACCTGGGAACTATAATAAGGACAACCAGAATAATAAAAGGAAAAATCAATAGTGTCACCCCAAGAAATAGTTCATACCCATTGCAGATTCTATGGATTCATACCCATTGTTTGAGCACCTCTTAGTGGCTAATTCGATCAATCTACCTGAGAGTCGACCTATCAACCCAAATGCACTAAAACCCAAAGGGTACCAAGAAGACCTATATTGTAAGTTTTATAGGTAAATCAAGCATGACATGTAGATATGCTATAATTTCATGAAATTGATACAAGACATGATCAATAGGAATTCCCTTTAGGTAGACAACCCTATCGCACCAAACAACCAATAAATGGGTGTTTTTAAAGACCCATTACCTGCCCACATGGAGCAGGCCAAGCCAGTGCCCCAGGTGAATGAGGTTCATCATGCACATCCTAAGAAAGGGTATATCAATATGATCAACATTAAGATGAGGAACAGGTGGTACCCAAGTCCAGTCGCACCACATGTAGCTCAAAGTGATGTTCCTTGAAAGTCGCAACCTCTACCGCATCCATTGCTAAATCTTCCACCTAGACCTACGATCACAATCAAGAGAAACCTCACTCAAATCCTAAGAATGACACCTACCTGACTATCCATATATGATATCATTTAGCAATCTCCACCTCATAGAGAATCTCTAATGGAGATCCTCAAGGCAATCGAGCTATAGACCCAAGAGTCTAACTCCAACAATTTTGTGGGGCATGTTCAACAATGTACAAAATTGGTGATTACATTTCAAGAGGATGAACTTAAATTGGCTACAAATTATATGGTAGATCCCCCTTGCACATAATCGCATTTGTAAATGGAACACCATACAAGAGAGTGTTGGTAGACAATGGCTCTTCCAGCAACATAATCACTACAATAGCTCTCAAGCATTTGAAGCTCCCGGTATCCCATATTGTTGCATCTACATACACCCTTCAAGCATTCAATGATGCCATATACTCCATAGTTGGTATGATATTCCTAACCATTAAGGTAGGATAAAATACCATACCAATGTTATGCCACATCTTTGAGGGTGAGATAGCATACAATATCCTACTGGGTAGAACATGGATTAGGGATAGGAAATGTGTCCCTTCCATCGCTCACTAGTACCTTAAGTACACCTATGAAGGGCAAGTTCATGTCATATCTATAGACCTATAGCCCTACAAGTACTACAACATGGTGTAGTATATCCCTGAGTCCAACTGGCCATCCACCCATCTAGATTTTCAAATGAATAAATCTAACCAAGGTCTAACTCCATCGCCATCACTTTCAAGCGATCCATCATCATCTCATGCCATACCATACTCATAATTAGCACCCTCTGATATACCCCTATAATTAGCTAATCCTCCACCAAGGGACATAGATAAGAGTTCTATTGATGAGTCCCAGCCATATGTATCCATCATCTCCACCGAAGAGACCCCTAGCCCCATAGATGAGGAGATACCTCATGAGGACAAAATTGAACCAGTTCAAGCCTTCCTCCTGTCCTCTTCTCCTCTATATCCATAGGTCATAGTGCACCTATATAACACTATTTTAGGAGAATACATTGTTAGGAATATCATAGCCACTCCTATTGAGTCGGGGTGAGATATGGGTCAACCTCATATTTCTATAGGCACAATTGTACCTCTTGGTCTTCCCCCTAATTAGACAAATTTCATTTATGGGGATCTCAACTATACAATCGAGCCTTATCAATAGTATTAAGAGGATGAATATCCCTCTTTTGAGGACATCAATTACATATCCAATCCTAAAATTGACATGAGGTATCTTCACCTCTATAATTGGTATGATTATGGGTTGTGCCTGTATGAGAAGGGCACTCATGTTCCTTACTAGCCACAATACCAAATGCCTTATGATAAATCTAGCTTGGGACTCAACAAGCTTGTACCCCTTGATGTTCTCATAGATAACCTAAAGCACATGACTCTAGGCTTTAGGTATGAGCTGGAACATAATCATAGAAACTAAAATCATGTAAATCAGATAAGGCTACCAATGTGCCACTTGCACCACTCTTATTGACATCATATGGCCCCTTTGCGCAACCCTCCAGGGTAACATAAGGCTCCATAGCACTTTTGGGAAGTCTTCCATTAGTTTTAGGAGGTTTTGGGTCATATCCTTATCACCATCCCACCCTGGGATGGTAAAAAATGGTGACCATCCCACCCAGAGTCAGCCACTCAAAAACATCCATGGGTGGGATGGTCCCTAAATAGACCCTCCAAAATTAAAAGAGGTGGATAAATGGTAATCAATTACTTCCATATTATCCACCCAATCATAAAAATTTTATTTTAAGATTATCATAGAGACTAGAAACTCCAAATTAGAGGTCTCAAATGGGCAACCAATTCCACCATTGCATGGCAAAGGTTTTAACAAGTGGTGGAACTTTCCTTGCATGCTAGAACTTTCCCCTTTTCCCCAAATGCCCTAATTGAGCTATAAATTGAGGTGTGCTCACCCCAATTTCAAGAGAGAAGAGTTGAAGCATAGACCATGAAGTGCTGCCCAATTCTACCCTCACTTTTGCTATCATATTTTACCCTAATATTTCCTTGAAATCCTCTTCATTCAAAGGCACTTTTAGGGACATCCCAAATACACCAATTTTATTCCAAAACTGGTCAAATTGGAGAGTAATTTTATCATATTTGTTGACACAACATTTAGGAGAGTTACAAACCAGATCCCCTTACAATTGGTGGCAAATTCTACTCAGTTTGGTAACCGTCCCACCCTGGGATGGTTAACAGTTGGTAGTCGCATCTATTAGGGATAGTTATAAAAAAACAAGGAATTTTATTTTAATTCCACCATAGATCATTTATAAATGTTTATATTAGCCTTGAATTCAATTTTGGTGAAGTTTGGAGTTGTTTTGATGGGTCAATTAGGAGTTTTGTGATTGCAGGTCTAGTTGTCCCTGTCAGGGATGGTCACTATTTTTGCTAACAATTTCCTTTCAATTCATGCTCATATATTTCCAAAACCATCATAATAATGTCATATCATAATTCCAGGTCATTTGGGAATGTTTTGATTTATTACAAATAAGTTTCATTATTTCTATATGAATGCTTTCTATGTTTTCCTAGATTTTAATCTATAAATGCATATGATTTTATTATGTTTCAATCTCTTGTATGTAGGTGCTGGTATGCTAGACATGAGGGAGGAACTAAGAGGCATAGAATAATAGGCCCAATACTATCTCTCAATTGTGGGTTGCAAGAGGAATGTTGGAACACACCATCAAGATTTTGAAGGGACTAGATCCTTTATATTTTGAGGATGAAATGTATCAAAGAAAAGCCCTCAAAGGGGGATGTATTGTAACCATTGGAATCATTGAATAAATAAATACAAGGATAAATCCCCCTATTTTATTGCACATTATTCTTCATTTCAATAGATTACATATTGTGCATCTTTCCCTTTTAATGCTTATTTCAATACACTTTTACATTTCAATATAAACACTTAAGGTGTGCCGTAAATTTCGCTTCTTTAGTGGTGATCACGGTGATTGAAATTATTCATTATCCCCTTTGAATGTGTTAATTCTAAGCTCCATTTTATATTTTGCATGTTGCAGGTTTTGACCGTTCTGAGTAGAAACAACCCATTTTCTACTAGTTGAACCTTCCAGGGATGGCCCCAAAATTGCTAACCATCCCACCCTAGTACGGTTACAAAACCAAAGGTTTTCTATAAAAAATTACAGAAACAACAAGTTTCAGGTCAGAAAATACACCCCTTTGAACCTTCAATTTGCATTTATACTATTTTAAATCACTAAAATTTCAAGTTTTCTTGTCTTTTGTGTGCATTGGAAGGTTAGATTACATCTCTCTAAGTTTTGCATTAAAAAATCAAGAAAAATAGGAAAATGAATAGTATTCTACATGCTTTTTGTTTGGTTTGCCTGCTTGCAACTTACCAAAAAGGTTAAGTTCATATAGTTTATCAATATTTGTAGTTTCCTTTTATACATACTAATGATTCTGAACATAAAACATACTTTCATGCATTTAGTGAATCATCATTGAATTTTGTTATATTTTATTTCAATAATTTTAAAATAAACACACACACACCATGATCTTCTTAAACGTTGGTGAGTTGGACTTCATTCCCAACAACTGATAGAGTTCAATGATGGTGGTAGTCATTTCCATCCACTGACTCAAATCCTATGTACCCTATTTTATTGGCCAATACCAACTCTAATATCTATCCTAACCATGCAAAATAGCATGCATTCCTCTTCGAAGGGGTGTATCGCTATGCATGGGGTTTTGGGTGAGGATCGGTAGGACCTATGCTCCCTGATTGGGTATGGACTTCATCACCATACTTTGGTTGGATTACGTGACTAAAATTTCATTGCCAATTGTCGAGTTGTGAGTGTATAGATGAAAACCACTTAAACTTTTGAGTATTACATCAATGAAAATCCAACACATCAAGTATTTTCTTTACAAAAGCAACATATCTTGAAACAACAACAAATAGTTTAGGGATTCACATATAAAAAATTTAAGAGATAATCACTTCTATGCTTGTGTGTTTCTATTGTTTATTTATTTTAAATTCATAAAAATTGTAAAGGAGATAATTATATAGTGGTCTAGAGTACATAGCTATGGTAAATACCTATAGCCAATCTCATTTAAGGGTGGATATTGCGGGGAGTAGGGAAGAGGACATAGAACATATTTGCCTTAATCCCAAGGACATGGTCATACCTCCTTGGGGACCACCTACTCTTCTTGGCCCTAGAGGGGTTGAAAGGAGACCTATCCAACAAGGGAATCCTACATAGGGCACCCCCATAGGTAATGGTCTCAACTTAGGAAGTCATATCCTTAATCACCAAGTGGTAGATGAATTTATGGTCAGTATTAGAATAGCAATAAGGGAACCTAGCCAACAAGGGACTCCTACACAGGGTACCCCCATAGGCAAAAATCCCACTTTGGGAAATTATTTCCCTAATATAGATGTGTATAATGCCTTATTTCGAGAAGAGTCACCACACAATGGGGCACTTCCAAATAGAGCAATCTCATGCATTCGTGTGCCTACTCGGTCTACTCCTCGTATTGATGTGTAGGATCATGACTTTTCACCTAGGATAGGGTTGAATTATCATATTATAATTTCAAACTACCCTTCCCCAAGGTGCCAACATCATGATGAGTATGATACTCATCGCCATAGGCAAGCTAGTTCCACCTTACCTTTCCTTGTTTACGAGGGAATACTTGAGGAGGATCCAGAGTATCCTCATTCAAATGTGTCAATACAAGCATGATGTGCCTATGCACTAGTATCTTATCAAGAACATTTGTTTAGGGGTGAACCTCAAGTTAATGTAGCTTCCCTCAATTGAGGGAAAGCAGTAATAGATCTCACAAAAACCCCTGAACAAGATAGATATCAGGGTAATAGTGCTAAGGCACTTCGACCTAATACAATTGATCATATCAATCAGTTGGTAAAGAAGTATGCTGGCCACTAGGCCAAGTTTAATCAACTTAGGTCTGATAAACACCACTTAGATCTTTTAGAGAAATGGTAGAAGTTAGAGAAAGAAAGACTTGAATGAAAAATTCAAGAGACTTTGCGTAATGGACCTTCTACTCCAAATACACATAGACAAGAGGCTCACCCGAGGCAACCAAATTTTCAACAAGATAGGTCTCCTAGACCTAATCCAATGTTGCCTCCTAGACCTCCTAGGCCTGAAAAGAATGTATATAATAGGCCTAACATAGATCACCTTCAAGAGGTATTCATTCCTCCTTGTAGGCCCATGCCTAAAACACCTTATGGGGCTTACGATGACTTGGAATAAAATGAGGATTATGTAGAAGCACCTTTTGGAGACATGGATGATGTCAATCAACCACCCCAACATATGCTTAATATTCCTTGTCCCCCTCCATGGGATAAAAACAAAGAAGATGAAATCAAATCCTCGGATGCATATCAAGCTTTGCTTGAATGCTTATAAAATATAAAAGGTAATACAATAGGGAACGGGCTTCAAAAACCCACCTTACGTCAATTAAATATTCAATCGCTACACCCATCCATTCCTTCCTTGATATACCCTAAGCATTTCAAAATGCTGAAATTGGATAGATTCAAGGGGGAAGAAGATGCTCAAGAGCATGTTACTATATTTTTAAATTTGTGCTTTAACATATAGGACAATGACGCATTGCTCCTGAGAACTTTTCTAAGTACCCTCTCTGATCCTGCCATTGAGTGGCTCAACCAAATTCTAAAACATAGCATCTACACATTTGAAAAATTTGATGATGCATTTTTGGAATGTTCCACATTTAACACCAAAAGAAAGGCAACATTAACTGACCTCATAGGGTTAAATAAGTATGCCGATGAGTCAATTACTAATTATGGAAATAGGTGGCGAACGCTTCAGGCTAAGCTACCCTACCTATTGCCAACATTTGAATTAACTTAGCTATTTTCAAAGAGTTTCTTAAAACCCATATCTTTAATATTTCAAATCTAGCAATACCCTACCTTGGAATAAGCTCTAGCATAGACTAGAAATATAGAGTAAATAAAAATCCAAGAGGGAGAAATAGCCAAGCCTCACAAAAAGGAGTGGACAAAGAATGCTAAAAATATCTTGGCACTTGCAAAGCTAGAAGCAGTCAATCAAGTGGCCATAAATATCCCTGGCCTACACAAGCAATGCCTCCTCAAAATGTGAACTATCAGGCCTAACCTCCTCCTGCAAGTTATAATAGTAATGGTCAAGTGAATCAAGGAAAGAACCAACAACATCTCTCTAAGCGACAATTTACTCCCTTAGCTAAATCTATGGATTCACTATTCGATCAATTGTGGGTTGTAAAAATGATCAATCTTCCAGAAATCAAACCCATCGATCTGGATACAAGAAAACCAAAGCCTATGGGATGTCGAGAGGATCAATATTGCAAATATCATAGGCAAAGTGGCCATGATTTACCAACATGCTATGGTTTTAAACACTTAGTACAAGATATGATTAAGAGGAACAAGCTTTAAGTAGATGCTCCACTAGCCCCTAACAATCAGTATATGGATATATTCAAAGGTCCGTTACCAACCCATGAGGTACAGGTAGTGCCTGCTAAACCAATAAATGAGGTAAAGACAACACCCCCTTTGCAAGGGTATGTTGGGATGGTGAGTATTATGACTACGAACATAATACATCCAAGAAAAGTTGCACCACATGTAGCTTTGAGTGATGTTCCAACTACGTTACATCCTACACCACCTATAGTACAAGGTATTTCACCTAGGCCAATATTAACAATAAATAACAAGCTTGCACAGGGCTTGAGGACAACATCAGCGAGATTGTCCATCTATGAGCTAATTAAACAATACCCTTCACATAGGGATGCACTGATGGACATTCTAAATTCAATAGAGTTGCAACCACAATATTCTAACTCTTTCATTGATTTTATGGGTCATGTGCAATAGTGCAAGAAACCAGTAATAACATTTCACGAGCATAAGCTTAAGGAAATAGCAAGTGAAGTGGTAGATCATCCTTTGCATATCATTGCATGTGTAAATAATGCATCATATGAAGTAGGGAAAAATGGTGCACCAAATTATGTAAAACAATATGCGTATCTACCCCATCTCGCTCATGAGCATCAAAAAGGAAGCATGCATGTGAAAAGGAAAGAATACCAAACAAAAGGAAATGAATTAAAGCAAGTCTCTTCTCATTAATTTGTTGGATCAGATCCAAGGTTACATAGCAGTCCCCTTGAGGGCTCAAAATGTGATACAATTGTTACAATATTGGGTGCCCAAAGACCAAGTCTTTCACGGAATCAAGGTGCACATCCAATGTTTCTCCGCGTACCCACAATCGAGGTGGGCGAGCCAATGCCACCGCTGCTTGTATCTTCAATATCTGATGTCTGATATTCCTTCCCAATGCCTTCTAAGAACCTGCACCTGCACACAAGGAAGCAAAAAGGGGTCAAATAGCAAGGGTGTATGGTGAAAACATGCAATCCCCACAGGGGCAAAATAGCGCATATATTAAAACTATATCAAAACATGTCCAAATGACTTGAAAATTTGCAGAGATGTTAAAGAGGATGTTTTGGGAGGATATCACCAAAAATATATCAGAAATTGCATCTGTAGACCCCTCGATTTTGCGCCGCTCGCCTACAACCTACGAAAGAGAAGACAAGCAAATCCCAAACCTAAACATATCCAAAACTCATGAAATTTTGTCAGTATGCATAAATTGACATTTTAAGACAACCCATATGATTATATTTTCAAATTGGATCCCGGATCCACCTGCATCAAACTGGGGTGCCCGGATGGGCCCTACGAGCCTGCGAAAACTTAAAAATGCTATAACTCTTTCATTTTAACTCCAAATAACTTGAAATTTGAACTGTAGCATCATGGGACAATATAGAAAATTAATAATTAAAAATAGTAATGAAATTGTTTAATAATTTACCCTCGTCCCAGGGGGACGATGGTGACTACAACTATTTGGGGGCACCCTAGGAGGGGATACCCACCAAATCCGGCCACTTTTTGCTACCAAAATCACTAGAAGATGTTCCTAAACAACCTAAGGTGTGTTTTCATCGAATTTTGTGAAGAAATTCACCCGGATGGAAAAGTTATGCTCGGATTACCTTCTTGAAGTCACCCGGTAACCTCCTTGGCAAAAGGGAGATTTCGAGGGCAAAAAGGTGCAATAAGGTGAGGGGAAATCTTGGAAGCACTCCATTGCATATCCTAGAACTCCTATCCATATTTTTGTGTGGATATTGAATCCATTTTATAGCCCAAAGGGGCTTATGTGCAAAAAGGCATGCAAGGGCATGCATGGCAGGAGGTGCCACTTGTCAAAAGGGAGGCATGCACTGGATGGGGAAGAGAATCTCCATTTTGGGCCTCCATTATGAAGCATGTCATAAGGATTCAGTGCCCTCTGACCCGCATGCTCCAAATGGCATGCTAGATGGCAGTTTTTGGGTGCCATTTGGCCCAGATTTGACTTTTTCTGGGTCAAACTTGCTCACCGTCCCACCCTGGGATGATGGCTCACCACCATCCCAGGGTGGGATGATGGGAATCTACCACCATCCCAGGGTGGGACGATGGTGAATTTTGGGCCAAAACCTCCCAAAATTGGGTCGGTAGCCTCCAAAACCCTTTTCGGAGTGGCTAGAACCACTGTGAGCCTCCTGAGGGCTGCCCAAGGGGCCATATGATGTCAATTTGATCCTTGTTTGTGGGTGCTTAATCAGATTTACCATATTTTAGTGTCTAAAGATGCCCCTTTTTGAGATGCATTGTGTGCAGCATAACATTGAGCAAAAATAGATGACCAAAATGTTGAATGATTAAGGTTACTCGATAACCTAACCAACTTTAGATGCCCCAATCATGAAAAGGGCGTGTGTTCTTGAATCCTTGCTTCTAACTCATTAAATGAGCGTGCTTATGCTTGAAAATTGTCTATCATGAAAGGCTAAGGCCCATGTATTCATGATGCCAGTAATTTCAAGCGTTATAATGTGATATTGTGTGCTTGTTTGCTGCCCCAAGCAGGAGCATGATTGTCTTTATCGAAGATTCGTTGAACGAACGCCATTCGCATAATTGAGTGTGTGCTTGCTGATTTGGACTGAGTATGACTACCCCCTCAAGTGATGAGTCGATGAGGGAATGACCAGTGAGAAAAGTGATGAGTCACTTGACCCAATTGACTTGTGTTATGCTTACCTTCAGCTTTGTCCCTTGAAAAATAGGGCAATTTGGAGAGGATTTTGGTGACTTTGTTGAGTTTTCCTGGAGGAAAGGAGCTAAAAACTGCATGCCTGAGGGGTGGTCCAGCCACAATGGCCTTATTAGGGCATGAATTAACAACTTTTCCATCCCTCCTAGGATCCTCATGGTTGCATTTTGATCTATGTGAAATTTGGACCCAATTTGAGCTGTTTTGGTGCAGTTTTGGACCTATTTTGGGTCATTTTGGGTTGTTTTGGCCTATTTTTGCTACCACCATCCTAGGGTGGGATGAGGGCATGTTCTACCACCATCCCAGGGTGGCACGGTCAGCCAAATGTGTGCTCGTCCCACCCTGGGATGGTGGTGACCCCTGCATCTTTATATAAACCCAAAATATGAAGGTTAGGCTCATTTGTGCATGCTTTCTTTGGCAGTTTGAGAGGTGAGGAGTAGGAGAGTGATTCTGAGTAGTGGAGCACTATAAAATTCATCCCATAGTCACCATGAGTCAGTGGGCAGACTCAGCCAGTGGAGGAGCCGGTGCGAGACAGGTATGCCAAGTCTCTCTTATTGCATTTTCCTAGTGTTAGGAGTTGATTTTCTTGCTTTTATGGTATGTTTTTGACTTGGAAGTATATCACACTAAATTTTAGGTAATTAAACCTAATTTATGAGATATGTACCAACTTTTGTGTTTTACCCATGTTTTTGTGCAATTAGATTGCATTTTATAGGTCCAATTTTGCATTGTTTTTGCTATTTTTGATGGCCTAAAAGGCCTTTTTGAGCCCAATTTTTTGGAGTCATCCCTAGGTGGGATGGCTAGTGTGGGCTGGTCATAGGCCATCCCTTGATGGGCTGGCCATAGGTTTGGGGGCCATTCCTAGGGGGAATGGCCACAAACCAGCCTCAAAGAGGGGCCATTTTGAGTCTTTTCTTTTGAATGTTTTTGGGGCCATGCGAGGCCATTTTGGTGGTGTATTATTGAGTTGCTTATCCCTGTCAGGTGGTGAGGAGTCAGTATCGAGTACCTAATCTCTTTTATTCCATGAGGGATGCCTTGACCATAGAGGACTAGGAGTGGCTGGATGCCATCGACCTCAAGCAGGTGACCCGATTAGAGGCTGTTATAGGAGACCATGCATATCTGACTGCCCTGATTGATCTATGGGATCCGTGCACCAATACCTTCCACCTACCCACTGGGGAGATGATGGTGATGCTGGAGGACATCTATCAGATTCTTCGGATTTTTATAGAAGGGTGGTCGATCCACATGACACCATGAGACCAGAGACAAGCAGTGCTTGAGAGGTACTTTAGTTATGATCTAGAGATGGTAGAGCTGGACTACTTGAAGGGTGGTATGCTGGTAGGATTCTAGCATGAGGTGAAGGTATTGGGGGTGAGGCATACACTACTCATGATGCTCATCTCCAATATGCTACTACCGGATTCTTCTAGAGTGAGGTTCCCATGGAACCTAGTGGAGATAGTGTTTGCGTTGGTGAGGTGTACTATGGTGGAGCCACTGGTGATGGCATGGGGTACTACACTATTGGCATAGCTCTATGATGAGTTGTACGAGATCCACTACCATCGGTGGAAGGGTGTTGGGTGTAGCTTTTTTTGTAGTGTTGGGGATGGTAGCACATAGCTATGGGGTGACCACATGGGCTACCCTGGATGACTCAGGCATAGCTAGCAGATAGGGAGATAGGATATGGTATCCTATGGTAGAGGGCTCAGGAGAGGGGACAAAGTCGGTGATTCATAGGTGAGGTGGCCTACTATGCAGATCTATTTTCCTGACTCAGGGTAGGTCAGGTATTCTGGAGGCCATACAGAGATTTTCCAGAGTGGGCAGATGCTATTGTATAGCTCCATAGGGTGCGGTGAGGTAGATGGTTAGTTGGACGACATGGCATAGAGTGGGAGTACTTCCATTTTCTTGGGTGATGCGATAGTTTGGGCTACGCCAGGGGTGCCTAGTGAGTCGATGCCTTATCGGCATCATGGGGATGAGAGGACATTGGCATGGCCGATGGTAGAGGTAGTGGCATGGGATACGGATCCTGTAGTAGACATTCTAGATGTGGATGATGTCGGGACTACAACGGAGTATGATGCTTGGTGGGTGATAGGCCAGGGGCATGGAGAGGGGCCACTAGGGAGGGGTGCAGCTAGGGAGGCACCTCAGGATGTTTCTGGTGAGGACCAGGGTGAGGCAGGTGATTGGTAGGGACACAGGGTAGGGGAGCATGTGGATCTCCTAGACTTAGGAGATCGAGGTGACTTGGGGGATGATGATGTTGGGGATGAGGAGGTGCAGGCACCATCGATGGCATCGAGGGATATAGAGGTAGAGCTATGAGATGAGCTACTCAGGGTGAGGTAGGAGAGAGATCTCCTATGGACATAGGTGCATGATGTACAGGTAGAGCTAGCAGCACAACGAGCCAAGGTATAGGTGGCTCAAGCCGAGATAGCATCTCTTCGAGCATAGCTATGATCTCGGAGCCCTACATGGGAGGATTCTAGTAGTGGGGAGGTGACTAGGCTATAGGCAGAGGTGACATGACTCCATTCTATGGTGGAGACTTACCAGGCACGGTGTCGATAGGGGTAGGCTTATGCGGATGAGCTAGAGACTGAGGTAGTACACCTTGGTGGGCATCTACGGGATGATGCAGGTGCCAGTGGGTCATACCAGAGTCACCATAGTAGGATAGGGTAGTCTTCCTCTAGGTTGGAGGCACCAGGGTCTAGGCGGAGAGCTGATAGGGTAGGTGGTAGCAGGTATGGGAGTTCATAGAGGACTCCGACTATAGGTGGGAGTGCGAGTCGTAGTACCGGTCCTACATGACCATGGTAGTGGCTCGCATGACTCTTTTTGTGTTTTTGGATGTTTTAGCAGTGTGAAGTCTGAGGACTCACTTTATTGTAGCCGATGGGCAACATGATGTATCTTTTTGTCCCATACATATACACACACACACACACATATATATATATATATATATATATATATATATATGAGCTTTTTATGTGGTTTATCATCATGTGTTTATTGTTTTATGAAATGTATGCAAATGTATGCAATTTGATTTATGTAATGATGATGAATGCCTATGTATGCATATTTTGTGATTTTGATTTGATTTTATTTTGTACATGCATGGATGTATAGTGAGATGGATGATTTATTGATTTAGAGGATGAAATGTGTAGACTATATGTTGTATTATGCTAGCACCATAGATGATGTATTTTGCACCAACTCATATGTAATGTTGTCATGAGACTTATATAATGGATTTGTGAATAATGTAATTGAAATGAATGTGGTGAAGTGATATGAATGACATGTTGTTTAGGAAATGCCCATTAGGTTTTCATGAGACTCAAACACTCTAGTCAACTCATCAAAAGTTGTATACTAACCATGCAAGACTTTTTGACAAGGTATGAATCTGCTAGGATGACCAAGGTACTTCATATCCCTGTGTGTGCAAGTGAGTTCATTCCTGTGAGATGCATAAGGATACCGCTAGTGCCAAGTAGGCTCTCAACCAAACCTGTATTGAGGATCACCAAATGAATGCCACCATCGTAGGTTTTGTACTAAGTATGACTAGACCACTAGGCAATCTAGGTTACCAAAGCTAGCTCATCCACATGCAAACATTGGTCTACACATACGCCCAAAAGCTAATATGGCAGACATATCATCATGCGGGAGGCTACCACCATTGATGGATAGGCTATCCACCAAACCCGTAATGAGGATCACCTGATGGTTTTCCAAATGTTGAGAGTTCTAGGGATTCAAGTTTGACTCCCTACTTTCTTGAATTTTATTGGGATACTTGCTCTCATATGAAGTGATAAGAATCACTGTTTATTTTTCTCTTTTTAGTGATAATAATCATTGTTTATTTTGAGTTTTTTCTTTTTCTCTTGAGCAAGGGATTTGAATTTTGAGTGATGGGGATCATTGTTTCTTGTGCTTTTTGATGATTGTGCATTTATTTGAATTGTGGATTTTTGTCTTGTGGATGGATTGTTTTAGGTTGGGGTGAGGGTTTGCTAAATTTATGACTTTTGGCAAACATGTTTGGAAATGTTGATGGGAAATTTTGGGATTTTGTTTGGAATGGTGATTGATTTTTAGGTTGGGGATGATAATTTAGGATGTGTAGTATGAAGAACTTGTCCTTTTTCCAACTCTCAGCATTCTTGAACCATTCAGCATAGGGGGATGAGCAGGATGACCTTTTCACTTAAGGTAACCTAGACCACTTCATGGATTTCATCTGTCTTTGTGCAAAACTTGGATTGTTAATGATTAATTGTGTTTGGGATATGATGTACACAAGGCATAATCAATGCAAGACTCTACCTCCTAAAAATCAAGCTAGCCTTCTACAAAATCTGAGTAGAGACTAGATATGGTTGAGTGACCGAAAAACCCTACTGATATTCTAAAACAAATGGCTAAGTGAAGGGAATAGACACGACTATGGAAATGTGAAAAATGTGGGTGAAAATGATAATTGTGGTATTGAACTATGAGTACTTTCACAACATTGATTTTGAGCGGTAAGTAATGTACCATCATGGTGCTAGACATGTATGAGCAACTCTAAAATGTAAAGTGCTAATGATGAATATGCCTAAATGCAAGCGATGATAAAATGCAATGGGATGCAATGTTTTTGAATTTTTGAAATTTTGATGGATATGTATGTATGAAAGTGCAATGTGATGCAATGTTTTTGTATTTTGATGTTTTGATGATTTTTTTGAATTTTTTATTGATATGTATACACATGTGACCAACGGGATTATTTGGGGGCCATTGGGGCATTTGGGGGGGACCAAAGGGCTTATGGATGCCTTTGGGGCTTTTAGGTTTGACCTAGATGATCGTAGATAGTCTAGGAGCATTTTTACTTGACCTAGATGGTGAGAACCCACTAGGAGCCTTTTGGGGTGACCTAGACATGTAGACACTTAAAAATTGTCTACGACTGCCTAGGGGAATTTGGCTATGACCAAAGGGCTTATGGATGCCTTTGGGGCTTTTAGGGTTGACCTAGATGATCGTAGATAGTCTAGGAGCATTTTTACTTGACCTAGATGGTGAGAACCCGCTAGGAGCCTTTTGGGTGACCTAGATGTGCAATGACACTTAAAAAGTGTCTACGACTACCTAGGGGCATTTGGCTATGACCAAAGGGCTTAGGGATGCCTTTGGGGCTTTTAGGGTTGACCTAGATGATCGTAGATAGTCTAGGAGCATTTTTACTTGACCTAGATGGTGAGAACCCGCTAGGAGCCTTTTGGGTGACCTAGATGTGCAATGACACTTAAAAAGTGTCTATGACTACCTAGGGGTATTTGGCTATGACCAAAGGGCTTAGGGATGCCTTTGGGGATTTTAGGGTTGACCTAGATGATCGTAGATAGTCTAGGAGCATTTTTACTTGACCTAGATGGTGAGAACCCGCTAGGAGCCTTTTGGGTGACCTAGACGTGCGACAAAACTTTAAAAGTGTCTACGACTACCTAGGGGTATTTGGCTATGACCAAAGGGCTTATGGATGCCTTTGGGGCTTTTAGGGTTGACCTAGATGATTGTAGATAGTCTAGGAGTGTTTTTAATTGACCTAGATGGTGAGACCGCTAGGAGCCTTTGGGTGACCTAGACGTGGCACTTTAAAAGTGTCTACGACTACCTAGGGGTATTTGGCTATGACCAAAGGGCTTAGGGATGCCTTTGGGGCTTTTAGGGTTGACCTAGATGATCGTAGATAGTCTAGGAGCATTTTTACTTGACCTAGATGGTGAGAACCTACTAGGAGCCTTTTGGGTGACCTAGACATGTAGTGGCACTTAAAAAGTGTCTATGACTACCTAGGGGTATTTGGCTATGACCAAAGGGCTTAGGGATGCCTTTGGGGCTTTTAGGGTTGACCTAGATGATCGTAGATAGTCTAGGAGCATTTTTACTTGACCTAGATGGTGAGAACCCACTAGGAGCCTTTTGGGTGACCTAGACATGCAGTGACACTTAAAAGTGTCTATGACTACCTAGGGGCATTTGGCTATGACCAAAGGGCTTAGGGATGCCTTTGGGGCTTTTAGGGTTGACCTAGATGATCGTAGATAGTCTAGGAGCATTTTTACTTGACCTAGATGGTGAGAACCCACTAGGAGCCTTTTGGGTGACCTAGACATGCAGTGGCACTTAAAAAGTGTCTATGACTTCCTAGGGGTATTTGGCTATGACCAAAGGGCTTAGGGATGCCTTTGGGGCTTTTAGGGTTGACCTAGATGATCGTAGATAGTCTAGGAGCATTTTTACTTGACCTAGATGGTGAGAACCCGCTAGGAGCCTTTTGGGTGCTCTCTAAGCATGAAATGGCCACAAGTGAAGGATGTTCAAGGGTTTAGGATCCTCGACACCTTCAAGTGAAGCTAGGTGATAAGTTCCAGGCCCTATTTGACTAGTGATGACAAAGGGACCTAACCAGTTTGCCATAAATTTGTCCCGTAGGTGGGGTGGCAAGCTAGAATTCTGTTGGTTCTCTTTCAGGATGAGATCACCAACCTGAAAGTCTCTGAGATGGACTTTCATATTGTAGGCTCTTTTGAGCCACTCTTGATACACACGTAGATGCTCAAGCGCATTAATGCGATGCTCATCCAACAACGTAAGTTGATCTAGGTGAGCTTGTCATGTAGTATCATCATCAATAAACTCTTGCATGGATATGCGCAGTGATGGGATTTCTAACTCTAGAGGCATGACTGCCTCAGCACCATACACTAGTGAAAATGGAGTTGCCCTAGTGGGCGTCCAAATGCTAGTGCGGTAAGCCCAAAGGGCAAGCGGCATTTGCGTATGCCAATCGGTATGATTCTCTTTGACTATTTTCTTCAATATGGCAATTAATGTCTTGTTTGATGCTTCTACTTGCCCATTTGCTTGTGGATAATAGGGTGTCAAAAAGCTATGCTGGATGTTATACTTTGCTATCAAAGCACGCACATATTTATTCTTGAATGATGTCCCATTATCCAAAATGATCTTGGATGGAATACCAAAATGACAAATGATATTATGCAATATGAACTCCGCTATGCGGGGTCCTGTCGTAGTGGTAAGGGGGATTGCTTCCACCCACTTTGTAAAATACTCGGTAGTCATGATGATAAATGTGTGATGGCCCAAGGATGCAGGGGAGATTTTCCCAATTAAATCCAACCCCCATTGCAAAAATGGCCAAGCCGATTGGATCGGTTGTAAGGCTTGGGAAGGTACATGTGTCAAGTTAGCATGGTGTTGACATTTCATGCACTTCCTCACATATGCGCAACAATCTCGCTCTAAAGTTGGCCAATAATAGCCCATGTAGAGAATGCGCTTTGCGATGGCCATGCCACTGAAATGGCCACCACAAGTACCGTCGTGTGCTTGGGCCATTGCCCAAGTCGATTCTTGATGCTCTAAGCAACGAAGGAGGATTCCTTCATAGCTTCGATGGTATAGGATGTCTCCTAACAAGACAAACTTTGTTGCCTTCCGTTTAAATGTCCTTTTGGTAGCGTGCGATAATCCAGGAGGGAGGTTACCAAGCTTTAGGTACTCTCTAATTGGTGTGGACCAGTCCTGTTGTGTGGAAGCCTCGATTGCATGAATTGTCTATCCCTCATGAAGTTCATCCTGAGAAAATGTAGATTGGGATAGAACTTGTAAGAATAGCATTGTGTTGCTATCAAAAGGGGTTTGGGGGAACAGAGTCCCCCAAGCGGCATGATTCAAGTGCTCGTGAATGTGTGAGAATATCTCTTGATGAGGTTCTATTTGAATCAAGTGGACTTATGGCATGGCTTGAGTGCTCTCACGCTCAATCGCTGATTGCGATAGCGTTTTGACTTGAATGGTTGTCATCTCCCCTGTGGGGTCTTATGGAATCAAGGATCCTAAAGAGGCCATTGTATCTACAAAATGATTAGACAATCGAGGGAGTGCCTCGATGTCATACCATTCAAAATTTTCTAGGGATTTGTCCACAAGGGCTTTGTAGGCTTGCAAAAATGGGCACTTGCACTGGAATATTCCCTTGACCTGGTTGACAATGAGCAAGGAGTCACCAAAAATATTGAGCTTGGTGATTTTCATGGCGATAGCCATTTTAAGCCCTATGAGTAAGGCTTCATACTCAAAATTATTGTTGGTGTAGGGGAAATTGAGTTTAAATGATAGGGGTATGGGAGCCCCATGCGGTGTGAAAAACATGATTCTCGTGCCACCCCCTTGCTCGCATTTAGAGCCATCGAAGAAGAGAGTCATATCCGCCTGTGACTCAGGCTCACTAGAATTAGGCAATTCTAATATTTGGAAGACTCCATCATCGTGAAGCTCCATGTGATATTCTCATAATGACACTGAGAGGGGGGGTGAATCAGTGTAGCTAAAAATCTAATCTGCAACTCTTAAAACTGAAGCAAAGAGAACTTGAAAATAGATAAAGCAATAATCACAAAAGAGCACACCACAACACACAATGTAACGAGGTTCACCAATTTGGCTACTCCTCAAGAATGACTGCTTGGACTACGGTCCAAATCCAGCCTTTGCAAAACACCAATTTTACAATCTGTTTACCAACACCCACTGGAAGGAGCACCAACCCCTGATTTATCTGCACCAACAGAAAGGAGCACCAACCCCTATCCAAGCACCTACTTGGATCCCTGTTTTGAAAGTTATATTAATGACATACAAATGCCTTCACTTTTACAAGACCCTGACTGGTCTCCAATTTATCAAAATACAGTAAACACTTCTTGCTCAGCCTGTCGCTCTCTTACAACACTCTTCTCACCCTCTTTCGGTAGCACTTTCACACATACGGCAGCAACCTTTATTCTTCATGCAGACCTGCTTTTATAACATATTAGTCTCTATTTTTAACTTCCATTTTTACGCATGCAACCCATAACTATTTCTTAAATATTCTATTCTGCCACTTGTCAACTGTAACTTCATCTTTATGTAACTCCTTTTGCGTATATAAAGTGGGCATTTCGTTAAACACGTTACATGCAACATATACCTCTACCATGACTGTTCGTATTCTTTTCTATGCATGCATGCATTTTTTGATTCTATTTATGCGACTGTTCGATTTCTCCTTCTTTGACTGTTCTTAAAATAGCTGCATGATTTCTATCTATAACTGCACCTGTAACTATCGCATTTACTCCAGTTAACTCTTCTTATTTTGGTTGCATGCTTTTCCTCTACAACTGCCCCTTTAACTGTTGTTCTGTTCTAGTTAACTGTCTGTTATCGTGTTGTTGCGACCTATCGTGAAATCGTGACACTTCTGTATCTTTCTGCCCTTCTCGCCTTTTACCCATGAAAATACAACATGTCATGAAATCATGACATTTTTGGCCTCCTTGTTCACCTCTTGTCTTGCAGCCATGAAAACCAGACATGTCACGAAATCGTGACACTTTTCGCTTCCTTGCACTTCTCTACCTTCCCAAAACATGTCAAATTACACTTTCTTTTTTTTGTATTCGTGAACTTTCTTTCCTTTTTTTTTTTTTTTTGGCGCTTTCTTTTCCTTTTTTCGAAATTTCGTGACACTTTCTCTCCTTGCGCCTTCTCTTGGACCTGTCGTGAAATCGTGACACTTTCTCTTTCACTCCTTCTCCTCGAGCATGTCATGAAATCATGACAGTTTTCTTTCTCCCTCTTCTTCAAACATGTCACGAAATCATGACACTTTTCTACTTGCCTTCTTCTCTGCCAACATGTCACGAAATCATGACAGTTTTCCTTGCGCCTTCTCTCTCCTCGGCCATGTCATGAAATCATGACAATTTTTCTTGTGCCTTCTCTCTCCTCGGCCATGTCATGAAATCATGACAATTTTCCTTGCGCCTTCTCTCTCCTCGTCCATGTCATGAAATCATGACAATTTTGCTTGCGCCTTCTCTCTCCTCGTCCATGTCATGAAATCATGACAATTTTGCTTGTGCCTTCTCTCTCTTCGCCATGTCATGAAATCATGACAATTTTGCTTGTGCCTTCTCTCTCCTCGGCCATGTCATGAAATCGTGACAATTTTGCTTGCGCCTTCTCTCTCCTCGTCCATGTCACGAAATCGTGATAGAAAACATGTCGCGATATCGCGACAGTTTTCTTACTTGTCTTTTTCTTTGATTTTTTGAATCTGGGCCACTTTTGTCTTCTTGGAAATTCACTGTACATGTTCTGACTGACCTCTGAACTCCTGTCCACTGCATCAACTGCATCAACTGATCTATCTGTCTGTGTTGACAACAATGACAATACTTTTGCTGCACCTTGCTCAACAATCTCCCCCTTTGGAATTGTTGGCAACACTCATGCACTCTCCTGTAATTCTTCTCCCCCTTTGACAATAATACCAAAGGGCTGCTGTAGACTCCCCCTGAGTCTATGCACAACATTCTCAGATACACATTGTTATAGTTAGCAAAAATCATGAATATGAGCAAAACTATAAACATAGGCATAAATGCTCCCCCTGAGAATGTGATCCCAATTGATAGTCAGTTCTTGGGAAATGTGACTACTCCCAACTTACTCCGAAGGTACTCAAAAACTTCCTTTGGTAATGGTTTTGTGAATATATCTGCTACTTGCTCTGTAGTCGAAACAAAATCCAATTTGACCTCCCCTTCTGCAACTTTATCCTTCAAGAAGTGATACCGGATTGCAATATGTTTGGTTCGAGAATGCATAACCGGATTCTTTGATATGTTAATAGCACTAGTGTTATCACATTTAACTAAAATTGGCTCTTTGAAGTGAATACCCAGATCTTTCAGGGTTTGTCTCATCCATAATATCTGTGTACAACATGTTGTTGCTGCAATGTATTCTGCCTCTGCTGTGGAAAGAGAGACTGATTCTTGTTTCTTGTTGTGCCATGCTACCAACCTGTCTCCAAGATAAAATGCTCCTCCATTGGTACTCTTTCTGTCATCAATACATCCTGCCCAATCTGCATCGGAATATGCAATAAGAGTGAAGTCCTTACCTTTTGGGTACCATAACCCATACTCCATAGTACCCTTGAGGTACCTAAAAATCCTCTTCACGGTTGTCACATGAGTCTCTTTGGGACTAGCCTGAAATCTTGCCACCATGCATACTGCCTGTAAGATATCTGGTCTGGTAGTTGTCAAATACAGTAGGCTTCCAATCATAGACCTGTACATGGTTTGATCTACATCTGGAGATTTGTCATCCTTGCTCAACTTGCAACCTGTTGTCATGGGAGTGCTGACAGGTTTACTATCCTCCATTGTGAACTTTTTCAGCATTTCTTTCACATATTTAACTTGAGAGATAAAAATGCCCTTTTTATTTTGATTGACTTGCAGTCCTAGGAAATAAGAAAGTTCACCAATCATAGACATCTCAAATTCTTTCTTCATTTTAGTTGCTATGTCTTTACAATATTCATCCATGCTGTTGCCAAATATTATATCATCTACATAAACAACAAGTACAATAAGATGGCCATTCTCTGTTTTGACATATAAATTGTTGTCCACCATACCTTTCTTGAACCCCTGTTTAATAAGATAGTTATCCAACCTTGCATACCATGCTCTGGGTGCCTGTTTTAGACCATACAACGCTTTCTTTAACTTGCAAACAAAATCGGGATTGTCACCGAGTTGGAAGCCATCTGGTTGTTCAATGTACACCTCTTCTTCCAGTTTTCCATTCAAAAATGCTGATTTTACGTCCATTTGATATACTTTGAAATTTTTATGAACTGCTAAAGCCAAAAACATTCTGATTGCCTCTAGTCTAGCTACTGGTGCAAAGGTTTCCTCAAAATCAATGCCTTCAACCTGAGCATAGCCTTTACAGACCAATCTTGCCTTATTTCTGACAACCTGTCCGTCTTCATTTAATTTATTTCAAAAAATCTATTTAGTACCGATTATGTTTTTATTTGTTGGCCGTGGTACTAATTCCTAGGTTTTGTTTTTCTCAATCTGATCTAGTTCTTCATTAATTGCCTTCATCCAACTTTCATCTGTGCTTGCTTCAACAATATTTTTGGGTTCAATGTTGGATAATAGAGAGTAGTTCCGTACTACTGCTCTTCTTGTCTGTATACCAACTGTTGGGTCCCCAATAATCTGTTCTCTGGGATGATTTTTTTGCCAGCTGCCTATTTTGAATTTCTTGTTCTCTTCTTCTTCTGAGTCAATTCTTAAATCAGTTGGGTCAATTTTTTGATTTTCTTCTGTTTCCATTTCTTCATCTCCTTCAATGACTTCTTCATAAATAGGGTAGTTTTCTTGATAAGTAATTTCTCGATCTCTACCTTCATCAACTTTAACATCTGCACTCTCCACAATTTTCTTTAGCCTCTTGTTGTAACATGTGTAGGCTTTGCTTTTTGTCGAGTAACCAAGAAAAATACCTTCGTCAGCTCTATCTTCAAACTTACCGAGATTATCTTCAGTTCGTTTGATATAACACTTGCTGCCGAACACTTTGAAGTATCTTGTTGTTGCTTTCCTGCCGAACCACAGCTCATAAGGAGTTTTGCTTTCATGCGTCCTTAACATGCACCTGTTTTGAATGTAAACTATAGTATGTACTGCCTCTTTCCAAAATCTGTCAGCTATTTTGTTCTCAGCCAACATTGTCCGTGCCATTTCTTGCATAGTCCTGTTCTTCCTTTCAACAACACCATTCTGCTGAGGTGTCCTTGCTGCTGAAAACTGTCTTCTGATCCCATATTTTTGATAGTATTCTGCAAACTCCTCTGAGATAAACTCTCCTCCTCTATCTGATCTTAGGCATTTAATTCTTTTTCCAATTTGATTCTCAACCTATTTTTTAAAAATCTTGAACATCTCAAAGGCATCTGATTTAAGCTTTAAAAATAGTACCCATGTCATCCTGGAGTAGTCATCTATGAACAACATAAAGTATTTGTCACCATTTATGCTTTGTGTTCTCATGGGTCCACATAAATCAGTATGTATCAGCTCTAACGGTTTGCTGGTGAAGTATTCCTTTGCTTTAAATGTGGATCTAGTTTGCTTCCCTTTTTGGCATGAAGCACGAGATGCTATTTACTTGGTTTGCCAATGGTAGGTATATCTCTTACTGCTCTTTTTGAACTTATTTTTACCAGATTGTCAAAGCTAATATGACCGAGCCTCTTGTGCCACAACCAATTTTCATCTTCCTGTCCAATCAGGCATGCTCCTTCTAAAGTTTTTGAGAGAGTATATAGATTTCTAGAAGTCCTCGATCCAGTAGCTATCAGCTTCCCACTGTGTGCTTTTCTGACTTCACAGCCCTGCTTCTTAAAGATGACTTCATGACCTCTGTCACAGATTTGACTTACGCTCAGTAAGTTGTGCTTCAAACCAATTACAAACAGAACTTCTTTGGAATTGATCTTTCCATCACTTATCTTGATTGATCCTTTGCCAACTATTTTGGCTCCATCATTATTTCCAAACTTTACAGAACCCCCTTCATATTTTTGTAATTTTTCAAATTTTTGTTTATCTCTTGTCATGTGACTGGAGCATCCACTATCCAATATCCATGGTGCAGATTTGTTCTGTGCTTTGAATGTTGTCTGTACAATCAAGGATTCCTTTTCTTCCTTGAGTTGCTCTTTTTCTTTCCATTCTGATTTGACTGTAGTTTTGGTCACTTGTTTAGACTTTTCTTTGTCAGTGGCCTGTGCATGTTTATCTGGGAATTTTCTATTTTGCCTTAAACTGTTTGGTTGAGTTCTTCTTCCCTGATATTTATTTGCTGCATATGTGCTTCTACAGTTTCTTGCAATGTGTCCAAAGTTATGACAGTTATAGCATTCTACTGCATAATCCATCAAGGGTGAAAAGACATTTCTACTGGTAAAATTTCTTTGTCCTATATTATAAATGCAGTCTGAAATCTTATGACCGTAAGTATTGCATTTAAAACAATAACCAGAAAAGGAATGATTGAACCTAGGAGTTGGTCTTTGCCAATTTGTAGTAGGAGCCACAAATTTTCTTCTCCTTTGATGTGTGACTTTTGTGAATCCCTCATTGTCAACAGTCTTCTCGTGCCTGGCATTGTTGCTTTCTTTTGCAAGATTCATTTTTCTTTGGTCAACCTTGATTTTATCCTCTTTCTTTACTGGTTCTACAGTTATGGCCTTTGATCCACTTGATGATTCTCCTTCGACAAACCCCAAGCCAAACTTGATGCCTGTAGTCCTCTGACTATTTATAATCTTTTCAAGCTTTGCAGAACTTCCTTCAAGTTTGTGATAGCAACTCAATTTTTGATTCTTTTCTTCTAGCCGCATTCTTAAAACAACAATCTCTTCTTCTAGTTTGTTGCACTCATCTATTCTCATGGTTAACTGTACTTCAAGTTCTTCAGACATTTTCTTAAATTATTCTGTCTGTACTTTCAAACTATTTATTATGTCATTCGCATCCTCAAGCTTTCTTGAGACCTTATTATTCTTTTTCCTTTCTGTCTTCAACTCTTTAAGTGCAGCAACCAACTCTCCTTCCAGATAAACTTCAACCTCATCCTTACTTTTTGTATCACCTTCCTATTTTTCTTCTATTTTTGCTTCTTCAAATGCCATGAACAGAGCTTCACCTGTTTCTTCTTCAGAATCTTCACCTGAGCTATCTTCAGAAGAGCTGACATTCTTGGATATGAAACTTTTCTTTTTGAAATTGCTTTTCCTAAAGTTTGGTTTCTTCTTCCAGTCACTTCTTTCTTGGTGTGACCCTTCATCACTTTTGGTTTTCTCATTCATTGGACACTTAGCTGCAAAGTGACCGACCCCTCCACAATTGAAACACTTAAATGGTAACTTTCCTCTATATTTTCCTTTTCCCTTTGTAAGTTTTCAAACAAAGTTGGCTTCCGTTTCATCCGATGTCTCTTCATCCTCAGATTCTTGTTCAGCTTTTGTATTCTTGTGTGCTTTAAAAGCAGCTTCTCTGTCTATGGGCTTAGTTTGTCCTATTCTCATTTCATATGCAGTCAAAGAGCCATGCATCTCGTCCATGCTAAAACTATTTAGATCTTTAGCCTCTTCTATTGCAGAAACTTTAGAATTAAATCTTTTGTGAAGAGTTCTAAGTACCTTTTTTACGACAACTGCATCTTCGATTTTTTTGTCGAGTCCTCTGATTGCATTAATGATTCCATTGACTCTCAGCATATAGGCCTCTATGTTCTCATCGTCATTCATTTGTAATGCTTTGAACTGAGCTCGATGAGTTTGCAGCTTGGCTTCCTTGATCTTGTTGTCTCCTTCATGGATGCTCTTCAGTTTGTCCCACATGTCTTTTGCTGATGTACAGCTCATGATCCTTATCAGTTCACTGTCTACTAGCCCACACATTATGGCATTCTATGCTTTGGAGTTATTCTCAAACTTCTTCTTCTCAGCAGTATCTGTTGGAGGAGTAGCGGGTACTGTGTATCCATTTTCTACTGACTCCCAAATGTCGTATCCTAACGCACTCAGATATGTCTGCATCCTGAGTCTCCAGAATGAGTAATTAGTTCCATTGAACAAAGGAGCTTTGTTTGATGAGAATCCTTCATTACCTGCCATTGTGTTCCTTCCAAGATCACCTAAGCTGATTAAGCTTTGTTCAGGAACCTTGCTCTGATACCAATTGATATTCTCACAATGACACTGAGAGGGGGGGGTGAATCAGTGTAGCTAAAAATCTAATCTGCAACTCTTAAAACTGAAGCAAAGAGAACTTGAAAATAGATAAAGCAATAATCACAAAAGAGCACACCACAACACACAATGTAACGAGGTTCACCAATTTGGCTACTCCTCAAGAATGACTGCTTGGACTACGGTCCAAATCCAGCCTTTGCAAAACACCAATTTTACAATCTGTTTACCAGCACCCACTGGAAGGAGCACCAACCCCTGATTTATCTGCACCAACAGAAAGGAGCACCAACCCCTATCCAAGCACCTACTTGGATCCCTATTTTGAAAGTTATATTAATGACATACAAATGCCTTCACTTTTACAAGACCCTGACTGGTCTCCAATTTATCAAAATACAGTAAACACTTCCTACTCAGCCTGTCGCTCTCTTACAGCACTCTTCTCACCCTCTTTCGGTAGCACTTTCACACATACGGCAGCAACCTTTATTCTTCACGTAGACCTACTTTTATAACATATTAGTCTCTATTTTTAACTTCCATTTTTACGCATGCAACCCGTAACTGTTTCTTAAATATTCTATTCTGCCACTTGTCAACTGTAACTTCATCTTTATGTAACTCCTTTTGCGTATATAAAGTGGGCATTTCGTTAAACACGTTACATGCAACATATACCTCTACCATGATTGTTCGTATTCTTTTCTGTGCATGCATGCATTTTTTGATTCTATTTATGCGACTGTTCGATTTCTCCTTCTTTGACTGTTCTTAAAATAGTTGCATGATTTCTATCTATAACTGCACCTGTAACTGTCGCATTTACTCCAGTTAACTCTTCTTATTTTGGCTGCATGCTTTTCCTCTACAACTACCCCTTTAACTATTGTTCTATTCTAGTTAACTGTCTATTATCGTGTTGTTGCGACCTGTCATGAAATCGTGACACTTCTGTATCTTTCTGCCCTTCTCGCCTTTTACCCACGAAAATACATGTCATGAAATCATGACATTTTTGGCCTCCTTGTTCACCTCTTGTCTTGCAGCCACGAAAACCAGACATGTCACGAAATCATGACACTTTTCGCTTCCTTGCACTTCTCTTCTCTCCTTGGCACTTTCCTCTTCCTATCTTGACAACTTTTTTTCTTGGCGCTTTCTCCTTCCTTTTATTATGTCCCTTTCTCCTTGTCCTCGTGAACTTTCTCTCCTTAGCGCTTCCTCTTGGAACCTATCATGAAATCGTGACACTTTTCTTTGCGAGCTCCTTCTCCTCGAACATGTCATGAAATCATGACAGTTTTCTTTGCCTGCGCCTCTTCTTCAAACATGTCATGAAATCGTGACAGTTTTTCTACTTGCCTTCTTCTCTGCCAACATGTCACGAAATCGTGACAGTTTTCCTTGCGCCTTCTCTCTCCTCGACCATGTCATGAAATCATGACAATTTTGCTTGCGCCTTCTCTCTCCTTGGCCATGTCATGAAATCATGATAATTTTGCTTGCGCCTTCTCTCTCCTCGTCCATGTCGTGAAATCATGACAATTTTGCTTGCGCCTTCTCTCTCCTCGTCCATGTCATGAAATCATGACAATTTTGCTTGCGCCTTCTCTCTCCTCGGCCATGTCACGAAATCATGACAATTTTGCTTGTGCCTTCTCTCTCCTCGGCCATGTCACGAAATCATGACAATTTTGCTTGTGCCTTCTCTCTCCTCATCCATGTCGTGAAATCGTGATAGAAAACATGTCACGATATCGCGACAGTTTTCTTACTTGTCTTTTTCTTTGATTTTTTGAATCTGGGCCACTTCTGTCTTCTTGGAAATTCACTGTACATGTTCTGACTGACCTCTGAACTCCTGTCCACTGCATCAACTGCATCAACTGATCTATCTGTCTGTGTTGACAACAATGACAATACTTTTGCTGCACCTTGCTCAACACCATGCTAAGAGGCTAATCCTCCTAGATAGGAGCCTCTGCAAGTTGATCGACAATAACCTGACCTTTTATTAACTTTTGTCTTATGAACTTTAGGTCAAATTCTGTCAACAACATGATCCTTTTCACCAAATGACTACTATGATAAGTATGACTCATCATGTATCACAATGGATTCTCTTTAGATACAACATACGTAGTGTGGCTGAGCATATAGTGTCATAGCTTCTTGGTAGCAAAAACCACCGCTAGACATAACTTTTCAATGTATGCGTACTTGATCTCATAGCTCACCAGGGTGCGACTGAGATAGTATGTGGCCTGTTCCTTATGAAATTCATTGTTTTGGGCTAACATGGCACCCAATGCAACCTTAGTAGCTGAGATATATAATCGGAATGACACCCCTAGTCTAGGTGGAGCTAACACTGGTGGCCAAGCCAGGTATTGTTTAATTGTGTCAAAGGCATCCTGACATTCATCGTCCCAGTGGAATGTGACCCCCTTGTGTAAAATTTTGTTCATGGGTCTACACTTGTTCGATAGTTGTGCTATGAAGCGTTTGATGGATGCAATCCTCCCCTGCAAGCTACGAAGTTGCTTGATGGTAGTCGAGGGAGGCATTTCAAGGATTGCCTTGACTTTGTTAGGGTCCACTTCGATGCCTCATTTGGAAACTATAAATCCCAAGAGCTTTCTAGATGTGACACCAAAGACGCACTTCTTGGGGTTCAGTCTCACATTATGTTCAATAAGGTGATCGAGGACTTTGCACAAGACATCTAGGTGCTCATGACGTAATAGATATTTGGCCAATAAGTCATCCATGTAATCTTCCAAAATTTTATGCATGTAGTCATGGAAGATATATGTCATGGCACGCTGGTAGGTGGCACCGACATTCTTAAGGCCAAATGGCATGACCTTGTAACAAAATGTTCCCCAAGGCATTGTGAACACCATTTTGAGCTGGTCTTCAGGGTTGATACGAATCTGATTATACCTAGAGAAGCCATCCATAAGGGAGAGCATTTTGTGTCCTATGGTGGCATCTACCAAGGCATCTATGCTTGGCAAAGGAAAATCATCCTTAGGACTCGCTTTGTTTAGGTCTCAAAAATTGGTGCAAATGCGAATCCTCCCATCAGGCTTCTTGATGGGGACCATGTTGGACAACCATGGTGGATAGTCTATAAAAATGACAAACTTGGCATCCAATAATTTTTGTAGCTCATATTTGACCATCAAGGCCACTATTGGGTGCATCTTTCTCAACTTTTGCTTGACAGGTTTGACTGTGGGGTCAAGCATTAGATTATGGGTGACCAGATTTGGATCTAGTCTCGGCATGTCTTTGTAAGACCATGCAAAAGCTACCTTCTTCTTTGTGAGAAGGGCTATATAATCGGCTTGCTCTTCGGGGGATAGGCTTTCCCCTAGCTTGATACATTATGGGTTTTCAGGATCTGAGCCGATATCTTTGTCAATCATAGGCTCGATTGACATATGAGACCCCTCCTCCAACTGATGGGGAGTAGGGATCAAATGGATGTCATCAGCTGGATTTAAATCCTTGATGGGGACTTCAGGTCCCTCCTCAGCATGGAAGACATCATGAGTTGGGCCAGTGGAAAAGTGAAACAACCCACCGCAAGCCCAATACTCAGAGGGTGATGGGGGTGAATCAACATGATCCCAGTCAATAGCATCTAGATCTAGATGGCATGGCTTGGAAGGATCGACTGGGTTGTGAAGTGGTGTGGTCAAATCAATGGAGATCATATTGATGGAATGTGTCTGCTCTCCAGGACCACGTGCATGTGACTGTGTATTGGTGTCATCTCTCACCCCCAGATGTGGCTCTGGGGGAATGGGGATCTCCGGATCCTATCTGGGAATAGACTGCAGGATGGGATCATTAGGCTCAAGGAGCTCCATGTGTGTGGGTGGGTCAGGGAAGACCTCATGATGAATCTGGCCTAGATTGATAGGCCTTGCCCTCAAGCATGGGCCAACATGTAACTGATGATAGACTTCATCTATGTCAATGGGCTCATGATGATGACGCAAATAATGAGGACCCAGGTATGCCCTCTCTATTTCATCCTCATAGTCACTGTCATATATGGGAACCTCATTGTTGCCCCTTGGGATCGGGTGATTAGGTAGGTGTGGTCCCATATATGCTAATTCCTCATAATCATCATCGTGGATGAGGATTCCTTCATTCTCATCTCGTAGTGCCTCAGGCTCACGAGGACCCAACTGCTCAAGTAAATTAACTGCTCCCCCCAGGAGGTCTATCTTCCTGTGGGTGAACCGGCTCTTCAGGAGGAAGGAGCTACCACCAAATAGGATCAGGGAAAGGGAACAGATGTATGAGGCCTTCCTATTGGTCATTAATGGGGACAATTTGTGAATGATCACTATCCGACTCAAAAGGGTCATATGGTGCTACCTCATAACCCGACTCATCCTCTGAGGTCCACTCATATGAGGTGCCTTGATCTGACTCATCACAGACATGGGGACAACTCCACGAACCTTCCCCTCTCTCAAAATGTGGGGGAATGTCACTGGGGATCATGGGGTTCCCATCTAGCCATGGAAAGTAATCCCCCAAGGAGTAGACTATGTTAGGATTGGCATAAGGGTCTTGGGCCAACCTGCCCTCATAGCCTATATTCAAGTGATTTAGGCTATCTAAGAGGACATCTAGAGGCAATGGATTGTTGCATCCCACTCCCGACTTGTCATAGGGCATTTGATATTGTGGTTGACAAGGGATTCTGGTGCCCTGCTCATACAGGCCTAACCCATAACCATGCCAGTTGCATAGGTCAAGGTACTTCAGGGTGAAGTTAGGGTTAGACAAGTAGTTAATATCCTCTCCAAAAGGTTCCTCATCTTCCTCCTACTGTTGGTAAGGTTCGATGCCATAGTCAAGGCCCCCATAGATAAAATTTATTTGATTAGGGGGAATACCAAGAGGCACGATAGTGCCTATGGGAAGACGGGGTCTACCCATGTCTTGCATCGACTCTAAAGTAGGAGTAGTGGTAACATTCCTAACCATGTACTCTCCCAATCCGGTAGAAGCCAGATGTACTGTAACCTGGGGCTACGGGTAGAAGAGGGATGAGAGTGAGACTTGATCCGGCTCATTGTTTGCCTCATGTGGTGTCTCTTCATCATCCGGGCTAAGTATCTCCTCTGTAGAGATAGTGGATATGATTGGTTGGTCCTCCTCAATGGGCCACTTCTCTGGGTTCCTAGGCAAAGGATCCACTGGTGTATTAGGCATCTAGGGTAGGGCCGATGATGAGGAGGGCATGGTATGCTGTAGCGGTGGGGTCGAACCTCGGCTAGATTTATTCGATTGAAAATCTAGATGTATCGATGGCAAGGTCGACTCGGGTAACTGCTGCACCATGTTGCAGTACTTGAAGGGCTCTAGGTCCATGGGGATGACATGAACTTGCCCTTCGTGAGTGTACTTGAGGCATTGGTGAGCGATGGAAGGGATGCACTTCATGTCCCTGATCCATGGTCTTCCTAACAAAATGTTGTATGCCATCTCACCCTCCAGGATGTGGCACATCGTCGAGATGATATTTTCCCCTACTTGAATAGGTAGGATGATTGTACCAACCATTGAGCATATAGCATCATTGAATGCTCGGAGGGTGTAGGTAGATGTGACAATATGAGATGTTGGAAGCTTCAGGTGCTTTAGAGCTATTGTAGTTATGATGTTGCTCGAAGACCCAGTATCTATCAAGACTCTCTTGTATGGTGTTCCATTCACACGTGCGACAATGTGTAAAGGGGGATCCACCATATCATGTGGAACCGGTTTAAGTTCATCTTCTCAAAAAGTAATTACCGGTTTCGTGCATTGCCGCACATGCCCCACAAAGTTGTTGAAGGAGTTAGACTCCTGGGGCTGAAGCTCAATTGCCTTAAGGATCTCCATCAAGGCTTCTCTATGAGGTTGTGATTGTTGGATGAGCTCATAGATGGAGAGTCGGGCAGATGTTGTTCTTAAGCTCTGAGCGAGCTTGCTCTTAATGGTGACTACAGGCCTAGGTGGGAGGCTCGGTCCAGGAGGCGGTATAGGCTGCGATGTCGAAGGGACATCACTCTGAGCCATAGGTGGTGTGGCTGGACTTGGATACCACCTATTTCTTGTCACAATACTGACCATGCCAACATATCCTTGCTTAGGAGGGGCATGGTGAACCTCGTTCACCTAGGGCACTGGTTTGGCCTGCTTCGTGTGGGCAGGCAAGGGGTCCTTAAAGACCCCCATCTGTTGGTTGTTTGGTGCGATAGGGTTATCTACCTGGAGGGCATTCCTATCAATTAGGTCTTGCACCAAGTGTTTGAATTTATAGCACATTTGCACATCATGCCCATTTTGCCTATGAAATTTGCAATATAGGTCTTCTCTGTATCCTTTGGGCTTAGGTGCATTAGGGTCGATAGGTCGACTATCAGGTAGATGGATCGCATTAGCCACCAAGAGGTGATCAAACACTGAATCCATAGACTCTACAATGGGTATGAATTATCACTTGGGGTGACGCTATTGATTTTGCCCTTGACCATTCTGGTTATCCTTGGCATAGTTCCCAGGGGTGGCCTGATAATTAGGCTTTTGAGGTGGCATGATTGGCGCTGGCCCCGGGACACTAATGGCAACCTGATTTACCACTATTGACTTAGGTTGCATTGGGGTGTTCTTAGCGTTCTTGCTCCACTCCTTCTTGCGAGGCTTCACAATCTCACCCTCTTGAATCTTGATTTCTTCGATGATCCTAGCCTGTGCTAAGGCATCTTCAAGAGTGGGGTATTGTTGCAACTGTAGCAACAAAGAGATTGGCTTTAAGAAACTTTTGGAGAACATCTGAGTCAACTCCGACATGGGGAGAAGATAAGGCAGCTTGGTGAGCAAGGTTCACCATCTATTGCCATAATTTGTTATTGACTCATCATCATATTGTTTTAACCTAGCTACATCGGCCAACGTTGCCTTCCTCTTGGTATTGAAGGCAAAGCGTTCTAGGAATGCATCCGCAAGTTGGTCCAAATTATGGATGCTATGCTTAGGGAGTTGGTAAAACCACTCGGAGGTAGGGCCAGTGAGGGTAGTCACAAATGTCCTCAAAAGCAAAGCATCATCATCATGAATGCCGAAGCATTGACCTAAGAACCTAGTGACATGTTCTTGCGCATCCTCTTCTCCCTTAAAGGTAGCCAACTGAGGCAACTTAAATTGTTCTAGATAGGGAGGCATAGGTACTGACGGATGGATAGGTTGACTATGCAATTGATGCATAGTGGGATTTTGAGATCTCGACCCAGAGGTCTTGTTCTCTACTGACTCCAAGCATTCTAACAATGCTTTGTAAGGACCTGAGGACTTGATCTCCTCATCTTTGTTCACATCTTATGGTGGAGGTCTAGGCTCCTCCAACCTAGGGTGAGGTGGTGGTAAGTCACCCCCTACCTCGATAAGGCATCTCAACATATTCTACTTCTGGCTCATGCTCAGTATAAGCCCCGTAAGGCATTTCTCGAGCCGACCTATAAATGGGGGTATCTACCCACGGTGGGCACCCTATGTTTGGCCTAGGAGGCATCTCCCGATCTGGCCTAGGAGGTCGTGGAAGCAACATTTGATAAGGTCTCGGGGACCTCTCTCGAATGAGCATGGGTTGCCTCGGATGGACCTCCTGCCTATGTGTCTTAGGGGTAGGGACCCTCTCTCTCAAAGTTTTCTGGAATAGCTCATTGGTCTGTTGTTCGATCCTTTCTTTCTCAAGCTGGTGCAAGTGATCTAGTTGCTCTTTATCCCACCGAAGCTACTTGAACTGAGCTTGGCATTCTGTATATCTCACAACCACTTGCCTAATTTGATCCATAGTGCGAGGCCTAGGAGGCCTAGGAGTCTCACCCTAGGGTCGACCTTGTCCAAGGTACTCTGTGTTCTCCATAGGGCGCTTGCCTCTCTCGAGGTTCACCACATTGACTTGAGGCTCAGGCTGGAACATGTGTTCATTACACTCAGCTGGCACAGAGGCACATCGGGCATGCACGAAATATTGTTCCTGAGGAAAGTCTAGGATCTCCTCATGTCTTCCCTCTTGAACGAGGAAAGGTAGGGCTGAATTGGCTCACCCCGACCGATGGGTGTCATTCCCATCGGGCTGCATGAGCTGTTGTATCCTATCAAGGTGGCATGGAGGTAGAGTCATGTCGACTTGCTCCGGCTAGTGTGTGAAGTCATACTCCTACCTCTGCTTAGGTGTGTCAGCCCTGGTGGGTATGCGGATGCATGGCACCACTCTATCTATTAGCACCTCAATGCATAGTTGCCTTTCACCAAGGAAGGCCTATGAAATATCTACATACCGGGAACACTCTCCCAAGTAATGCTCATCATCCCTCGGGGTGTCCTGGAGAGGATCCCTTTGGAGATGAGGCTCATGCCCTATTGTCTTGGGGCTAGGTGGAGTGGAGGCTCACTAGGGAGGTATAACCAAGTCCCTAGGGCTATATCGAAGATGATTCATGTCTCCTAATCCACTCTCCATAGCTTTCACCCATGATTGGGCTTGGCTGCGGGTGCGCACCATTGCGCTCCTCTATTAGTACCCCAAGTGATTATCTTCTTTACAAATTCTTAATGAAATAGTATACAAGAAAGAAACACTCAATAAGATAGATGATTATCTCTTTTAAGTTTTAAGTGTGAATCCCTAAACTATTTCGTGTGTTTTAGATGTGTTGTTTTGTAAAGAATGACCTTGTGTCACGTGTTTGAAATATTGTTGGATTGTAATCTCATGTTCAATTGGATTTCACCTGTATACTCGTAGCTCGACAACCTGGCTATGAACTCCAGGTTGTGTTATCCCACCTATAATGTGTGGTGATGAGGTCCACACATGGCCAGGGAGCACAGGTCCTACCAGTTCCTCACCCAGTTCACCCATAGTCTATGATACACCTCCCCGAAGGGTGATGCGTGCTATAACCCATGGGCTATGATGGATCTTGGAACCGGCCTTGGCAAGATGGATCGGGTTCATGGGATTTGAGCCAAGTGGATGGAGATGAAACCCACCATCACTTGCACTCTACTAGTGGATGGTAATGAAGTCCACCTCACTAGCGTTTACATGAATCGTGGTGTGTGTGGTTCTTTATTATCCAAGAAAGTAAGCAAAGAAGCAATCAATGACCATTCACTAAATGCATGCAAATAAGTGCATTTTACTTTCAGAAGAATAAGGTAAGGAACCTACAAATTGACTTTATGAATGCAAATCCTACATGCTAACTTACCCAATGGGTAAGCCACAAGCAATCAAACCAAACAGATGCATTGCTACTACAAGTTCTTTTTTATTTTTCTCCTTATTTTTGCTACTTTATGTGATAAGAAAAGTAAAAAGTGACATTTAACCTTTCTATGCAAACAAAATAATGTGAGAAAAACCAAATTTTGCAGTCTCTATAAATGCAACAGAAAATCAGAGGGTTTAGGCACTTACCTTGTCCATTTTGAAGCCTCCAAATTCTGAATTTTTGGGCAGAAATCTCTCTGTTTCACCACCGCTCCAGGGTGGGGCGAGTAGAAGCTCCACCACCATCCCAGGGTGGGATGGTGAAGCCACCATCCCAGGGTGTGCCAGATAAAGCCTCTGCCACCATTCCAGGGTGGGGAGGGGAGCACCTGCAACACAAAAAGGGCAAAAATGCAAGAAAGAGGTCAAATTTTCACCCAAATAAAAAGGGAAAAGGGTCCCACCATGATCACCACTGAAGTAGGGAAAAATGGTGCACCAAATTATGTAAAAAAATATGCGTATCTACCCCATATCGCTCATGAGCATCAAAAAGGAAGCATGCATGTGAAAAGGAAAGAATACCAAACAAAAGGAAATGAATTAAAGCAAGTCTCTTCTCATTAATTTGTTGGATCAGATCCAAGGTTACACAGAATTCCCCTTGAGGGCTCAAAATGTGATACAATTTTTACAATATTGGGTGCCCAAAGACCAAGTCTTTCACGGAATCAAGGTGCACATCCAATGTTTCTCCGCGTACCCACAATCGAGGTGGGCGAGCCAATGCCACCGCTGCTTGTATATTCAATATCTGATGTCTGATATTCCTTCCCAATTCCTTCTAAGAACCTGCACCTACACACAAGGAAGCAAAAATGGGTCAAATAGCAAGGGTGTATGGTGAAAACATGCAATCCCCATAGGGGCAAAATAGCGCATATATTAAAACTATATCAAAACATGTCCAAATGACTTGAAAATTTTCAGAGATGTTAAAGAGGATGTTTTGGGAGGATATCACCAAAAATATATCAGAAATTGCATCTGTAGACCCCTCGATTTTGCGTCGCTCGCCTGCAACCTATGAAAGAGAAGACAAGCAAATCCCAAACCTAAACATATCCAAAACTCATGAAATTTGGTCAGTATGCATAAATTGACATTTTAAGACAACCCATATGATTATATTTTCAAATTGGATCCCGGATCCACCTGCATCAAACTGGGGTTCCCGGATGGGCCCTACGAGCCTACGAAAACTTAAAAATGCTATAACTCTTTCATTTTAACTCCAAATAACTTGAAATTTGAACTGTAGAATCATGGGAAAATATAGAAAATTAATAATTAAAAATAGTAATGAAATTGTTTAATAATTTACCCTCATCCCGGGGGTGATGGTGACTGCAACTATTTGGGGGCACCCTAGGAGGGGATACCCACCAAATCCGGCCACTTTTTGTTACCAAATCACTATAAGATGTTCCTAAACAACCTAAGGTGTGTTTTCATTGAATTTGGTGAAGAAATTCACCCGGATGGAAAAGTTATGCTCGGATTACCTTCTTGAAGTCACCCGGTAACCTCCTTGGCAAAAGGGAGATTTCGAGGGCAAAAAGGTGCAATAAGGTGAGGGGAAATCTCGGAAGCACTCCATTGCATATCCTAGAACTCCTCTATATATTTTTGTGTGGATATTGAACCCATTTTATAGCCCAAAGGGGCTCATGTGCAAAAAGGCATGCAAGGGCATGCATGGCAGGAGGTGCCACTTGTCAAACGGGAGGCATGCATTGGATGGGGAAGAGAATATCCATTTTGGGCCTCCATTATGAAGCATGTCATAAGGACTCAGTGCCCTCTGACCCGCATGCTCCAAATGGCATGCTAGATGGCAGTTTTTGGGTGCCATTTGGCCCAGATTTGACTTTTTTTGGGTCAAACTTGCTCACCGTCCCACCCTGGGACGATGGCTCACCACCATCCCAGGGTGGGATGATGGGAATCTACCACCATCCCAGGGTGGGACGGTGGTGAATTTTGGGCCAAAACCTCCCAAAATTGGGCCGATAGCCTCCAAAACCCTTTCTGGAGTGGCTAGAACCACTGTGAGCCTCCTGAGGGCTGCCCAAGGGGCCATATGATGTCAATTTGATCCTTGTTTGTGGGTGCTTAATCAGATTTACCACATTTTAGTGTCTACACCATACTAGAGAGTTCTCATAAACACTGGTTCATTGAGTAATATCCTCACAACTAAAGCATTAAAACACCTAGGATTGCTAGCATCTCATGTTTTTGCATCCACTTACACCCTTCATGCATTCAATAATGCAATATGCTCCACCATCAGTACCATCATCTTGTACAACCCCAAGAAGCATGCACCCTGGCTACCCTACTTGCAATATTGATTTATTATGTATGCTACCACTTGCACAAAATAAAAATACTGAAAGCACATGCAACACAAAGAATAAGAAACAAATAAAGATGCTTTATTTATTGATATCTTGGATCCTCGGTTACAAGTTCATCCCTCTGAGGGATACCCATCATTTTGATACAAATATTTACACAAATATAGAGCAACGATCGGATATATTCCCCACAAGGGAATGGTGCATCTACGCAGGCCTCCTGGTCCCACACACGAAACTGTATGAGGGCTTACAGATGCCTCCTTCTCTAGATCTGGTCTTGGAGGGATCTTTATGCTCCTACTGCTTCAATCTGGTCCTGATGATCTGCACCTACGTTCATGAAAACAACAAAGCACGCTTAGTAGGATGGGCCACCTCTCCGGATGAGGCCTTTGTTAGCGGATCTGAATACTCATGATACTAATAATGAAATATGAACATGAACAGAATAATAAATGCATGGTAAGCTAAGGAAATACGAAATAAAAGCGTTAATGAAACCAGATCTAAACTATGATCAAGCCATAAATCAAGCAATAATAAAGCTAAGCTAACAGCAAGAGGAAATAATGCTTATGCCCTAAGATATGCCTATGGGCCACTATCCGAGATAATGGCCATGATGTGAAGCTCTCCTCCTTGTGATTCAGGGATTTGTGCGCTATCCTCTTTGCTAAAATTGATGTTCAAGGGTCATCGAGCGTGTCTCCTACACTGATTGGTGGTTGGGAATGGTGAATATAACAATTTATGCATGGGCGTAGCTCAACCGAATGGTGCTCCAATGCTCCTCAAGGTGTTGAAGATTGGTCCTCCATTTTGATAGGGCTTCGTTGCTTAACTCTGAAACTTCGTGGATCCTTTGCTTTTCATGGGAGAGTCTATATGTAGACTTCCCTCTCAGATCTAGAACTTTGGCTTCCTAGAGAAGCTTCAGTCCAAATTGCATGCGACTGACCATCCTAGGTGAGGAGCATCAGTCACAAACTAGCATGGAAGGGGCAGTTAGGAGGAGCTCAGGGAGTTCCTCACCAAAATCTACTCGTTATCCATGCAAAGGTGTAGTCAGACTATGTGATCTGGGCCCGTATTCATGGCCAGACTATGTGTGACCCTGGCTGCTATCAGGTTCAGTGGCCAGGTGTGGCCGTTGTAGTCTTCAGTGGCCAGGTGTGTTGGCCGCTCTTCTTGAGAGCGACCAAGCCTGGATGGGCTAGAACTACCCTGCTTGAGTGGTTAGGACCACTGCTTGCTCTTGGAGAGATCCAAGAGGGTTCATATGGTTTGTGGATGTGCCCATATGGGTAGTCTCCTAAACATGACGCATTTTAGGTGTCTATAGATGCCCCTTTTTGGGATGCGTTATGAGCAAAACACAACATGGAGCAAAAAAGTAGACCACCTAGGGCCATATTGTAGGTTGGATGATGATCATTGATCTGATCAACATAGGATGCCCCAGTCATGCGGGAGGGTGCAAATCCTAGAATCATTGCTTCCAACTGAATGGAAGGCTTAAATTTGTGGAAGTTTGCACTCGCTCATCAAGCAATCGGGTAGCTTCAGTACTACTATAGGTCCGAAGGGAGGGGAGCTACAAACTTAACTATCATATTTGCTTTTTGCCCTAGCAAAGGGTAAGCTTATGATAGTTGTTGGCAATGATTCGTAAGATGAACGCAACTCTGACATGATCGAGATGATCTTTTGTTGACTTTGATTATGATTGTTGAAAATTTTGACTACCCCCTCAAGCGACGAGTCGATGAGGAAAGGACAATTAATGAAGCGATGAGTCGCTTGACCAAAATGAAATATTTGGACCTCTTTAGAGGGTTGCTCTATTGTTATAGAGTAGTTCCCATCCAGGTGTGACTTCAACCCTATTTGGTAATTGCACACCTTTATCCCATGGGGTGGTCCAGCCACAATGGCCTTCTTAGGGAATCAAGGTGATAGCACTTCTAATTTAGCTTGTGTTGACTCACTATTTTGCTTATAGGAGAATTGAGATGCATCCTCACTCCCATGGGGTGGTCCGACCATCAATGACCTTCTTCGGGTTTGAAGGGAAGCATCTCAATTCTACTATAACCATTTTTCCCCAAGTGGCCTTATGGTAATCTACTCATCTTGTCGAATTGCATGGAGTGCTAGTCACTGCAATCGCCAAGTGTATAGAGCAAATAACTGACTACGAGGCTCATTTGGGATTTGATTGTTATTTGATTTTTAATTTTGAATTTTATGATATTTTTGGATTTTGATGTATGCAAATTTCTTTGGTATTTGTTGAGATTTTGGATGTCTTGGACCAATAGGTGCTTTTATGGGTCATTTTGAAATGCTTTGTGGTGAAAATTTGATGAAACTTTTCCTTATTTTTGGCCATTTTTGGGACTAGTGGCTCCCAATTGTCATGTGTGGTTGTTGTTAGGTCCAGTGGACAAGAATTTTTAGCCACTAATGCTGGTAGTGGCTAGGTGAATTTGGAAAATAAAAGGAAAAATTAGGGTTTTGAGCTGTCATTGTTGTTAGTTGTTAGTTTGCTTTTGGAGCTCTAAGGTGGTTGAGACTATTGATGTGGAATTTTGCTATTGAGATGCCATGGCTGAGCAGGGTGAGGCTTCGTCAAGTGGAGGAGCCGAAGCTTTATGGGTACCTCTCTAAACCCTAGCATTCTTTGTTATTATGGTAAAATGAACCAAATTAAATAATTTGGTAAATGAACCTCATTAACCCTATTGGAAATGAATTTAACCCATAGTTAGGCTTAATTTAGGGTTTATGTAGATGGGTTTGCTTTTAAATTTGTGTTTTGCATTTTTTTGTGTATTTTGGGCTTGGGAGGAAAGTTGGCGTGTCGCCCATTGGTCGCTACCTCAATGACTAGCTTGTAATGTGTTGGCATTGCTACTATCAGTGACTAGTTTGATACCCAATGGTCATATTTTTGACCATTGGGAGCTAGCCATATATTTAGTGGTCGAGTCAATGGTCGCTCCTTAGCGTGAGCGACCAAGAAACTTTAGAATTTAATTTAGATTTTTGAAATTTTAGGTAAGTTAATTGATTTTTTTGAAATTTTGAGAGTTTTTTATGAATTTTTGGATGATTAGGTGCATTTACTTTCTCATGTAGTCTTAGAGTATTTTGATATGTATTTGCACCATTCTCATTTTATTGCTTTATTTAGTTGTTAGTGCATTTGATTTAAGATTTATTTTGCACTCTTAGATCTTATCTGCTCGGGCTCGGGACCCAAAGCTACTTTGTGATCTCTTGCATGAGATGGATGACATAGAGTGGGCCTAGCTTAAGGCTCGAGGGCTCCAGTATGTCATCGGCCTACCCATGATCATGTCAGATCAGGCTTACTTGATGGCCCTGGCCCATCGGTGGGACCCCAGGACCAACACCTTCCACCTTCCTACCGGTGATATGACCATCATATCGAAGGATGTCTACAAGGATTCTTAGGGTCCCTTTTGATGGAGTGCCCATTGTCTCTTCTCCTACTAATACCTAAGGTGTGATGTTTATGAGGGTCTTTGGGGAGCATGCCATATTGCCTTCAAGGACACTCACTCTGGATGAATTTCATTTCTCATTGGTATGAGGTAGATGTATTTTCCTAGCTACATGCCATGTTGTTGATGGTTATCTACAATATCCTTATACTTGACTACTCTAGATTGAGGTTCCCATGGAACCTCTTAGTGATGGTTCAGGATTTGGTTGATAGTGAGGAACCCATTATCTATGCCTAGGGGAGTGCATTGCTGGCATAGTGCTATGATGAGTTATACCATATTTAGCATCATGGATAGGCAAGTATTGCATGTAGCTTGCTCCTTCAGATCTGGGGATGGGAGCATATTAAGATTGACTCCCCAGAGGACTTCTAGTGGAGATCACTGCACTAGACAAGGATGTCTAGTGTTATGGATCTAGGTGGCCTTGAGATCTTGAGGAGCGCAAGAGTCGACATTATGTAGGGGAGCTTTCCCACTACATGGTATCTTTGACTAGGTTTATAGGATTGTTGATATCATTTGGAGACCTTATCATGAGTGTCCTACTTGGGATGATCCTACTAGTTTTATAGTGAGGACTCATCATGATCGATGGTTGATTGGTCGTAAGGTTGGTATTAGAGAGTTCTTCTATTATTCTAGGGTGCTTCGATAGTTTGGGATTTAGTAGGATGTTCCTCTTGAGCTAGTTTTCTATCATCGGATTATTATAGAGAAGAACCTTCCATCACCTTGAGTTATAGTAGTTTGAGGAGGATGACCCTCCTATAGTTGATCTTAGTGTGGCTGATGTTGGAGTGATAGAGGTGTACACCCTCTGGTGGGGTACGTGATTATGGCATGGATGGCTACTTGGGTGGTCTTTGAGGAGGCTGAAGGCTAGAGGATCCTGATGGGCATCGAGTGTGGGCTTGGATAGATGATTGGGGGTAGGTAGGGTAGTAGGAGTAGGTGGTAGAGGATTAGAGGAGTAGGTTGCTCTTAAGGAGGAGGAGGAGTTAGCTCTTGAGGAGTAGGAGTCTCCTCTCTGGGCTTAGTTGCACTAGGTTGAGGTTGAGCTTTAGATATCATAGATCTAGGTTTAGTAGAGGGATGCTACTATTGCAGATCTTTAGAGATAGCTTACCTAGGTTACTATCGAGTGAGATGAGGCTTAGATCCAGATTGCACCACCTCTTATAGTGCCTTAGGGACCTGGTGGTCTAGATGCAGGTGTAGAGATCCATCTCTTGCATGGATTGTTAGTAGATGATTTGGAGGAGTGCACTCGAGATGCCTCCTATATCCTAGCATTGGAGCATGAGGTCAGGCTTCAGGGAGGCCATCTACTAGAGAGGCCTAGGGTAGGAGGTTCATAGAGGACCAACTAGAGCACTTCACGATAGTCATCAGCTCGGTCGAGCCATCGGACTAGGTCCTCGGATAGAGCGGACTAGGGGTGCTAGTTCTATGCTACCTCCTAGAGGGGGAGGTGAGGATAGAGGTGATACTAGTGGTGCAGGCCACTCTTGAGCACTATGGCTCCTTAGATACTTTGTACCTCTTTTTGGGTGTAAGGTCAGTCGACCTACATAGTTGTAGCCTTATTGGCACTTTTTGTACCTACATGTACTTATTTGGATACACTTTTATATGATATCTAGACTTTGAGACTCACCATGTGTGTATCTATTATGATTATGCTTTTATGTTTATGGATGCAGTATATGATTTTATGTGATATGATGTGATGTGATGCTTTAGATGTTATGATGTGTATGTGTAGATGGACTACTTTATGATCTAATGCTATGTGGATCTTATGACTTATGTTTTATGATGTGTGGATGCTTAGCTAGCATGATCTAGATGATGATGATGGATGCATATATGGATGCAATGCTTATTGTTACATGCATGTTTGCTTTTGATGTGTTTGTATGCATCTAACCTTATGTTGTTATGATATGGAAAATGGAATGTTTTATGTTATATTGATGATCTAATGGAATGAACCTGTATGCTTTAATCACTTAAAACATAAGGTATGCATGTGATATGAGTTTAACAATCTAATGGGTGACACCACAGAATGTAAATCAATCATGAATAAATAATAACTCTTATAATAAGAATTAATCATTTACACCTTCCAATGTTAGATGATATGATGTGATATGTATGTACTTTCTTTATAAGCTTCTGTAAATTAAAAGATATCCCCAAAATAGTCAGTGGTCATCTAAATGTCATTTCTGACATTCATCCGTATCTATCCTATTTCATGAACACCCTTAATGAACAAAACCTCATAAAGAAAGTTGATGATGATTTGTTGATGAAATGATTTGTTGCTATGAGGGGATTTTTGAGGTTTTCCATGAGACTCAAACACCCTAGTTACTCTATCAAAAAGTTGTATACTGACCATACAGAGCTTTTGAAGGATAAAGCTTTGTTATGCAGACCTAGATACTCATTATCCTTGTGTGTGCAAATGAATATATTAGATAGAACATAAGCATACCCTAGTGCTAGGTGGGATTCATTCAGCCCATTGTTGTATTGGGGATCCTCAAATGTTTATCTTGATCCTAAGTTGGACTCAGTTGGATTAGACCACTAGGCAATATAGGACACCTAAGGCTAGCTCTTCCACATGCAAACATTGGTCTATTCAAAAGTAAGATGCTAATGTGATAGACATATCATCGTGCGTAAGGATACCTTATGGCTCGTTTATGCTAAGAATTCTAGGGATTCAAGTTCATACTCCCTTCTTTTCTTCATATTTATTTGGGATACTTGCTCATGATTTAGTGATGAAAATCACTGTTTATTTTGAATTTTTGTTTTCTTTTGAGCAAGGGATTTATGTAGTGATGATAATCACTGTTTATTTGTTTTTGAATTTTTCTTTGTTCAAGATTTTGCTTGTTTTGATTAAAGCAAGGGATTTCTTTGGGTAGGGGTGAACTTGTCCTTTTGCCAATTCTCAGCATTTTAAACCGATCGCATAGGGGGATGAGCAAGATAAAATTTTCACCTTAGGATACCTAATACCACTTCGTAGCATTCATATTTCCCTTGTTTCAACTAGGATTTTAGTGTTTTTATTAGTGATAGGATTCTGAAATATACCAGGTGCTATCAAAACTAAACCTCATCTATCAAAAGCTAAGATAACTTTCTACACAGTTTGATAAAACCACTAGGTATGGTTGAGTGACCAGAAAACCCTAGTATATTCCTTATAGCAATAGGAGGGGTTGTGTTGAAAAACATAGTTACACACATGGGTGATGGATGATGATGGATTTTGAAGATGCATGATTGATGTACAAATATGGTGTCATTTGTAAGATTGTAAACACAAATGTATCTAATGCAAATGTGATGGATGGAAATGCCTAATGCAATGCAACTATGTGAATGCAAAATGTGGAATGCATAATGCAAATGTTTTTGTATTTTTGATGCTTTCAATTGTTTTTGAGCTTTTGATTATTTTGAATGTTTTTGATATTTTGATTTTAAATTGTTTTTGTGCTTTTCACGTTTTGACTTTGACCAAAGGGCTTATGGATGCCTTTGGAGATTTTGTGATTTGACCAATGGGCTTTAAGATGCCTTTGGAGCTTTTGTGATTTGACCAAAGGGATTTAAGATGCCTTTGGAGCTTTTTGTGATTTGACCAAAGGGCTTTAAGATGCCTTTGGAGCTTTTTGTGATTTGACCAAAGGGCTTTAAGATGCCTTTGGAGCTTTTTGTGATTTGACCAAAGGGCTTTAAGATGCCTTTGGAGATTTTTGTGATTTGACCAAAGGGCTTTAAGATGCCTTTGGAGCTTTTGTGTTTTGCTTTTAATGTTTTTCGATTTGTTTGGATTTTTATGATTTCTATTGTTTTTGGAATTTTGGAATTATTTGAATGTTTTTGATATTTTGTTGGTTTATGTGTGAAACACCTTTAGATGAATGATATTGAGGGGCTCTAGCTCCTCAACACCTTCTAGCATTGCTAGGTGATATGCCCTAGTCCCCATCTTCTTCGAGATGATATAGGGACCTACCCAATTAGCCATAAATTTGTCTCGTAGATGCGATGGTAGATTTGAGTTCTGCTGGTTTTCTTTGAGCACAAGATCCCCAACTTTAAAGTCTCTTAGATGGACTCTATTGTTATAAGCTCATGTTAGATGATCTTGGTAAATGTGAAGGTGCTCAAGGGCATTGATGCATCATTCATCCAGGAGGGTCAATTGATCTAGGTGAGCTTGTCATGCAGTGTCATCATTGATGAACTCTTTCAATGTGATGCACAATGTTGGAATCTCCAACTCTAAGGGCATAATGGCCTCAGTGCCATATACAAGCAAAAATGGTGTTGCCCTAGTGGGTATCTGTACGCTAGTCCTGTAAGCCCATAATGCTAAGGGTAATTGTAGATGCCAATCCCTATGATTTTCTTTCACCATCTTCTTTAAGATGGCTATTATTGTCTTGTTTGAGGCTTCTGCTTGCCCGTTTGCCTATGGATAGTATGGTGTCACAAAATTATGTTGAATGTTGTATCTGGTCGTTAGAGCTCACACATTTTTGTTTTTGAATGATGGACCATTATCCGAGATTATCTTGAAAGGTACCCCAAAATGATAAATGATATTGTGAAGTATGAACTCCATAATCCGAGGACCAATTTTCGAGGTTAAGGGGATCACTTCCACCCATTTGGTGAAGTACTCAGTGGCCATTAATATGAATGTGTGCCAACCCAAATATGGGGGAGAAATATTTCCAATCAGATCGAAACCCCACTAAGAAAATGGCCAAGCCACTTGAATGGGCTGTAAGGCTTGAGATGGCAAGTGCATCAGGTTTGCATGATGTTGACATTTAATGCATTTCTTGACATACTCACAATAATCCTTCTCCATGGTGGGCTAGTAGTAGCCCATTCAAAGAATGCACTTGGCAATGGCCATGCCACTAAAGTGGCCATCACACGTACCATCATGAGCTTGCAAAATCACCCAAGCTGATTCTTGGGGCTCTAAGCAATGTAGGAGAACTCCATCATAGCTTCGATGATACAATATGCCTCCTAGCAAGACATATCTAGTCACCTTCTACTTGAATGCTCATCTCTCGGCATGCGATAGTCCTTGTGGGACAACTCCCAGTCTAAGGAAATCTTGCAATTGGGATAGCCAATCTTGATAGGCTATGACCTCGATAGATAAGATGACTTGTTCCTCCTACAATTTGATTTGCACAAATGCATATTGAGAAACAACCTTGTGGTGAATAGTGGTACCATTCCCCATAGGACCTTGAGAGATCAAGGACCCCCAAGGTGCCTTCTTTAAGAAGTCTTTGGCTTTACAGAACCAGTCATGGTCTGGCTCTATATGGATCATGTTGACTGATTCCTTGTTATCAAAGGCCTCACATTGGATCATTGAATGCGAGAGCATTTTGACGTGAATGGTAGTGAAATCGGTAGATGGATTCTGAGGGATCAAGGATCCCAAAGATGCCATGGTGTCTACAAATCTGTTTGATGAATGAGGGATTGCCTCGATGTTGTACCATTCTAGTTTGGCTAGATATGTGTCAACAAGCTCCTTGTAAGCTTTTAGGATTGGATCCCAACATTGAAATAGTCCTTTGACCTGGTTGACTATGAGGAGGGAGTCATCGAAGATATTTAGCCTCTTGATTTTCATTGCGATGGTTGTTTGGAGACCCAAGATTAGGGCTTCATATTCGGTGTTATTATTGGTGCAAGGGAAGTCTAGCTTGAATGACAAGGGCATTGGAGCTCCTTATGGCATGAAAAAGATAATCCCTACATCACCTCCTTGCTCACACTTCGAACCATCAAAGAACAAAGTCATGTCAGCTTCATTTTCTGGCTCTTCGGGTTTGGGTGCTTCTGATAGTGCAAAGACCGCATCATCAGGAAGTTCTATGGTAAGGGGCCTACTATTCTAAAGAGGCACCTCAGCCAGCTGATCAGCTATGACTTGTCCTTTGATGGACTTTTGGCTTATGAATTCCAAATCAAATTCTATCAATAGCATGATCCACTTTGTAGTACGTGTATTATGATATGTCTTGCTCATCATATACTGCAAAGGATTTTGCTTGGATATTACATATGTCGTATGGCTCAACATGTAGTGGTACAATTTCTTGGTTGCAAAGACCACCGCTAAGCACAACTTCTCTATGTATGCGTATCCAATTTTGTAGCTCACCAGGGTGTGGCTAATGTAATATATCGCTTGCTCTTTGTCTTGCATGTTCTTTTGAGCCAACATGGTGCCCAAAGCAAAATTTGTAGTGGATATATATAACAAGAATGGCACGTCTGGCCTTGGTGGAGCTAGAACTGGTGGCATTGCTAGGTACTCTTTGATCTCAGCAAAGGCTTGTTGACATTCTTCATCCCATTGGAATGGAACTCCCTTGTGTAGCAGTTGATTCATGGGTCGACATTTATCTGATAGTTGTGCGATAAATCATTTTATGGATGCTACTTTGCCCTGTAAGCTTCTTAGTTCTTTGATGTTTATGGGTAGAGCCATTTCTAGGATAGCCTTTACCTTTGTTGGGTCTACCTCGATGCCTCATTTAGAAATGATGAATCCCAAGAGTTTTCTAGAAGTTATACCAAAGATGCATTTCTTGGGATTCAACCTGACATTGTGCTCAATCAGGTGATCGAAGACCTTTCTGAGGGTCTCAGCATGCTCTTCTCATAGTAATGACTTGGCTAGTAAGTCATCAATGTAGTCTTCCAAGATCGTGTGCATGTAGTCATGGAAAATGTATGTCATAGCCCATTGATAAGTGGCACCAGCATTTTTAAGGCCAAATGGCATCACTTTGTAGCAGAATGTCCCCCATGGAGTGGTGAATATGGTTTTATGCTGGTCTTCGGGTTTAATCTGAATCTGATTGTAACCAAAAAAATCATCCATTAGGGAGAGCATCTCATGACCTGTAGTTGCATCTACAAGAGCATCTATGTTGGGCAATGGGAATGAATCCTTTGGGGTTGCCTTGTTGAGATCCCTGAAGTCCATGCAAATATGGACTCTTCCATCAGGTTTTCCTATGGGCACCATGTTTGATACCCACTCTGGATAGTCGATGGGAACAATAAAGACTACATCCAACAATTTTTGCAACTCATTTTTAACCATCAAAGTGATGGTTGGATGCATCTTTCTAAGATTTTGCTTGATCGACTTCTTCATGGGGTCTATCGATAGGTTGTGGACAACCAACTTCGGATCTAGCCCCGACATGTCTTTGTAGGTCCAAGCAAAGAGATTTGGTCTCTCTCTCAGTAGAGGAATTATGATGGCCTGTTCTTCTAGAGATAGGCTTTCTCCGAACTTGACTTTCTTTGGTTGAGAAGGATCATTGTTGATGTCCACCTTGAAAGTCTCCTCTATTGCCATATGGGACCCATCCTCAAGCTGGTGAGGAGTGGGGATTAAATGAATGTCATCTATTGGATTTATAGTTCCTACTGACTCAGGGTTGAGACCAGCGTGATAGACATCATGGGCACAACCTGATGCAAAATGGAATGGTTGTAACATCTCTTCATTAGGGAAGAAATATTCAGGCTCTAGGGGTGAATCAGTGTGATCCCAATCAATAGCATCTAAATTAAGACACAATGGTTTTCTAGGATCTATTGGGTTATGGAGTGGAGTGGTCAAATCAATGGAGATCATGTTGATGGATGGAATGAAATCTCCAGGACCATATGGGTGAAACTCTATATCTTGGGTGTGCCCTCCATACTCATGATGAGGCTCTAGGGGCATAGGGATCTCAGGATCTGGTCTATGGATAGATGATATGATGGGATCATTAGGTAGTAGCTGCTCTCTAAAGTGGGTGGATTCAGGTTGACCATGTGATGAATGGCATCTAGGTTTATTGGTCTCCCTAGGAAGTGAAGGTTAGGATCTATGGTGTGAAGTACTGCTTCTCTCTCCACAAGTATATTGACTGTACCTAAGATAAGCCATCTTGGTCTCATCTTCAAAGTCATCATCGCTTATCCAGAAGCCATTGGCATTGGTTTCTAGTCCTAGGATGAGCTGGTGGTTGGCTTGTTGATGCCCTAGATAGGCCATCTCAGTCTCATCTTCATAGTCATCATCACTTATGAAGAACCCATTGGCATTTACTATGGGCCCTACTATTTGGTGCACATGTCTTATGAAGGCCATCTTAGTTGAATCTTCTATATCATAGCCACTCTCATTTGACATGTATCCACCCTCATCTGAGATGTATTCACTTTCATCTGATATGTAACCACTTTCTATGTGGCCTATCCAAGTAAGGTTTTGCACATACCGAGGCCCATGGTAGGCTAAGCTGGTTCCATATTCATCCTCACTTGGAACATAATCATACTCCTCTCACTCATAGCCATGCATTGGCTCCTCCTCCCATAGGATGGCTCTTGATGGGGGTGCTTCAAGAGAGGATTCAGGGTGATATATCTTAGGTGGTGTGATATTGACCATCGACACCCATTCATCACCCCAAAGGTTTCTATGTGGGGGGTGATAGGGGTTCCAGTCGATGTCCTCCTCGAACCCAATGCTTAGCCTATCTAAGGCTACTTCTAGAGAGTCATCATGGCTCTACATTTGATAGCCCAAACCACACCTATCAGTAGGTAGTTGGTACTATGGCTAGAATGGTAGTCGATGCCCTTGCTCATATAGGCCTAGGCCATAGCCTTGCTAGTGACATTGCTCAAAGTACTTTAGAGCAACTCAGGTTTGATAAGTAATGAACATTTATGGTGAAAGGTTCATCCTCATCCCTTTCTATATTAGGAGTAGTGTGGGTGTAATCTAGCCCAACATATATGAAGTTAGTCTAGTTGGGTGGCATTCCCAAGGGAACCACTATCCCTATTGGTAGATTTGGGACTCTTGGTCATCCCATGTCTTGTGCAGACTCAATGATTGGCATGAAAGTTATGTTCTACACAAGATATTCACCTAGTGTTGTGTTGGCTAGGTGAATTGTCACCTATGGTGTAGATGATATTGTTGATGATGCAGGTGAGGTAGGTTGTGGTACCTCCTTAGCTATTTCTTGGGAATGCTCCTCCTCCATGGGAGTAGGGATTCCTATAGTTGCTATTGTTAGAAGTTCCTTGGGTCCTTCCTCCACTAGGGGTGCCTTCAGCTTCTATTTGTCCTTTGCCTTATCTGTAGAAGGCTTTTTAGAAGCACTAGTAGCTTTGGATGTAGGCGGTGGTGCCGATGTGGAGGGGTCACCTCGCACTGATCTGCTTTTGCTACTTGGCTGCATGGTTGGGGATGAAGGCCTTATGTACAAGTGTGTTGATGGAAGGACAAAATCCCTCGGCAAGTCGACTTGATGCACGTACTTGAATGGCTCTTCATCGGATGGAACCATGTGAACTTGTCCCTCATGCACATACTTGATGCATTGGTGCAGGATTGAGGGTACACACTACATGTCTCTAATCTAGGGATGCCCTAGAAGGATGTTATATTGCATCACCCCTTCTAGCACATGACACATCATGGGGATGGTCTTATGTCCTACTTTTATTGATAGAATGACCATACCCATGGTGGAATACAATGCATCATTGAAAGCCCTGAGTGTGTAGGAAGTCAGGACAATGTTGGACTTAGGGATCTTCAAGTGCCCTATAGCCTTGGTGGTGATGATGTTGATCGATGAGCCTATATCGATCAGGACCCACTTGAATGGAATATCATTGATTGATGCAATAATGTGCAGATGTGGATCTACTGAGGTAGTAGGGACTACCTTAATTTTGTGATCATAAAAATGAATCATGGGCTCTTGGCATTGTTGCACTTGCCCCACAAAATGTGTGAATGCATCTCGGTTCTAGGGCTGGAGCTCGATTGATCTCAAAATCTCCATTAAAGTCTCCCTGTGCCTAGGGGACTATTGTATGAGCTCATAGATGGATAGCTTAGCTGGAGTCATTTGTAGATTTTGTTCTAGTCTACTCTGAACAGTCACCATAGGTCTCACTGGTGGACCTAGAGGGTTGTCCTGCACTTGTCTCTACTGAGGTGTAGTTAGAATATTGATGGGAGCCATTGGAGGCTATGGTTGCCCATATCTCTGACTCTTGGTTGCCACATTAACCAACTCGACCATTCTGATGCACCCTTGAATGGGTGGCTCAACCTGAACTTGGTTAACTTGGGGACCTTGATCTCTAGGGACCTCATGATTGGGCAACGGGTTCCGATATATACCCATATCTCTGTTATCGGGAGCTAGCGGGTTGTCAACTTTGAGCTCTCCCTTTTCAATCATGTTTTGGACAACATTCTTGAATCCGATGCAATTCTCGATGTCATGCCCTTGTCTCCTATGGTATGGGTAGTATTGCTCTTCCCTGTATCCCCTTGGCTTGGGATGGTTAGGGTCAAGAAGTTGTACGTCAGGAAACCTTATCCTCTGTGCCTCATTCAACTGATTAAACACTGATTGCATTGATTCGTTTAGAGGCATGTAGTAGCGAGGTGGCCACCGCTCTTTGTTCTGGCCCTGGTTGTTCTTAGGGTCATAGTTGGCTGGTGGAGGGTGAGCTTGGTAATTCTGGGGTTGTTGTCCATTCCCCTCCTTTGGTGCGGCCAATACAACTTGATTGACTTGAGCAGGCTTGGCCTACTTTTGCTTGTTCTTGTTGTTCTGATTGTTCTTGCTCCATTATTTCTTGTTGTAGAGCTTAAGGTCTCCCTCATCGACCTTAATGTCTTCAATAAGCTTGGCTTGGGCCAAGGCTTCTTTGAATGATTCATATTGTTGTAGCTACAATAATAGGGAAATGTGTTTTGCATAGCTCTTAGTGAACATCCTTACAAGTTCCTCTGTGGGGATGGAGAATGATAGTTTTGCCATGATTTTTCTCCATCTATCCCCATAGTCCATCACTAGCTCATCATCGTATTGTTTCAAATTGGCTAGATCATATAGGTTCACTTTCTTCTTGGCTCCAAAGGAGAACCATTCTAGGAACACATTCACCAGTTGCTCAAAATCGGTGATGCTATGCTTGGGAAACTAGTTGAACCATTGCATTGCCACACTCAAGAATATCATGATGAATGTTCTCAGCATCAGGGCATCATATTTTTCAAGGTGGAAGCATGCATTCATGAAGTTGGTCATGTGTTCTTGTGCATCTCCCTCCCCTTTAAACTTATCCAATCTAGGCATCTCAAAGTGCCTAGGATATGCGAGACTTGGGACTGATGGGCACAGAGGTTGGTTGTGTATCTTGTCTAATGTTGGATTTTGTCCACTTGTGTCCTTCTCAAGAGACTTGACTCTCTCGGTGAGCATTTGGTATACCTTCGAGGAAATGATCTCATGTTCCTGAAGGTTTGCTCATGGTGGTAAAGGAGGTAGCCTGATGTTTGCCCCAATCGAGCATCTACACTCATCTCCTATGACCATGTTTGGAGGTTCAGGATGGGTTTGTTCCTGATCCTCCATCCTTGTCTGGTCCTCATTGCATTGCATTTGCTTGAGGTCTAGGTGTTGTTGATGTTGTGGAGCATGGTGGGTGTGCTCATATCTTTTCCTGGTGCCTCTCTCTTGTGGAGAATCAACATACCTTCCATGTTGATACCTCTCACTAGCTATGTGTGCATCTATTCGAGCTAGCCTTTCTGCTAGCTCCTCATGCTCCTCTCTTTCTTCTCTTGAGAGTTGCTCTTGTAAGCATAGGTGCCTTTTCCTATGTTCTTCTTTCTCAATATCTTCCATGTGTTCCCACTCAATACGTAGCTCTTCTTCCAACCTACATAGGCAGTCAGAGTGACCTGTTATTGAGGGCTCATATATTTATAGCTATGCATGAGGAGTTCTAATATTATGGCCTCTCGAGGAGACTCTTGTTGTGTTCTTGCCCCTATTTGCTAGGGCGACTTACTCTATGTACTACATTAAGGGTTGAGTACGCTCATGATCTGAAGTAGTGTATGTGTTGTAGGGTCACTCTAAAGCTTCCCTTGGTTCATTGGTGCATCTAGTGGCTACACTACATGAACTTCCTAAAGTAGAATATGTGGTAGTGATGCTTCTAGGAGCTGGTCTCGAGGGAACTCAATCCAACTCATCAAGTTGTCGGGTTCTCCATGGCTGATCCTATGGAGTCCCATTGGCACCAATGAGCTCATGGTCTAAGGGTACTCTCCCATCTACGGGAGGCTGTAGGATGTTTGGGGTCTATGACTAGGTGTAGCCCTATGGTCTTGCCCCTTAGTGGGTGGATCTATCCTATGTGTTTCCTATGAAGCTTGGGGTCTTGTAGCCCCTGCATGCCTATGCGATGAGGATGGTCTTGATGACTCCTCATGTCGGTGCAATGATGGAGGTCTTGCAGCCTTTGTATGTCTATGATATGAGGGAGGTCGAGATGCCTCTGCATGTCGGTGTGAAGAGGGAGGTCATGATGCCCCCTCTTGTCTATGTGATGAGAGGCACCATGAAGACTCCTCATCCCTATGTGTCGAGGAGGGCCTTGAGGCCTCCTCATGTCTATGAGGTGAGTAACCAAGATGTGTATCTCTTGTTGGGGTTTCTCGTGGAGTTCCCCCAAGGGTTGAATTGTCACCCCTAAGACTTGTCGAACTTCATCCGGCTACACTATGGGTGGGCGGCTCCACACCAGTGTGACTGTGAGTGTGAGGAGCATTAGTCTCCCCCTCGGTGTTGGACCGGGGGTGGTTGCTCCATGTGTTCACCATTCTGATTATGCGTTATCTTTTTGATTAGTTTCCAAATTACACAAACAAAACAAGCAAGTGTTTATCTCTTTTAAGGATTTTGTGTGTTCCCTAAACTGTTTGGTGTGTTTGGATTTGTTGTTGATCTTGACTTCTTGTTTGTACTTTGGACTTAGAATGAGGGAACTCAATCAAAGTGGAGGCTAGGAACACTAGTGCCAAACATGATTTCTCAAAAGAGTCTAGGGTACACCGCTTAAATCCCAGTGGGGGGTTCGCCTAGCTCTTCCACTATGAAATAGTGGGAGATAGTTTGAACACTTGTATCACTCCAAATTTTTCACATCCTTACCTTCAGGCTATAGGATCCGTGCCCGAAAGGAGGATGGGAAAAGGATGGCGTGGTACCTCGGACTGAGAGGCCTTGCGAAGGTCCCGCCTCTCGGGGGAGGTGTATTATGGTGATTTTTTGACGGATGGTGGGTTCACCAAGAAACGTTTGAATGGCAGCTTCCACGCCTAGGTTGGGAATGTGTTTAATGTGTTCAGTTTTATCTTTAAACATTCGAGTCCTAGGTTTGGCCAAATGAATCTAAGTTGTTCTATTATGAAAATGCAGACTAAATGAAATACAACAAATAGATTTGAACAGAAAACAGAGAGAAAAAGCTAAATTACAGAGCCATACCTGATCCGGATGTCTGATGGAGGTTCTGATTCTTGAAGCAGATAGGATCATCTAGAATTTGATAAGATCGTCTCCGACCTGCAGGATCGTCTGAGATCTGACGAATTCATCAGACGAATTCGTCAGAGACCTGCAAACAGAGAAATAGACACAAAATACAAAAAATACAGCAATGCTAATAGAGGATAATGATGTAAAATGACAATAAGGATGTTAATAGATAATCCTAAATAGAAATGCAAGTAAATTGCAATATTTTAATAGCTAATCATGACCTTATTATGCAATTAAACTACATGGGTGAACTCCAAGATGCAAAATAGCAAAAAATAATAAATAAGATTAACTAAATACAAAATAATGCAGCAAAAAATAATGAGGAAAATGCAAACTCTGGGCACTGATTGCCCCCAATGCTGATTGCAGTCGAGATCATCTCGAATTGGTGCGAAATCATCTCGAATTGAACAGGATCATCCATGATGAACTGAGCTTGCTCCGGCTGAAAAATACTAAGGTTCCTACAACTAAATTTGGACAAATATGGAGGCAAATAATAATTTAAGATGTTCTAATGCATGTAGAAGTCAAGTTACAGGAAATTTCAGCCAGGGGGAATGCCAAGGGGGAGTCCTAAGTTTAAATAGGCTTAGGAGGGAGGTTAGGAGGTTGGAGATCATCCCAATTTGGGAGATCTCCAATGGGGAGGGTCTCTAATGGTGCAGACACGCTTCTGCCTAGATTAGAGACGTCATTGGAATAGAGGCTAATTGTGAAAAATTAGTTTTGGGACAAGATCGTCTGGACGTCCTAGTCCAGATGAAATCATCCGATCTAAGGCGATATCATCTGATCGGCGACGATATCATCAAACGGTCAAAACAAACTCTAAAAATGGGGGGGGGGGGGAGGGGGGGGGGGGGGGGGGGGGGGGGGGGGGGGGGGGTGGGGGGGGGGGTGTTATAATTATTTAGTATAATTATTATTATTATTATTATTAATAATTATGGGGGGGGTGTTTTTGCTTTTTTTCTTTGTCTTCTTTGAGGAGGAGGGGGGGGGGGGGGGGGGGGTATGATTGGGGGGGGGGGGAGAAAAAGAATAAATATATTTGGTGGTGGGGGGGGGGGGGGGGGGGGGGGCGGCGGGGGGGGCGCCCCGTGTTTTTTTTTCCCGTGGAGTGGGGGGGGGAGAAGGGGGGGGAAAAAAAAAATTAAAAAAGTTTTTAATTGTTTTTGAATAAAATTAAGAAAAATAGGGTAAAACCCTAATTCATTGTTACTTGTTCATTTTCCTAGTTTTTAGAGCTCCGGAGACAAGATGGTCGAGACAGGCGCACAGATCAACAGAGGTCCGACGCGGGCTATGGGTAAGGGTCTAAACTGAATTTAGAATGCTTTACTTTAGAATTTCATGCTTTTTAGATTAGATTTGATTGATTTTTGAGCATCGCGGCCATTTTTGGGCCGTCGACGTCGTCGAGATGAAATCGTCTCGATTTCGTCGAAATCGTCTCGATATCGTCGATTTCGTCCAAGGGCGAAATCGGCGATAGGGGGACGATTTCATCCAATAAGGGACGATTTCCTCATGCGAAATCAGAGACGAATTTGCTCAAATTGGGGACGATATCATCCAATTGTGGACGATATCATCATTTATAAAATTGAACTTATTTTGACTTGCATTTTTAATTAATGATTTATTAATGATTTTTATTGTTGATTTTGTTTATGTTGCAGAGAGGATTACTAAAGAGCGAGAGAATGGAAATATGGTGGGTTGAGGGATGACTTGGCCGCTCTATCTCAGGCAGAGCGAGATCAGCTAGCTCAAGTCAGCTTGCAACATGTGGCGAGAGATGCCACAGGTTTCTATGAGATATGGGGCTATTGACGACCCTAGCAGAGAGGTGGTATCCGGGTTCTTCCTATTTCTGGTTATCGATAGGGGAGATGACTCCCACACTAGAGGATGTATGGAGGATTTTGAGGATCCCCATACAAGGATGGCTGATCACTCCCATGGCCAATCAGGGCCACGCGATGATGCGACTGTGTGGCGATCCGAGCTTCACCCTGGAGAAGGGCGGAGTGAATATCGAGTCACTACGCCAGATGCCTGGGGCATCTAGACTCACACGGGTTTTGGTTGGGGTGGTAGGTGGACTTCTGTTGTGCCACCAGAGTGGATGCAGGGTACCATGGCTACTAACAGATGTGGTCTACGACATGAGAGACCACGGATATAGGTTTTCTTGGGGGAGCTTTGTACTCTACCGATTGTATAGGATCCTTCATGGGGTCGTATACAAGGGCGGTCGATGTCTGGTTATGACATCACTACTACAGGTTTGGTGCTGGAAGCACATCACGGTGCAAAGGCCGGTAGGGCTCCCACTGATAGGGATTGATGGGGAGAGGCCCCGAGTTTTCTATTGGTGGCTCCGAAGAGGGGCATAGCGATGGATAGATCTGCCAGCATCCCGGAGACTACTAGACGACCTTGTCTCCGACCAGATCACCTGGAGGCCTTGGAGAGATCATCTAGGGTGGGCCAAGGATGGACAGGAGCTGGCTCGCATCAGGCGAGTCTGTTGGCTGAGGATGGAGAGGGGAGAGGTGGAGCTCCATCGGTACGACCGAGTTTTGAGGTAGTTCGGTCTATAGTAGGGGATCCCATCTCTGAGAGACTACGAGTTTTCTCGGACTGTCCGGGATAACACTACAGTTAGCGGGGCTCTAGATATGCAACGATTCTGGAGTCAGGACGTAGATGATGCCCCCATTCAGCCAGTGGATGGGGACGACGCTGGGGTAGCCGACGGCTATGATGCCTGGTACACAGGCATCCGCCCTCCTCGAATGATGAGGGCTCAGGGTCCGATTCACGTAGTTGTGCATCGGATGGGGAGGCGGTGCCAGGCAGCCATTGAGGCAGCACAGGGTCATGACGGGAGAGAGCGAGAGGAGGCCACAGGCTCAGTAGAGGCCATGGCAGCGAGAGAGGAGGGAGGAGAGACCCCCTTCTCCATAGAGAGAGAGGCCACCATCGCTCGATAAGGGCAAGGGTGTGGACATAGGAGAGAGTAGTGAGATGGCTACTCTTCGGGCGAAGACTATCCATCTCCAGGCACAGGTGCAGACTTTGTAGGATGAGGCTGCACGGCTTAGAGCTCGGGGTGGAGGAGCGAGCACTCAAGATTTAGCATGTGCTATTGCCCAGGTTACATTCTATCAGGCTCTATATTACTAGATGGTGCTAGCGGAGCGAGAGGGTGCCATTACTAGCTCATATTGCGAGCCGATCGGGATTGGGTCATCGAGGACTTCATCTCGATCGACAACTAGGACTCATGGCACCACACTACTACAATGGGGCCACCTCGTCCACCTCGGGGTGAGGGGAGGAGATGAGGCTGAGAGCTCGAGGGGTTCTCGAGGCTAGGCTACTGCACTACATAGAGATGATATATGATTGAGAGGATTGAGTATGCCAAGATGTAGATTGTGGCATACCAATCTAGTTTTGATATGATGTACATATATTTGATATATATATAGATGAGATATTTTTTGATCATATGACTTGTCTTATGCGTTTGTATGATGCTTTTAATGTTTTGAAGTGTGATTGATTTGATGATTCATGTAATTATGTCGTTTGGAAATATTATGGTTGAAATGTCATGCTTTAAAAATTTAAATGAAATAATCTGATGTAAACAAATTGGTTGTTTGTGATGTGATGATTTGATAAAAAAAAAAGGGACTTTTAACAATAATTTCAAAGGACATTGTCGCTATTATAGACCATTTCATGGAGTCGTCGCTCACTCGGTCGTCAAGCTAATCCCAGTATAGAAATATTGTTAAAAAGTAAAAGAGTGCTTAAGAGACTGTCTTAAGACTTTGGTGTGATGATGCAAATGATGATGATGATGATGATTTGTTTTCAGACTTTTCATGAAAATATTATGCATGAAATATTTTAAAATGATTTTTGCTAGGCATAAATTCCTAAGTGTGATAAAATTTTTGGATAATTCCCTAGGAATTATACCATCATTGCAAATTTGAATGTTGACATAATGACATGAAATAGTGATAATGTTTGTTCTTTTGAAAGCATAATTGTATAACATAATGATTTAAGTCATATGGTTTTTATGATTTTAAATAAATGGGGAATAAAAATTAATACAATGGTTTGCGCTAGGCATAGAATATTTAGGTATAGACTTATACCATCATCGCGAAAATCCAAAAGAAGAAAATATAATAGTTTTATTGCATGGTTGATTTTTAATTTTTGAAAATAAACAGAAAATATGAAGAGGAGGACTTGCGCTAGGCATAAGACTCCCATTTAAGTTCTGGAACTATACCATCGTCACGAAAGTCGACAATATATATATATGTGTTTTTATTGTATGGTTTGAAAGAAATTTTGATTTTTGATTATGCATGTAGTTGTCTTTATGCGAGAAAGGAAAAATGAAATTATTCCAGACAATTTGCAAAAATATTTCAAAGTATCTTGAAGACAAAAGTTAGATTTATAAGGAATCCCATGTGCATATGTGAGTTCATTTCCAATCTTGATTTATCATAATGATACACAAAATCTCTCAAATACAAATGTGTGTGCAATTGCTATGTTCATTTACCAGTTTTGAGCAAGATAATTTGATACAAGTGATTTGAATGAACCAAATAAGTGTTCATTAACCATGATTTAGATGCATATAACCATACCAGACTACTATGTAAGTCAGATTATCAAGAGCTAGCTAATCCATAAGCAGACATAGGTCTGTACAAAAGAAGGTCGCTAATGTGACAGACATATCGCCACGCTAGGAGTTACCCAAGGCCAAGCGGGTTGGGCACAAACCACCTGTTATGGGGCTTACCTCACAGTTTTCGAATAATTGAGAATTCCAGGGATTCAAGCTCATCAACCCTTCTTTTCTTTTCAAAGGGTAGGGAGAGGGATTTTATTGCTTTTGCTTTTGCTTTCTTTTGCTTTTCTTTTGCTTTTCTTTTGTATTTTTGCTTGATTTTTGAGATAATGCTTGAAACATTGTTGTAATGATATAAAATAACATTTTTTTTTTTCTCTTTTTCTTGAACTTTGCTTTTCTTCCTATGCTAGGGATACTTGCTCGGATTAGTCTGTAGAGCAAGGGATTTTTATTCTGGGTAGGGGTGAGCTTGTCCTTTTGCCAATTCTCAAAGATTCTAGACCATGTGCATGATAGGATAGCAGGGGAAACTTTTCGCTCAAGAAACCACTTCTACTATGTAGCATAGCATGGACATTACAAATATAATCATTTTATTGTGAAAGGATGTGCTTGGTTTAAGTAAATAACAAGATCAATTCTCTGTGCTCAAACTTTATTTAATTGAATTTTGTGGACTTTGATATAAGAGAGATTAGTAATCATGCCAGATAAAAATCAAGATATTTATTTTGTGTTTGTGAAAGTGAGGGATTCCAAATAAATGCTAATTTATCCAAAATAATTTGAAATATATAACTGCAACATTTGTAAGAAGAAATATATACAAATACTTTTTGGGAAGTTTGAGAATGTTGACTCTCTCTTTCTTCTTTATTTTGTTTTGGTTTCGAAAGAGTCAAGAATATTGTTGTTTTTATTTTTATTATTTTTGTTTGTTTTTGTTTTTGTGTAAACAATTTGATATATTTTTAAAATAAGACAACATGCAAAATATGTACAAATGATGAAATGACTAAATTTTATGCATAATATCGCCTAAGATGCATAATATTCATAGGTTCTTTTAAATCTTTACCATCTAAGGTAGCTAATTTGTATGCTCCCGATTCAAATTTAGTAGTGATAATGTATGGTCCAAGCCAGTTGGGCTCAAATTTACCTTTAAGGTCTTTAGTTGCATTAGTATTTTTTTATTTTCTTTTAAAACAAGGTCGCCGATCTCAAAGGATCGATGACGAACTTTTTTAGCATATGATCTTTTAAGCTTGTTTTGGTAGGCACGGAGATGCTCCAAAGCATTGATGCATTTTTCATCTAGGAGTTCCAGTTGATCGAGTCTGCCGACTTCGATATTCATCTCCTACTTCGGTATCTTGAAGTAGTAGAGCCAAAGAAGGAACTTCTAATTCAAAGGGAAAAATGGCTTCAGCACCATAAACCAAAACAAAAGGTGAAGTTCCAGTGGGGGTTCGAACACTAGTTCGATAGGCCCACAAGGCTGGATATAATTGAATGTGCCGATCACGGCGGATTTATTGACCAATATTTTGAGAATTTTGATTAAGGTTTTGTTAGATGCTTCGCTTGACCATTACCCCGAGGATAATAGGGAGTGGACCAGCGATGTTGAATCTTATATTTTTGGCATAATTTCTTGACATCTTTATTTTTGAAACAAGTTCCATTATCGAGATGAGATTTGCAGGAATTCCGAACCTACAAATGATTTGATTAAAAATAAATTTAGAGACTTGTGTGCCGGTGCAGGAAGCTAAAGGCATAGCTTCAACCCACTTCGTGAAATACTCGATGGCGGTTATGATGAATTTGTGTCCATCAGATGACACAGGATTGATTTTGCCAATAATGTCTAAGCCCCATTTTGAAAAGGGCCAAGGAGATGAAATAGCCTGCAGTTCTTGTGCAGGGGCATGGACAAGGTCAGCATGTTTCTAGCACTTGTCGCAATGGTGCACATAATCATGTGCATCATTCTCCATGGTAGGCCAAAAGTATCCTATCCTAAGGAGCTTTTTAGCAATGACACTACCACTGAAGTGTCCTCCACAAGATCCATCGTGGGCTTCACTCAAGGCTGATTTGGATTCTTCTAAATTCAAACATCTTAATAGGATACCTTCAAAAGATCTCCTATACAAAGTATTGCCAATTATTACAAATTGACTTGCTCGTCTACGTAATAACCGATGTTGGTTTCTATTAGAATTGGCAGGGAAAGTCCCATTTTGAAGAAAATCAAATATATCTGTATACCAAGGTTCAGGAGTAGTTTCATTGATTAGAAACACATCCAAAGGTTCTAAGCATGACTTATTTGAAGCGGGTTCCTAGAGTCGACGAATAATGATGGTGGCATATTCGTCATCTAACTCCAAGGGCAGAAGAGATGCAGCTGCGGCCATAGCATCAACCGCACGGTTGCTAGTTCGAGGAATAGCTTCCAAGGTAACTTGATCAAATAGAGACATTAATTGTAAAACATAGGCTTTATATGGGCATATTTTATCATCTCTGGTCTGATAAACTTCATTAATTTGGTTTATAACAAGTTGAGAATCACCAAAAACTAACAGATGTTTAATTTTTAGCGCCAAGGCAGCTCGTAATCCAAGGATTAGAGCTTCATATTCAGCAGTATTATTGGTGCAAGCAAATGTTAATTTGAAGGACAGAGGAATAAGATGTTTTTGTGGGGATATTAAAATAATACCCGCACCAGCCCCACTCATGCATCGGGCTCCATCAAAGTATAAGGACCATTGTTCAATATGGTCTGCCTCTAATTGAAGGCATTCATCAGGAAACTCAATGATGAGGGGATGGGTAGACTCTAAGGGTGCAAGCGACTAATTGATCTGCTATGATTTGACCCTTAACGAGACTTTTGTCCTATGAACGTGAGGTCAAACTCGCTTAGAGCAAGAACCCACTTGGTTGTGCGACCCGATAAATAAGGTCGACTCATGAGATACCTCAAGGGATCATATTTAGCAATGACATAGGTTTTCTGACTAAGCATATAATGGCATAATTTTTGCGTAGAAAACATGACTGCTAGACATAGTTTTTCTAATGTTGTGTAGCGGGTTTCATAACTGATGAAGGTTCGGCTAATATAATAATTAGCACGTTCTCTCTTCTCATCATCAAGCTGAGCTAACATAGCTCCTAAGGCAGAATCTGAAGCTGAAATATACAGGAGAAATGGGCGATCAGGTCTAGGTGGAGAAAGCACAAGTGGGTTAAGGAGGTATTGTTTGAGAAGTTCAAAAGCTTCCTTACATTCGTCGTCCCAATTAAAAGGGACATCCTTCTTAAGGAGCTTAAGAAAGGGAACGATTTTATCCGCCAACTTATCGATGAAGTGACAGATAGCTTGAAGTTTACCTTGTAAACTTCGTAACTTAGATATATTGGTAGGTGCGGGCATATCAATGATAGCCAAAATCTTGAGAGGGTCAATTTCGATGCCACGTAAAGAAACTATAACCCCTAATGTTTTCCTTGACTTAACTCCAAATATGGATTATGTGAGGATTTCATCGAATAAGATATTCAATCTTAATTTAAAGACGTTTTCTCACTTCCATGTGTATGATCACTTTCAATTAATAGGGGCAAGCTGGTAATATCATCTACATAATTATGTAGGATATCATGCATCATATCTTGAAAAATATAAGTCATAGCTTGTTGATAGGTTGCCTGGTCTATAATGTGGTATAGAACCATCAAAAGTACCAGGTAATCCATCGTTGTGTAACATTTCTTCAACGGAGACATCGTGGAAGATATCTCCTTCCAACTCATCATCGGATTCAACAATCATTTCGGGGTAAGCTATGGATAGCATGTTACATGTAAATGGCTGATTTTTTAGAGGCAAATCATCACGCCTATCCAAATAATCTTGATAACATATGAGTTGATCATCATCTTCAAAAGGAAAGGGTTGACCCTTACTAGGAAATAGGCCCACACCACAGGCGGGCGGGCCACGGTTCTACCTCGAAAGGTTCTTTCATACCATTTTGGAAAGGTCCCAAGCCTTTCCCTTTATATCCCATTTTAAGCATTATAGGTTTAGCTTTAATATACTCATTAGTAAAATAACATCGAGCATATCCATCATGATGAGTTTTGATATTTCGAGGTATTCTTCCCCAGTCATATCCTTTATAAATGAAGGCACAACTCCCGACTTGGTAAGTACTTCCCATAGGTTGTGGGAGGCCCAAAGTACGAGGAGATGGCGGCAAGTTATTTAAAAGAATTGAATCTTGCATGGAAGCATTTGTTTTTTTTGATATTAAGAATTTGGATAAATCTGGTAAGAGTTCATCGAAAAGAGCATAAGATGTAGAAGGATCATTCCCTATATCTTTAGATGTGGAAGGTATGATAGATGTAGATAATGTGGAAGTGTTAATGAATGGGTCTATAGGTTTTGAAATTATAGGGATAGAACATGAAGGATTGGTTGTGGATTGAAGATCTTTTTGAGGTTCTAGAGTGGTTTGTTTAGAAGATTGTTGATCTATATATGAGGGTGAAATTAATGGAGGAGAAATAGGTGAAGCTATGGGTGTGTGTTTCACAGTTTTAGATGAAAAATAAGAATTAGGATGTGTGGATGACAGAGCAGGGCAAAATTGAACTCCAACAGGTTCTGCCAAAGCACACATATCAAAGGGTCTAGGATCACCATGGATAGTGACCAACTGATTTTTAAATTCGAATTTAACACATTGGTGTAAAGTTGATGGGACAGACTCGCATTGCATTGATCCAAGGACGACCCAAGAGTATATTGTACGATGCGGGGCAATGTACAATAAACACGGTCGTATCTAAGGTTCTAGGACCAACTTGCAATGGGATGGTAATAACTCCACATGTTTCTTGTGTTTCGTCATTGAAAGCTTTTATGATCATGTCAGTTTTCTTCATTTCATCACTTCTAAAGCCAAATCGTTGGTAGAAGTCAAAAGTGCAAATGTTTAGAGATGAACCATTATCAATCAAGACTCTTTTAACGGCTACATCTCCAATTAGGGCAGTAATATATAAGGGGTTATCCTTATGTAAACTATGTTGTGGGATATCTTTATCCCGAAAGTCAATACAATCGACTTCTCTAGTGATGATAGTATTGGCCATGGCTTCAGGTTGAATATTTTGAGGTACCATCATTTGGCTTAATGTAAGCATTAACTCATCCCTATGGGTAGGAGAAGATCTTAATAAATCCAAAAGGGAAATTTTGGTTGTAGTATTGGATAATTGCTCATTAATATTGTAAGGGGGTTTAGGTTGAACATTAGGAGCATGATTCCCTTTATTGGGATTTTTCAAAACAAATGGAGTTGATCCATCATTCTGATTTGGTTCTTGTTGAGAATTTTGAGCTTGTTGTCTGGTAACGACTCCGATGGTACCTACAATGTTATATTGAAGATGTTGAATAGGTCTCGGTCTAGCGTTTATGGCTTGTTCATTAGGGAGGAATTGATTAGAAGAGGGTCGAGTAGTAACTCTTCTAGGAAATGGTTCTTCTGGAACCATAGCATCTGTGATAGGTTGAATAGGATCTGATTCATTTTCAGAACTATTCGATTGGTTTGAGGTGATGTCTATTTCACTTTCAGTATCTGATTCTACATCACTAGGATCTAGAGTTTGAGAATTATGTAGGGGCCTGGTCGTGACCAGGGATAAAGTTGTGTCAAATTTTTGAAGATCATGATTAGGTAAATGTCCGCTAATAGTTCCTACATATCGGGTAGGAGGAGGAACATTATGATGCTCAATTTGATTGGCCACCTCTTTACCATGTCTTGGTAAAGGATGTTGAAATATGTCTAATGATTGATTAGCATTTTGATTTTGATTTTGGGGAATGTTCTTTTGAGCATTATTAGGAGCATTTTGTTTAGGTTGGAAGGCTTGCACCTCCATTTCATTATTATCAATCAGATCTTGTATTTTATGTTTCAACCTTTTACAAGCATTGGTAGAGTGTCCAGGTCCTCTATGGAAATCACAGTGTAAGTCAGCTCCGTATCCGGGTATGGTTGGATCAGGTTCCCGGATAGTTGGTAATTGAATCAAACCTCTTTCGAGTAATTGAGGTAAAATAGTTGATAATGGTTGATTCAATCTAGTAAATTCTCGAGGAGGTTTATCAGGAGGTTTCAATATAAATTTTTTTGTTGTCTTCGTTGCATTGATATTAGCAACATTTCTGCTATCAATGACTCCGTCACCTATGACTTGTTTGTTTTTATATTGATTTCTGGATGTTTTCTCATCATCTTTCTTCCTAAGTTGGCCTCTCCTAATGAGGGCATCTTCTACTCTTCGAGCTAAATCTATAGCTTGATCGAAGGTAGTTAAAGTAGCAGATTGATAACTCATAAGATATTTGTTCTTGCAAATTATTGATAAAAATGTCCAACATTTCCCTATAAGGTAGCACAAAGTGCAGTTTTCCTGTCAACTCCCTCCATCTAGCTAAGAAATCAGCAAAACATTCATCTTTGTCTTGTTTTAAGTTGTATAAATCTTTAATGGTGACATGCCTCTCGATGTAGGCACTAAATTGATGGACAAAAGATTCAGTTGTTTCTTCAAAGTTTCTCAAAGAATGAGTGGGCAGTTGATAGTACCACTCTAATGCCATTCCACCTAAACTTTTTGGGAACATTTTTAGTAATAGCAAGTCATCATGTGATATATCATGACATGCTATCCTAAACATGCGAAGATGCTCTATGGGATCTTCAGTTCCTTTATATATAGGCAGGACGGGCATGGGAAAGTGTTTAGGGTACGGTTGTGCTACAACTATGGGATCCAAAGGTTGACTACACATCTCTCGATAATTGTACGAGGGACGGTAGGGATCTATCTGGTCCATGCGGGAAGCTAACTGCTTCACCATGGCTTCCAGATTACTAGTTTGCCCACCATATTGGTTCGGTAGGGCATTAATATGGGATTTGTGAGCATATGATGGAGGGACATGAATATTAGATGCTATATTGCTATTGTGTAATTTGTTGGTAGGAAGGGTGTTATGAAGAAATTTTGAAGTTGTATTATGTTGTATTCCAGATTGTTGAAAATTGGTGTTTGGCTTCATTTTAGGTTTTTGTTGATTTGAAGCATATTGATCAATAGTTTGGCGAAGTAAAGTAGTGAAGGAAGTTTTCTTTTGTGTGGGAATGATTTTAGGCTCAATAACAGGTTCTTTAGGAGGTTGGGTAACCTGTTGTTTTTGCATGTTCTGAATCATAGTGACCATATCTCTATTGGATGGTCCAGCCTTATCACTTTCTTGATCAATAAAGGACAAGGGATTAGTGTGTACATCAAACATATCTTCCATGGCTGCTTGAGTGTCACTAATTTGTCCTTTATCAATACGAACTGCCATATTAAGAGCGCCAATGTTATTATTGAAAAATTTCCAGAAATGATCTAAGTTATCAAAAGCAATAGTTCCATCTGGAGTTATTCTAGGGGATGAGGATCCATCCTCTTTAACATTTTCTTCTTGTTCATCGTCTTCAACCAGGTCATCTTCTAGTTGTTCTAGAGTTTCTCCTTCCGGGATTGGATCCTCAGGAAGGACATTTGGGTTTCTTGTTTTGTCTCCTAACCAATCTTCTTCTTCTCCTTCAGTTTGTTTACCATTCCTAAGTTTAGGCATTGTGCTTAACTTAGATTTCAGCAAATATATATATATATATATATATATATATATATATATATATATATAGCAACAAGCTTAAGAGGTATATATTAATTATATACCTACTACAATATTTAAAATGAAATGTTTTGGTTTTTGTTATGTTTTTTAGTTTTTCTTGTTTTTTTTTGGTTTTAATAACAATATTATAAAGATAACAAACAACACACAAAACGCAAGAAATAATAATAATGAAAGCAATGATCTAGTTTTCTATAAACAATTTATAAATATCATTAATGGGCTCAAGTTCTTCAAGAGTCATGAAGTGTTCTTCTTCAAATTGAAAATTTTCTTTCAAGAATTTAATGAAAAGGGCTATAGTGATATTATCTGTCTCAGATTCTGGTTGATAGAAGTAAAGCTCATGGCAATACTCTCGATATAACATAGCTCTAGGAACTCTATTCCATCTTTCCCTATCCGTAAGAACGACCTCTTGGTCTTCTATATGACCTAGGAATTGGTGTATAATGGCTACGTTCTTGAGGTATTCCTCGAAGGTGAACAATTTTGAAGACACAAGAGCTCTCCTATAAGCTAACCATCTATGGCAGGCTCTCTGAAGTTCATGATAAAAAATGAGTTGATGAGGATCCAGGATTCTATCTAGGACAAGCCTCTTGATTTGTTTAAGTTTTGTTGACCTAGATGAAATGACACCTAGTCTTCTATCAAGTTCGTCCCACAAAAGTTGATTTCTATCTGTTTCAGGCACACTAAGCATAGAATTGATTTCTATGGCTGCTAATTGGTTTTCAACATTTATAGTAACTGCTAATCTTTTCTTAGGAGCTACCATCTAAACATGATATGCAACTTATTAGTTTTAAATGATTTTAAATGCATCTATGTATTTTTTTTTGTTTTGTTTTCAAAAGGTTTTAAATGCATTCACGTCGGGTTCACCAAAATGTATCGCTCCAAATTTTTCACATCCTTACCTTCAGGCTATAGGATCCGTGCCCGGAAGGAGGATGGGAAAAGGATGGCGTGGTACCTCGGACTGAGAGGCCTTGCGAAGGTCCCGCCTCTCGGGGGAGGTGTATTATGGTGATTTTTTGACGGATGGTGGGTTCACCAGGAAACGTTTGAATGGCAGTTTCCACGCCTAGGTTGGGAATGTGTTTAATGTGTTCAGTTTTATCTTTAAACATTCGAGTCCTAGGTTTGGCCAAATGAATCTAAGTTGTTCTATTATGAAAATGCAGGCTAAATGAAATACATCAAACAGATTTGAACAAAAAACAGAGAGAAAAAGCTAAATTACAGAGCCATACCTGATCCGGATGTCTGATGGAGGTTCTGATTCTTGAAGCAGTCAGGATCATCTGGAATTTGATGGGATCGTCTCCGACCTGCAGGATCGTCTGAGATCTGATGAATTCGCGACGAATTCATCGAGACACCGCAAACAGAGAAATAGACACAAAATACAAAAAATGCAGCAATGCTAATAGAGGATAATGATGTAAAATGACAATAAGGATGTTAACAGATAATCCTGAATAGAAATGCAAGCAAATTACAATGTTTTAATAGTTAATCATGATTTCATTATGCAATTAAACTACATGGGTGAACTCCAAGATGCAAAATAAAAAATAATAAATAAGATTAACTAGATGCATAATAATGCAGCAAAAAATAATGAGGAAATGCAAACTTTGGGCACTGATTGCCCCCAATGCATATTGTAGTCAAGATCATCTCGAATTGGTACGAAATCATCTCGAATTGAACAAGATCATCCACGACGAAATGAGCTTGCTCCGACTAAAGAATGACAAGGTTCCTACAACAAAATTTGGAAATGGCACAAGTGCAAATGGTAATTTAGGATGTTCTAATGTGCGTAGAAGTTGAGTTACAGGAAATTTCAGCCAGGGGGAATCCAAGGGGAGGTCCTAAGTTTAAATAGGCTTAGGAGGGAGGTTAGGAGGTTGGAGATCATCCCAATTTGGGAGATCTCCAATGGGGAGGGTCTCTAACGGCGCAGACACGCTTCTGCCCGGATTAGAGACATCGTTGGAATAGAGGCTAATTATGAAAAATCAGTTTTGGGACAAGATCGTCTGGACGTCCTAGTCCCAGACGAAATCGTTCGATCTGAGGCGATATCGTCTGATCGGCGACGATATCGTCAAACGGTCAAAACAAACTCTAAAAATGGCGCAGGAAAGGAGGAAACGGGTTAAACGACGGTTTGGGAGCGGTTTTGGGGGTTAAAATTTGAATTTGAATATTTACTAGAGTAATTGTAATTATTTAAGGTTTTACTGCGCCAATTTTAGGGTGCTACAAACACAAGTGACCAGTTCCAACTAAAAAGGATCTCTCTATTCTGTCTAAGGAAATCTAGGGGGAAAGCCAATGGAAGGAGATGAATTCCAACATCACCGATCTAAATTGGGGGTTGGTGATGAAATCCAATCTTACCAATGTTATTATGTAACGTGAAAGTGTGTGGAGTTCTTTTTAAACTTTAAAATATAAAACAATGCATCAACCAGCATAAATTCTTTACATCACTACATGCCTAAAAAGAATGTTTTTCTTCCAGATAGATGCATATCTAATCTATTCTAGATGATTTTCATACAATATAACTCCTAATTTGTGAATGGTCAACCACTAGTTGGGCCACATGCAATCTAAATTACACACAAAAGCCTAGCACACCAAAGACTAGGGTAGATCATATAGGAAGAGGCCCACTATTCCTAGCAGCGCCTAGAGGAAACTAAAGAAATATAAGAAACATACAATGCCGTTTTCTTTTCATTTTCCTCATTTTTTTCTAATTAGACTATGTTTTTTCTTGTTATTTCTGGAAAATAAATTCAGATAGAAAATCATAGATAATTAGGGATTTTTACCGACCTTAATTCCCCACCTAATGATGACCTAGCTGACCTATGTCTCTATTTTTCTATTGGCCATTGTTGACCAAAGCAGCTAATTTTGGCTGCTGACAACTATAGCAGCTAAGATCTACTGGTCGCTATTGACAAAAGAAGCTAGACTTGCATAGATAAAATGACCAAAAAATTAGTAAATTGGCCTAAAAAAAGACCTAGTGGGGGTCCCACCGTGATCGCCATTTGTGTGACCTTGGGAATCATGCACCCTGATTGCCCTACTTGTAATATTGATTTATTATGTATGCTACCACTTGCACAAAATGAAAATACTAAAATCACATGCAACACAAAGAATAAGAAATAAATAAATATGCTTTATTTATTAATATCTTGGATCCCTGGTTACAAGTTCATCCCTTTGAGGGATACCCATAATTTTGATATAGATATTTACACAAATATAGAACAACGATCGAATATATTACCCATAAGGGAATAATGCATCTACACAGGCCTCTTGGTCCCACACACAAAATTGTATGAGAGCTTATAGATGCCTCCTTCTATAGATCTAATCATGGTGGGATATTTATACTCTTGTTGCTTCAATCTGGTCTTGAGGATCACATTCATGAAAAAAGTAAAGCATGCTCATTAGAATGGGCTACCTCTACAAATGAGGCATTTATTAGCGGATTTGAATACTCATGATACTAATAATAAAAATGAATATGGAAAGAATAATAAATGCATGATAAGCTAAGGAAATACGAAATACAAGTGTAAATGAAACTAGATATGAACTATGATCAATCCATAAATCAAGCAATAATAAATCTAAGCTAACATAAATAGGATAATGCTTATGCCCTAATATGTGCCTATGGGCCACTATCTAAGATAGCGACCATGATGTGAGGCTCTCCTCCTTGTGATCTAGGGATTTTTGCACTATCCTCTTTGTTACAATTGATGGTCAAGGGTCATTTGGCATGTCTCGTACATTTATTGGTGGTGGGGAATAGTGAATATGACAACTAATGCATGGGTGTAACTCAACCAAACAACACTCAATGCTCCTCAAGGTGTTAAATATTGGTCCTCCATTTTGATAGGGCTTTGCTACTTAACTCTAAAACTTTGTGGATCCTTTACTTCTCATGGGAGAGTCTATATGTAGACTTCCCTATCAAAACTAGAACTTTGGATTCTTGGAGAAGCTTCAATCCAAATTGCATGTGACTGACTATCCTGGGTGAGAAGCGATAGTCACAAAATAGCATGGAAGGGGCCATTAGGAGGAAATTAGGGAGTTCCTTACCAAAATTTTCTCGTTATCCCTACAAAGGTGAAGTTGAATTGTGTTATCTAGGACCGTAATCATAGCCAAAATGTGAGTGATGCTAGCCACTATCAGGTTTAGTGTATAGGTGTTACCACTATAGTCTTCAGCAGTCAGGTGTGATGGCCACTCCTCTTGAGAGTGGTCAGGCCTATATGGGCTATAAATGCCCTATATGAGTGGTTAGGACCATTGCTTGATCTTTGAGAGACCTGAGAGGGTTCATATGGTCTGCATATGTGTCCATATGGGTAGTCTCCTAAACATGATTAATTTTAGGTGTCTATACATCCTACCCATTCAGGTAGGGTGCAAAACCATATCAACATTATGTCATGTGTTTGCGGGTGAGATGGCCTATAACATATTGTTGGGTAGACCTTGGATATAGGATATGAATTCTTCCCCATCCATTGCACATAAATATCTAAAATACACTCATGAAGAGTAGGTACACATAGTCTCTACAAATCTAGAGCCCTTTAAGTCCTATAATATGGTGTAGCAGATGCCAGACTCGACATTACCTTCATCTCATGTAGACTTCTAACTGAACGCACCTATTCAGAGTCTACCCACTTCACCATTACCTTATGTTTCACCATATACATCTTCATCCATGCCATCCTCATCATTTCTAGATTCAGAGATACCTTCAAAATCATTAGATCCTCCATTGAGAAACATGTTGAAGAAGCCAATTTATGAGATCCCACCTCTAGTTTCCACCATATCCATAAAATAGATTCCTTGTTCAATAAATGAAGAATAATCTCAAGAGGTTCACATTGAGTCATCTCAAGTCTCACTTCTATCTCATACACCTTCACCATCCTAGGTCACATTGCATATGTCTAGTATAGAGAAAGGAGAATATCTAGTGATAAATGTCACAACGGTTCCATCTATAGAGATAGTGCAAGATATGGGGTGACCTCATCTTCCCATAGGTAGCATCGTGCCTCTTTTTCTACCACCCAATCAAACTAATTTCATATATGGGGATTTAGATTATGGACCGTTGCTAATTCCATATAAAGAAGAAGATGAACCCTTTTTTGAGGATGTAAACTATTTGTCAAATCTAGATTATGCATTGTGGTATCTACATCACTGTAATTGGTATGGTTTTGGTATAGGATTATATTATCAAGGTCATTGTGTTCCATGTCAGCCCCAATATCAGCTACATTATGATAAATCTTGGTTGGGACACAATAAGCCAGTACCATTGGATGTCCTCATAGATAGTATAAAACACCTATGTCTAGGTTATTAATATAAGCTTACATGCGATCCATATGCCAATCCAAATCATGTTAATTCATTGGGAGATTATTTTCCCATAGAAATGATAGATCAAGGGTTGTCCAATGATGTTTCTCAACCTCATAAAGTGGGGGAGAGCTCACATACCTTGAAATATAATAGTGAGGAAGAGGATCAAGGTCCTCCTCTTGAATTAATGAGTGATGATGAAGATGAGTATGACATCACACCGATAAACTATCCTAGCTCATATGATGAACATGAGAGAGTGTTCCCCTTGGATGATGAGGATGAGTATTATATTCACATGTTATTCCCAATCCAAGGCCCTATCTGAAATTATTTTTTGTCATGTGAAGAGTAAGCTCACCCTCTTCCATAATGGATACCACCGTTCATTCCACCTCCACCATAACTACCCCTACAAGTTACAAGACAACATCAGGTCTCTATGCCCACTCGCACTTCAATGGGATATTAGGTATCCATAAACATAATTTCCATATATTTAACTACACCATTGAAATATTTGAATAACTCATAAAAGTCATTACATATCAACCTTGAGGTAATTTAATTTGATCAAGGATATTTGACCCCATCACCATCAAAGTATTGGCCTTGAGAGGAAATGTTGCAACCATTTAAATTTTCTCCAAGAACTACTCAAGATGTTTTCCAGGCTGAGGTTGACCCTGAATTTCCTATGGAAGAAGCAAACCTAGCTGATGACATTCACTTGATTCCCACTCCACATCATTTGGAATATGGGTCTCATATGTCAATTGAGCCAACAATTGATAGGGATATTAGTATAGATCCTGATAATCCCCATATTATCAGACTAGGATAATTTTTATCTCTAGTTGAACAAAATGATTTCACAAAAGCATTGAAAGCAAGGATAAAATATTTTTCTTGGTCTTATAAAGATATTCCAGGACTTGACCTAAATCTAGTCATGCATAATCTTACACTAGACCCAAAGATCAAACCAGTTAAACAAAATTTGTGTAAGATGCACCCAACAGTAGCATTAATGGTGAAATATGAATTGCAAAAGTTTTTGGACATTGATTTCATCATTTCAGTAGACTATCCACCATGGATTTCAAACATGGTACCCATAAAAAAACCTGATGGGAGGATTCACATTTGCATTGACTTTAGATATCTCAACAAAGTGAGTCCTAAGGATGAGTTTCCCTTATCAAATATTGATGCATTAGTAGACGCTATAGTAGGACATGAAATGCTATCCCTTATGGATGGTTTTTTAAGATATAATCAAATTTATATTAATATAAAATACCAACTAAAAATGATGTTCATGATGCCTTGGGGATATTATGTTATAAGGTCATGCCTTTTGGCATTAAGAACGTTGGCACCACCTACCAATGAGCGATGACATATATATTCCATGACTACATGCATAAGATTTTTTAATATTATATGGATGACTTATTAGCAAAATATATATTATGCCATGAGCATGCCAATGTATTGTGCAAGGTTCTAGACCACCTCATTGAGCATAATGTTAGGCTTAATCCCAAGAAGTGTGTATTTGGTGTCACATCTAGTAACTCTTAGGATTCATAGTCTCTAACGAGGCATAGAAGTAGATACAAACAATTTCAAGGTAATATTATAAATACCTCCTCCCACAACCATTAATTAGCTATGCAGCTTGCAAGGAAATGTCACATCTATAAAATGCTTCATAGCGCAATTATTAGATAAGTGTCGACCCATGAATAAGTTGCTACACAAGGGGGTCTCATTTCATTGGGATGAGGAATGTCAAGATGCTTTTGATGAGATCAAGTAATACCTAGCTTCATCACCCTTATTAGCTCCTCCATGACCAGGAGTGTCTTTCTACCTTTATATCTTAGCTACTGAGTTGTCATTGGGCACCATGTTGTCCCAAAAGAATGAATTTCATAAATAACATGCTACATATTATATTAGTCACACATTGGTTAGCTATGAAATAAAATATGCATACATTGAGAAGCTATGCTTAGCAATGGTTTTTGCCACCAAAAATCTATGCCATTACATGCTCAATCATACCACGTATGTAATATCTAAGGAAAATCCATTGTGATACATGATTAGTCGAACATACCACAATAGTTGCATGGAAAAATGGATAATTTTGTTGACATAATTTGACCTAGAGTTCATTGGATAGAAAACAATCAAAGAATAGGTCATAGGTAATCAACTAGTAGAGGCTCATCTCTAGGATGATCAGCCTATGAATGTAGAACTTCCCTATGATGGAGTGTTTTATATCTTAGAATCACCTGATTCTGTAGAGCATGAGTCACATGTGGACATAAATCAATTTTTTTATGGTTCTAAATGCGAGCAAGGGGGTGGCATAGGTATCATGTTTTTACACTATAAGGGGCTCCCATACCTCTTTTATTTAAACTCAATTTCTTATGCACCAATAACAACACTAAGTATGAAGCCCTCATAATAGGCCTTCAAATGACAATCACCATGAAAATAACTAAGCTAAACATTTTTTATGATTTATTACTCATAGTTAATTAGGTTAAAGGGATATTCTAGTGTAGGTGTCCAATACTACAAGCCTATAGAGACCTAGTGGACAAACTTCTGGTAAAGTTCGAGTGGTATGATATTGAGGCACTCCCTCGTTCATCTAATCATTTATAAACACAATGGCCTCCTTAGGGTCGCTAATCCTGCAAAACCCTTCAGATGATATCACAACTATTCAAGTAAAATACTAGCACAATCTATGATTGAGCATGATACCACACCAGATGTTCACATGATTCAGATTGAACCTTCACATGAATGGTTCTCTCAACTACATAATTATTTGAATAATGTTATATGGGGGACTTTTTTCTCTCAGAATTATTTTGATACTAGCACAACACTATATATTCAAGTTCATTCTAATGAAAGTCAAAATGATTATATGATTCATACAATTGAGGCTTCTTCAAAGTAAGAGTGGTCCTTACAAATTAAAGATTACTTAAAACTGGGAAATATTCCACCTATATTTCTGCATTCTGCAAAGCAAGCATTTAAACAAAAGGTGGTAAAGTATGTCTTATTAGGAGACATAATATATCATTGAAGTTATGAGGGTATCCTCCTTCACTTATTAGACTCACAAGAGTCAACTTGGGCCATTTCCCAAGCACATGATGGTACATGTGGTGGCCAATTTAGCGGCATGGCCATGACTAAGTGCATTCTTCGCATGGGCAATTACTGGCCAACTTTAGACCAAGATTGTTGAGCTTATGTAAAGAAGTGTGTGAAGTGTCAACATCATGTAAATTTGAAACATGTACCTTCATAGGCCTTACAACCAATCCAATATGTTTTGCCATTTGCACAATGGGGATTTGATTTAATTGGGAAAATATCACCTGCCTCCTCAGGCCATCACATGTTTATCATATGGTGACTGAGTACTTTACAAAATGGGTGGAAGCAATTCCTCTTACCACTATGATTGGACCTCACATCGTGGAGTTCATACTACATAACATCATATGTAATTTTGGTATTCCATCCAAAATAATATCATATAATGGAACATCCTTGAAAAATAAGGATGTGCGTGCGTTAACTACAAAGTATAACATAAAGCACAACTTTTCCACACCCTATTATCCTTAAGCCAATGGGTAAGTAGAGGTATCCAATAATATAGAAGTAGCCATATTGAAGAAAACCATCAAGGAAAATCATAAATATTGGCACAATCAATTACCTCTTGCTCTTTGGGCCTATCACATTAGAATTCGAATGCCCACTGGGGCAACCCCATTTTCACTAGTGTATGGTGTTGAGGTTGTCATGCCTTTAAAGTTATAGATTCTGTCATTGTGCATTTCTATGTAGGAATTCATCGATGATGATACTTCTAGGCAAGCTCATTTAGATAAATTAACGCTGCTTGATGAAATATGTGTCAATGCTCTTGAGAATTTACGTGTTTATTAGGAACATATGAAGAGAGCTTAAAACATGAAAGTACACCAGAGAGACTTTTAGGTTGGTGATTTAGTTCTAAAAAAACCAACAAAACTCAAATTTACCACCCCATATACGAGATAAATTTATGGTAAACTGGTTAGGTCCATTCATCATTACAAGTTAGATTGGACCTATAACTTACCACTTAGCATCCATCGAAGGAAGTAAAGATCTTGAACCAATGAATATTAGTCATCTACAACCTTTCCATACTTAGAGCATCATTAAATGCTTCTAGACATTCTATGACCATCTAGGTCAAACCAAAATGCTCCTAGGAGGTCTATGATTATCTAGGTCAATCCAAAAAGCCCCAAAGGCACCTATAAGCTCTTTGGTCATAGTAAAATTCCCCTAGGCTATCTATGACTATCTAGGTCAACCTAAAACACTCCTAGGTAGTCTATGACCATCTAGGTCAAACCAAAATGCTCCTAGGCAGTCTACGATTGTCTAGGTCAACCCAAAAAGCCCCAAAGGTGTCTATAAGCCCTTTGGTCATAGTTAAATTCCCCTAGGTGGTCTATGACCATCTAGGTCAAACTAAAACACTCCTAGGTGGTCTATGACCATCTAGGTCAACCTAAAACACTCCTCAATGGTCTATGACCATCTAGGTCAAACCAAAATGCTCCTATGTAGTCTACAGTTGTCTAGGTCAACCCAAAAGCCCCAAAGGAATCTATAAGCCCTTTTATCATAGTAAAATACCCCTAGGTGGTCTATGATCATCTAGGTCAATCTAAAATACCCCTAGGAAGTCTATGACCATCTAGGTCAAACCAAAACACTCCTAGGTAGTCTATTATTGTCTAGTTCAACCCAAAAATCCCCAAAGGAATATATAAACTCTTTGGTCATAGTAAAATGCCCCTAGGTGGTCTATGACTATCTAGGTCAACCTAAAATACCCCTAAGTAGTCTATGACCATCTAGGTCAAACCAAAATTCTCCTAGGTAGTCTACGATTGTCTAGGGCAACCCAAAAATCTCCAAAGACATATATAAGCCCTTTGGTCATAGTAAAATACCCCTAGGCGGTCTATGACCATCTAGGTCAACCTAAAATACCCCTAGGTGGTCTATGATCATCTAGGTCAAACCAAAATGCTCCTAGGTAGTCTACGATTGTCTAGGTCAACCCAAAAATCCCCAAAGGCATCTATAAGCTCTTTTTTCACCATAAAAAGCTCCTCGGTCACCTATGGCTATTTAGGTCACCCCAAAAGGCACCAAAGGCATTTATAAGCCCCTTTTTCACCCAAAAATCCCCAATGGCATTCATTAATACCATTTTTCAACTTTTATATATATATAAAAAATACATAAACATCATTAAAATCATCAAAAACCAAAAATATTGCTTCATTTGCACTTCATATAAATTGCATTAGGTATACTCATCATTGCATTATGCATCGTTCAAAATTTATCATACATGTCTAGCACCAAGTCTGTACACTAGGCATATATTAAATTTACTATTATCATATGTCAATATTACCACCTGTTTACATTACATATACTATTTACATTTACACTCCATATTATATGTTTGTTTCCCATCACTTAGCAATTGCTAGTAAAACATAGTTAAAGTTTTTTGGTCACTCAGCCATATCTAGTTTTATTTTCATATGTTGTAGAAATCTATCATGATTTATTTATAAATTATAATACTTCTTAGATTATACCTTGTATACATCAAAATCCCAACACATTTTCACATTAATAAATCCAAGTCTAGCATAAGGAAATATAAAACTACAAAGTGGTCCAGGTTACTTTAAGCAAAATAGGTTATCTCACTCATCCCATTGTGTGAATGATTCAAATATGCTAAGAATTGATAAAATGAAAATTTACTACTTATCCAAATCCCTTGCCTCACACTGGGGCAAGTATCCAAAAGAGAAAAATAAACAATGATTATTATCACTTCAAAATATGCAAAAAGAAATAGTGGTTTTTACCATTAGAAAAAGAAAAATAAATAGTGGTTCTCACCACTACCAATATCCATTGCTCAAAAAATAAAAATGAGCAACTCCCTTGAACAATTCAAAATTTAAAATAAAAGAAGGGAGTCCTGTTGGAACAAAATTTACCTTCGATTAATAGTGTTGCGCCTTAGACTTTGCCAACATTGAATAGACAGATCTTGCTTGAGATCATCTGTCTAGTCTCCAAAGAAGGCTAGTTCCTTTAAGTTTTTTAGAGAAAATGGAAACAAGAGATAAGGGAAATATAGCCTAAGCTAGGACTTTTCTCATGGTACAGATTGGACAACAACAAACATTGATGATGCAGATTACTACTTTCAGAGTTTTCTTTATATCTTCTTTATAGAAAACACGAATTCCTGAGTGTGACTTTTAGATGTTCGTCTAAAAACATGTAAATATCTTTTAATGTTCAACTCTAGAAACAAGATTTATATGTGCACAGTCTAGATTTCATAATAGATACATTATAAAACTTAGAATGAATAAAAGTTAAAACACCAGATACATACACTTGCACACAGAAGTTTCGGAAGCCAGAATAAGAAATCTGTTATTGCTTGTAATCCAGTACATGTACATCAAGCTTGTAAACGTCCAAGAGTCAACCCTTTTTCTAGAGTCGCTCATCCCTATATATACCCTAAAAGAGTATCTTTTTCTAAGTACATCTTACTATTTTACAAGTAATCATCTACAGTTTCTAATAATACACAACAAGTCTTCTATGAATTAGATATATTCTCTTTAGATTAGATTCTAAGCGAGCCTATCACATTTTCAATCATCTGGAAATCCTTATCTATCCTAGATTTCTAATAATCATGTCAGAAATCACTTCTTGGTGTCAATGCATGCCTTTGATTGCCAAAAATACATTTTATTCCTTTACAGCTGACGTGTCGTGAAATCACGATATTCTTTCCTTGCTTTGCTCTTTTGTCGTCTCCAACCGTGAAAATGAGACATGTCATGAAATCACAACATTATTTCCTTGCTTTGCTCTTCTGCTACTTCTAGCCGTGAAAATGAAATATGTCACAAAATCACGACATTCTTTCCTTGCTTTGCTTTTCTACCACTTCCAGCCACAAAAATGAGACATGTCGCAAAATCACGACATTTGTATCTTGCTTTGCTCTTCTGCCGCTTCCAACCATGAAAGTAAGACATGTCATGAAATCATGACATTCGTATCTTGTTTTGATATTTTGTCGCCTCCAACCATGAAAATGAGACATGTCATGAAATCCCGACATTCGTCTCTTACTTTGCTCTTTTGCTGCCTCCTGTCGTGAAAATGAGACATGTCGCAAAATCATGACATTCGTCTCTTCCTTGCTCTTTCTCTTTGCTTTTGCCCATGAAAATGCAACATGTCACGATATCGCGACACTTTTGCCTCCTTGCTCCCTTTTGTTGCTCTTAGCCATGAAAATGCAACATGTCGCGATATCATGACACTTTTGCCTCCTTGCTCCCTTTTTTTTCTCTTAGCTGCAAAAATGCAACATGTCACGATATCGCAACACTTTTGCCTCCTTGCTCTTTCTCTTTGCTTTTGCTCATGAAAATTCAACATGTCGTGATATCGTGATACTTTTTCCTCCTTGCTCTTTCTCTTTTCTTTGGACCGCAAAAATGCAACATGTCGCGATATCGCGACACTTTTGGCTCCTTGCTCCCTTTTGTTGCTCTTAGCCACGAAAATGCAACATGTCATGATATCGTGACACTTTTGCCTCCTTGCTCCCTTTTGTTTCTCTTAGCCACGAAAATGCAACATGTCATGATATCGCGACACTTTTGCCTCCTTGCTCCTTTTGTTGCTCTTAGCCACGAAAATACATGTCACGATATTGCGACACTTTTACCTCCTTGCTCCTTTTTGTTGCTCTTAGCCTCGAAAATGCAACATGTCATGATATCACGACACTTTTGCCTCCTTGCTCCCTTTTGTTGCTCTTAGATACGAAAATACAACATGTCGCGATATCGTGACACTTTTGCATCCTTGCTCTCTTTTGTTGCTCCTAGCCGTGAAAATACAACATGTCACGATATTGCGACACTTTTACCTCCATGCTCTTTCTCTTTGCTTTTTCCCATGAAAATACAACATGTTGTGATATTGCAACACTTTTATCTCCTTATGGTATTTTTCTTTTTCTTTGATCTTTAGCATATGGGCCACTTCGGTCTTCTTAGAAAATATGCAAAAAATGTGCATCAACTATTTTTTTGTAGTTAGTCACTTTTTGACTAACAAGTCCTAAACTTGAATCCCTGGATTCTCAATATTAGAGAACCATAAGGTGATCCTCATTACAGGCTTGGTGGATAGCCTACTTGGCAATGGTGGTATCCTTACGCATGATGATATATCTGTCACATAAGCAACTTTCTTGTGTCCAGACCAATGTTTGCATGTGGATGAGCTAGCTTTTTGTAGCCTATATTACCTAGTAGTCTAATCCAACTAAGTATAAAACTCAGGATAATGTGACTCACGAGGTGATATCTAATACAGATGGGCTACATGAATCCCATTTGGCACTAGGGTAACTTTATGCATTATCATAGTAATGAACTCACATACACACACATGGATGTTGATTATCTTGGTTATATTATTATATGTATACTTTGTTAAAATGTCCTTCATAGTTACTATACAACTTTTGATTAGGTAACTAGAGTGTTTGAGTCTCCTAAAAACTACCAAACATATCATATCACATTACATTATTCATTCCATTTTTACATAATGTTGTCACATGTTTTTCAAGTTACAAAAGCCATTACATAATGTCATAATAACACAAAAATAATAAAGATACATTTTATACAGTCTATGGTGCTAGCATATAATGTGTCAAATAGTCATCATAAATCCATCATACAAAATTAAATCAAATCATCCATTTCATTATGCATTTACATTGCATCTCATATCATTACATTATCACATCATAACAAAATACATGCATACATGATAGGCATTCATCGCATCATAAAGCATAAACATAGCATACATATCATAAAGCAGTAAAAGGTTACATGATGATTAAATAAAACTCATATATATATATATATATATCCATATGTAAGAATTCAAAAGCTACATCATAGTCCATAAGCTGCCCGTAGACTATAATCAATGTGAGTCCTCAGACCTCACACTCCCAAAAACCAAAAATCCAAAAAGAGATATCAGAGTCTCCAAGCCATGGTCATGTAGGACCAACACTATGACTCTCTCCTCTACCCTCAGTAGGAGTCCACCATGAGCTCCTAGACCTGCTCCCCCTAGACCTATCCATACTCCTTATAGAACTAGGAGCCCTCATATGTGTAGATAACTATCTTGTCTCACTCCTCTAAATATTTTGTGATCTAATGGCTAATGCTTGACTTGGTATGCACCCCTTAAGGTGCACTATCTCATCCTAAAGCATGTTAGTATAAGTTTGATCCTCTCAGCATCGATTTTTGTAGGTCAAAACTAAACCCTAGATATGTATCATCTCCTCTTGCATCCTGGCTACCTCGCCACTACTATAATCCCCATGACTAGGGCTTTGTACTCCAACATGTGCCTAAAGAGTAGCTATCAAAGCTGATTGTATCTCCATCTCAATATATGCACTCTACACCTATAACTATAGCTGATATCTCTCCTCTACAAAATCCCATTGCACCCTACTGAGATCACCTCATAGCTTTGTAATCATAAAATATCATGTTGCTAACTGTGCCTACATACCTTGATATTCAAGGTCCTCCCCATCAAAGTCTAGTGGATCCTATACATTTATCAGCTCCACCCTATCCTCTACCACATGATGATGCACATATCGCTTGCTTGTGTCTGCCTCCTCATCATCTGGAGACTCATCTTGACCCTCCTCATCTGGGACACCCTTAGTTGAATCCACTAATACCATAGCTACATCCCCTCCTAGTGGTACCTCTACTCACCAATGTCATGTAACCCATAAATATTCATACTCCTAGGTCATACCAGCATCATCCAACTGAGAAACTACTACCATAGGATCTGGATCCTCTCCCAATACCTCCATAATAGGCCACACTAGATTCTTCTCATCACCTTGACATTCATAAATCATTGGCTCTCTAGGAAACCCCTATTATATCTTGAACTATCATAGGATGTGGTCATAAGGGAAGTACTCTTGCTCCATCCCTTGTCACCCTATCATCCACCTACCTCACCAAACTTGGCATAGTTATATCTCAGCATCACTCCATGCAGGACAATACCTATAGGGTCTCCATGAAATGTCTACCACTCTAATCCATGCAAAAGACTCTGCATATTTCTCAACTTTCCCAACATGTCGATGGATCTAGCCTATCTCATATGCTCTCTACCATAGTATCCCATAACCAATCTCCTTGTCTGGTAGCTCTACTCGAGTAGTCCATGGTAGTCCCCGTGGTCGCTCCACAACAATATGCTGCCAACCCTAAACCTATAGTAGGAATTTATAGCCCAATACCTTCCACACATGAGAGTGGATCTCATATAACTCCTTATATAGCTGAACTAACAAAGTAGGACCCCAAGCCATCACTATAGGCTCATCCTTTGTACACTCCACAAGAGTGAAGACCAACTCTATAAGGTTCCATGGGAACCTAGTGCCTGAAGAGTATGGAAGTAGCATGTTGTTTATAAAAGTCATCAAAAAATCATGCTTAATCTTAATTACATTAGCCTAAAACCATGATACCACTAATATCCCTCTTTTGAGAATATCAATCACTGCATCCTCCCAGCACGCCCCAAAGTACCTCCGTAGCATGGCCTCTCATTGCTCTGTAGGAGTATATACTATAGGACATACCTCTATTGGAATATGTAATATCTGATATACATCCTCTAATTTAATTATCATTTCCCCTATATCTAGGTGGAAAGTATTATTACGAGGGTCCTATAAATCTATCAATGCGGTCAGATAGGCACGGTCTCTCACCACAGGCTCCAACCGTGTAACATGCTTTAGGCCAATGGCATCAATACATAACCAATATGTAGTAGTCAAAATGTCTCTAGTGACCTGAAAGAGAGTCATAACCCTATACCGACTCTTCACTATCTGATAAAGTGAACCAACTTGTCAATAATGCACTAAAAATGCATAAAAATAGTCTAAAAATACCAAAAAAATGACTAAAAAAGGGCCCTTTTTGGCCCAATTTTTGACCGTCCCACCTAGGTAAAGCCCCAAATTTGGTAACCATCCCACCCAAGGATGGCCACCAATGACCGTCCCACCCAGGGACGGTCCCCAAAAATGGCTTAAATAGGGTCATTTTGACCCTTAAAATTGCCCTAAAATAGCCCTAAAAAGCATAAAAAAATAGTATAACATCTAAATTTAAAGCATTTAAATGGTAAATAAAAGCTAAATATCATACATTACACTATTATTAGGGTTAATTAACCATGATTTAGTTTGTGTTATGAAAATTACAATAGAATTTACAATTTCACAATAAAATAGAGAAGAGAAGGAAATGTGTCCCATACTTGTTTCACACTGGCTCCATCGCATGTCGCATCCTATGGCTGGATCATGTTTTTAGGTAGATATTTTTGTAGTGCTCCACTTCAATAAATCACCCCCCTACATCTCACCTCTCAAATTCCTCAAAGAACAATGCACAAATGAGCTTATTTACCCCATTTTGGGCTTATATAGCTCCAAAAGAAGCCGACCGCCCCTAGGTGGGACAAGTGCACAATTGTCTGGCTGTACCACCTTGGTATGGTTATAAAATGTGTACTCATCCCCCTTGGTATGGTCACCAATTTTTTTTACCAAAACAGCTCAAAAACATCAAAAATAGGGCTAAAAACCCACCAAAAACAAGGTAAAACTAGTCTAAAATCAGTAGGGATCAAGATTGAATCAAAAACATTTATGGATGCTTTAAAAGTATTTATTTCACTCCCCAAGAAGGCCTATATGGCTGTACCCCTCCATAGGAATGAATTTTTTAGCCTTTTGCTTCTAGAAATGCTTATCAAAATAATCAAAAATACCCTCAAAATAGGTATATAGTACCATGGGTAAAGCAGAGAGATATCTCAAGTCAACCATATGTGTCAAGCGACTCATCACTTTATCATTAATCATGCCCTCATAGAATCATCTCTTGATGGGGTAGTCATAATAACGATTTCATAAATCAAATCAACACTAAAACACTCAAAAGTGCAAGTTTCATACATTCAAAAGAATATTTGCTAAAGACAAATATTCAAGCCCATGTTGGGGCAAACAATCAGCATAAGAAAAAAAATAGGGCTTGACCTCCTTTAATGCTTGGTAATTGAACCATGTAAAGGTTTACAAGAACATAACGCACCAAGACCTAGTATACCCTAAGACCCTAAAACTATCACTACAGTGCGGCTGAAAGGTATACCCAAAATTTAATACTTTTGACTATGTCAAAAGCAAGGATTCCAAGAATGTATGCTTTTTCCACAATAAAGACATCTAAATTTGGTTATGTTAATGAATAAAATCAATAATTTAATTATTTAGTCATCTATTTTTTCTCGATGCTTTGTTGCACATACCGCATCCTAAAAAAGGGCATCTGTAGACACAAATCATGTAAATCTAATAAGACTACCAATGTGCCACTTGTGACACTTTTATCGACATCATATAGCCACATTGGGCAACCATCTAGGGTAACATAAGTCTCCATAGAACTTTTGGGAAGGTTTCCATCAGTTTTGGGAGGTTTTGTGTCATATCCTTATGTCCGTCCCACCCTGGGACGGTCATATATGGTGACCATCCTACCTAGGGATGGCCATTCAAAACCTTCCCTGGGTGGGACAGTCCCTAAAAAGACCCTCAAAAAGTCAAAGGTATGGATAAATGGCAATCAATTACTACCATATTCTCTGCCCAATCATCAAAAATTGATTTGGAGACTGTCATAGAGACCAAAAACTCCAAATCAGAGGTCTCAAATGGGCAACCAATTCCACCATTGCATGGCAAAGGTTTCGACAAGTGGTGGTACTTGCATTGCATGCCATAACCTGACCCTTTGCCCCAAATACCCTAATTGAACTATAAATTTAGGTGTGCTCATCCCAATTTCAAGATAGAAGAGTTGAAGCATAGACCATGAAGTGTTGCCCAATTCTATCCTCACTTTTGCTATCACATTTTGTCCTATATTTCCTTGAAATCCTCTTCATTAGAAGGCTCTTTTAGGGGCATCCCAAATACACCATTTTTATTCCAAATTTGGTCAAATTGGAGAATAATTTGACCATATTTTTGACACAAAATTTAGGAGAGTTTCAAACTAGATCCCCTTAGAATTGGTGGTAAATTCTACTCAGTTTGGTAACCGTCCTACCCTGGGATGGTTAACAGTTGGTAGTTGCACCTATTAGGGATGGTTAGAAAATAGCAAGGAATTTCAGTTCAATTCCACCATAGATCATTTATAAATGTTTATATTAGCCTTGCATTCAATTTTGGTGAAGTTTGGAGTTGTTTTGATCTGTCAATTAGGAGTTTTGTGATTGCAGGTCTAGTTGTCCCTGTCATAGATGGTCATTATTTATGCTAACAATTTACTTTCAATTCATGCTAATATCTTTCCATGACCATCATAATAATGTCATATCATAATTTCAAGTCATTTAGGAATGTTTTTATTTATTACAAATAAGTTTCATTATTTCTAGATGCATGCTTTCTATGTTTTCCTAGATTTTAATCTATAAACGCATATGATTTTAATCTATTTCAATCTCTTGTGTGTAGGTGCTGGTATTCTAGAAATGAGGGAGGAGCTAAGATATATATAAGTATAGGCCCAAGACTAAATCACAATTGTGGGTTGTGAGAGGAATGCTGGAACACGCCATCAAGCTTTTGAAGGGACTAGATCCTTTATATTTTGAGTATGAAATGTATCAAAGAAAATCCCTCAAAGGGGGATGTATTGTAACCGTTGGAATCATTGAATAAATAAATACAAGGATAAATACCCCCTCTTTTATTGCACATTATTCTTCATTTCAATAGATTACATATTGTGCATATTTCCCTTTTAATGCTTATTTCAATATGCTTTTACATTTCAATATAAACACTTAAGGCGTGTCATAAATTTTGCTTCTTCATAATCCTTATACCAAGCCTATCCAAGTTGATTCACTAGGAGACTAATTCCCCACACCCATGGGTAATCAAGAGACACCTTGTGATATCCCCCAATCCTACAAATAGGGTGAAAGTTTGCATACCCTTCCACATGACAGTGAGGAAGAATATTAGGGGCCTTCCTATGAGTAGACATCTAATGATGAGTTGTATTATGAGGTAGCATCTATTGGTTCCTCTAGTCTGCATATTGAGTACACACAAATTGTCCTATTGGATGATGAGAATGAGGGTTACTTGTACATGTTACCCTTGAATAACCCTATCTGGTACCAGTTCCTCCCTATAGAAGGACAAGTCCACTCGTAGCCACACCGACTACCTCCGATTATTCCACCTCCACCGCAACCACCTCCTTAGGCCTTGCAATATATCAATGTTGATATACATCATCAAATACCTAGGGGAAATAATCCATCCATAAACGTGATTTCCATAGACCTTTTTGAACCCATTCAAGATCCAGATAACCCATAAAAGCTATTGCACCTCAACTTGGAGGTAATTGACTTTGATTAGGGAGATTTTACCCCATTTCCCTTTGAGTACTGCTATAGCCATTTCATTTCTCTCCAAGGCCTACTCATAATGTCTTCCATTCTAAGGAGTAATTTGAGGTTCCAGTTGATGATCTAAACCCAAAATATGATATTCACTTGATCCCTACTCCCCACCAGTTGTAGGAGGGAATACATATTTCAATCGAGCCAATGATTGATAAATATATCAGCTTAGATCCTAAGAATCCTCAATTAATCAAGTTAGGGTAAATATTTTCCCCCACTTAGTAGGTCGATTATATATCCCTTATCACAGATAAGAAGGAATCCTTTGGATGGACCTACAAAGACATGCTAGAACTGGATCCAAATCTAGTCATGCATAATTTGATGCTTGACCCCAAGGCCAAACTAGTTATAAAAAGCTAAGAAAAATGCATCCAATAGTAGACTTAATGGTTAAGTATGAGCTATAGAAACTATTGGATGCCGAATTCATCATATTAGTGGACTATCCACCATGGTTTTCCAACATGGTTCCCATTAAGAAACTCGATGGGAGGATTCGCATTTGCATCAACTTTCAAGACCTAAACAAAGAGAGTCCTATGGATAATTTTCCTTTGCCGAGCATCGATGCCCTAGTAGATTCCACAAAAGGCCATGAAATTTTATACCTCATGGATGGTTTCTCCAAAAAAAACTAGATCTATATCAATCTAGAAGATCATCTCAAAATGACATTCACAATGCCTTGGGGAACATTTTGCTATAAGGTCATGCCTTTTGGCCTTAAAATGCTGGTGCTACCTACCAGCATGCCATGACATACATATTCCATGATTACATGCATAAGATTTTGGAATATTACATAGATGACATACTGGCCAAATTATTATTACGCCATGTGCATCTTGATATCTTGTGCAAAGTCCTTGATCACCTTATTGAGCATAATGTGAGACTGAACCCCAAGAAGTGCATCTTTGGCATCATATCTGGAAAGCTCTTGGGATTTATCATCTCTAAACAAGGCATCGAAGTGGATACCAAAAAGGTCAAGGTAGTCCTCGAGATGCCTCCCCAAACTACCATTAAGCAACTCTAAATCATGTAGGGTAAGGACACATCCATCAAGTGATTCATAGTGCAATTATCAGATAAATATCGACCCATGAACAAGCTATTGCACAAGGGGGTTGCATTCCATTGGGATGACAAATGTTAGGCTATCTTTGATGCAATAAAAAATATATGGCTTCACTGCCATTATTGGATCCACCTCGACTAGGAGTGCCATTTTGCTTATACATCTTAGCCATGAAGATTTCATTGGGCATCATGTTGGCCCAAAACAATGAATTGCATAAGGAATAGGCTACCTACTACCTTAGCCGCACCTTGGCCAACTATGAAATCAAGTATGCATACATTGAAAAGCTATGCCTAGTAGTGGTTTTTTCCACCAAGAAGCTACACCATTACATGCTTAGTCATACCATGTATGTTGTATCAAAATAGAATCCATTACGATACATGATGATTCGTACTTATCATAATAGTCACACGGTGAAATGGATCATGTTGTTGACAGATTTTGACCTAGAATTTATCAAAAAAAATAAATTAAGGATCAGGTTATCATTGATCAACTCGTAGAGGTTCCTCTCTAGGATGAGTAGCCTCTTAGCATGGAGCTTCCTGATGATGGAGTCTTCCAAATATCAGAATCACCTGATTTTGATGAGCCTGATTCATAGGTTGATATGACTTTTTTCTTTGATGGTTCCAAATACAAGCAAGCGAGTGGTATGGAAATTGTATTTTTCATACCTCAAGGGGATCCTATAACCCTATCGTTCAAACTTGATTTCCATTGTACCAATAACAATGCTGAGTATAAAGCCTTACTCATAGGTTTTCAAATGACTATCACCATGAAAATAACCAAGCTCAACATTTTTGGAAACTCCTTGCTCATCGTTAACCAGGTTAAAGGGATTTACCAATGCAAATGTCTAATTCTACAAACCTATAAATCCCTTGTGGAGAAAATTTTAGAAAATTTTGAATGGTATGATATCAAGGCCCTCTCTCGTTCATCTAATAATTTTGTGGATACCATGGCCTATCTAGGATCCTTGATCCCACAAAACCTTGTTGATGATATAACAACCATTTAGGTCAAAACACTATCACAATATATGGTTTATCATGAGAGCACTCATTCCACACTAAAAGTCCACTTGATTCATATTGAACCTCATCAAGATAGGGTCTCACAAATTTATGAGCACCTGAATCATGCCACTTGGGATACTCTGTTCCCTCAAACCCCTTTTGATAGCAACATAATGTTATTATTACAATTTCTACCCCATTTAACATTCACTCAAGACAAAATTCAAAAGGGATATGCAATTCATGCAATCGAGGCTTCCTCGCAAGACTGGTCTACTCAAATCAAGGATTACCTAAAGCTTGGTAATATCCCTTCTAGGTTGTCGCATGCCGCCAAGAGGACATTTGAAAAAAAAGTGGCAAAATATGTCTTGCTACGAGAAATTTTGTATCATCGGAGCTATGAAGGCATCCTCCTTCATTGCTTAGAGAATCAAGAGTCAGTTTGGGCAATTTCCGAAGTACACGATGGTACTTATGGTGGCCATTTCAATGGCATGGCCATCGCAAAGTACATTCTTTGCATGGGCTACTATTGGCCAACCTTAGAGTGAGATTGTTGTGCTTATGTTAAGAAGTGCATAAAGTGTCAACACTATGACAACTTGACACACATAACTTCTCGGGCATTACAACTGATTCAATTAGCTTGGCCATTCTGGCAATGGGGTTTTGATTTAATTAGGAAAATCTCACCTACCTCCTCAAGCTATTTCACGTTTATCATTACAACTATTGAGTATTTCACAAAATGGATGGAAGCAATTCCCCTTACCACTATGACAGGACCCTGCATAGTGGAGTTCATATTGCATAACATCATTTATCATTTTGGTATTCCATCCAAGGTAATTTCTGATAATGGGACATCATTCAAGAACAAATATGTTCATGCTTTGACAACAAAGTATAATATCTAGCACAAATTTTCAATGCTATATTATTTCCAAACAAATGGGTAAACAGAGGCATCAAACAAAACCTTTATTGTCATTCTAAATAAAACAATTAAATAAAATCACATTGATTGGCACACACAAATGACCCTTTCTCTATGGGCCTACCACACTAGTATTCAGACACCCACTGGGGCCACTCCATTTTTGGTAGTGTATGGAACTAAGGCAGACATGCCTCTAGAGCTGGAAATCCCATCATTATGCATATCCATGCAATATTTCATCAATGATGATACCACATGGTAGGCTCACTTAGACCAACTTACATTGCTTGATGAACGATGCATCAATGCCCTCGAGCACTTGCATGTTTATCAAGAGCAAATTAAGAGATATTATAACATGAAAGTCCATCATAGAGAATTTCAATTTGGTGACCTCATTCTGAAAGAGAACCAGAAGAATTCCAATTTTCCACCCCATATACGGGATAATTTTGTGGCAAACTGGTTAGGTCCTAAAGAAGAAAAATTTACGGCATCACCTTAAGTGTTCTTTATTGCAATGTAAAACATATTAAAGCAAGCATTCAAAGGGAAAGTATACAATAAGTAATCTACTAAAATGAAGAATAATGTGCAATAAAAGGGGTGGATTTCTCCTTGTATTTATTATTCAATGATTCAAATGAGATTACAATACATCCCCCTTTGAGGGCATAACAATTTGATACATTTCAACATTACAATGTACAAGGGATCTAATCCCTTGTAATGGGTCTTAATGGAGTGTTGTACTGTTCATCTAGCATCCCACACCTGATATATAGTCTTGGGCCTATCCTTATATTCCTCTTATCTTCTCCCTATTGTATATCATACACGCACCTACACACAAGGGATTGAAATTGGTTAATAGCATATGTGTTTATAGATTGAAAACTAGGAAAACATAGAAAGCATACATATAGAATTAACAAAATTTATCTATGATAAATCAAAACAACTACAAATGATCTATAAATTTAATAATGATGATATATAGATGGTTTTGAAAATATCTAAGCATAAAATTAAGGGAAAATCTTAGCAAAAACTATGACTGTCCCTAACAAGGACAACTAGACCTGCAACAATGAAACCTCCAATTGGACCATCAAAACAACTCCAAATCTCACCAAAATTTACCACAAGGCTAATATAGACATCCTTGAATGATCTATGGTGGAATTGAACCAAAATTCCCTAATATTTTCTAACCATACCTAACAAGTTCAACCACCTACTGCTAACCATCCCCAGGTGGGACGATTACAATCTTCTTGGAATTTATCACCAGTTCCAATGGGATCTGGTCTGAAACTATCCTAAAGATGTTGTAAAATGGGGTCAAATTGCTCTCCAATATGACCATTTTTTAAATGGATTTAGTGGGTTTTGGATGCCCCTAAAAGTGCCTTCTAATTAAGAGGGTTTCAAGGAAATTTGAATGCAAAATCAATGGAAAAAGTGAGGGTAGAATTGGGCAACACTTCATTGTCAAATGCTTCAACTCTTCCTCCTTAAATTGGGTGAACACACATCATTTTATAGCCCAAATAGGTCATCTAGGGCAAAGGGGTACGTAGTGGCATGTGAGGCAAGTGTCACCACTTTTCAAAATCCTTGCCATGATTAGGTAGAATAGGTTGCCCATTTGGGACCTCTAATTGGGAGTTCCTGGTATCCATGATAGGCTCCTAATCAATTTTTGGTGATTGGGTAAAGAATATGGTAGTAATTGATTACAATTTATCTACCCCTTTGACATTTGGGGTGTCTATTTAGGGACTGTACAACTCAAGGATAGTTTTGGATGGTTGTATCTAGGTGGGATGGTCACCATCTATGACCATCCCATGGTGGGACGGTCATAAGTATATGCCCCAAAACCTCCAAAAACTACTAGGGACCTTCCCAAAAGTGCTATGGAGATATATATTACCCTAGAGGGTTGACCAATGGGGCCATATGATGTTTATAAGAGTGGTTCAAGTGGCGCATTGATAGTCTTATCCGATTTACACAATTTTAGTGTCTAAAGATGCCCCTTTTTGGGATGCGCTATGTGCAACAAAGCACTGAGAAAAAATAGATGACTAAATAATTAAATGATTAAGGTTGTTCATTAACCTAACCAAATTTGGATGCCTCCATTGTGTAAAGAGCATACATTATTGTAATCCTTACTTTTGACACAGTCGAAGGATTCATTTGGGTATACCTTTCAACCACACTGTAATAATAGTTGTAGGGGCTTAGGGTATACTAGGTCTTGGTGCCTTGTGTTCTTGTAAGACTTTACATAAGTGGATTCCTGAGGCTTCAAGGAGGTCAAACCTATTTTTTTGCTTATGCTGATTATTTTCCCCAGCATGGGCTTGAAAATTTGTCTTTCGCAAAGATTCTTTTGAATGTATGGAAATTTCACTTTTGAGTGTTTTAGTGTTGATTTGATTTGTGAAATCATTATTATGACTACCCCCTCAAGAGATGAGTCTATGAGGGCATGACCAATGATAAAGTGATAAGTCAGTTGAAACATATGACTAAATTGGGATAACTCTCTATTTTTCACATGGTACTATATACCTGTTTGGAGGGGATTTTTGACCGTTTTGATGAGCATTTCTGGAAACAAAAGGCTAAAAAATTCATTTGTAAGGATCGATCCATCCATAGAGGCCTTATTAGGGGAATAAAATTCATACTTTTAATGCATCCATGAATGTTTTTGGTTTAATATTGATCCCTTCTAATTTGGTGAACATTTTGCCTTATTTTTGGTGGTTTTTGACCCTATGTTTAATGTTTTTGAGCTATTTTGGATTTTTTGATTTTTGATGATATTTCATAGAAGTTTATGCTTATATTATTCTTGTGATGAATGGCTATCATGTATGCATATATGTTTTTTATTATGTGATGATGCGATGATATGCAATGTGAATGTATAATGCAATGGATGATGTGATTTAATTTTGTATGATGGATTTATGATGACTATTTGACACATTATATGCTAGCACCATAGATTGTACAAAATGTATATTTATTATTTTCATGTTATTATAACATTATGTAATGGATTTTGTAATTTTGACAAATATGTGACAACATGATGTAAAATGGAATGGATAATGTAATGTGATATGATATGTTTGGGAATTTTTAGGAGACTCAAACACTCTAGTTACCTAATCAAAAGTTGTATAATAACTATGCAAGAATTTTTGACAAAGTATACACCAACTAAGATAACCAAGATAATACAAATCCATGTGTGTGCATGTGAGTTCATTACCATGATAATGCATAAGGTTTCCCTAGTGCAAATGGGATTCACTCAGTACATCTGTACTAGAGATCATTCTATGAGTCTCATTATCCTGAGTTTTGTACCAGGTTAGATTAGACTACTAGGTAATATAGGCTACAAAAAGCTAGCTCATCCATATTAAAACATTGGTATATACCTAAGCAATTTTCTTATGTGACAAACATATCATCATGCGTAAGGCTACCACCATTGACAAGTAGGCTATCCACCAAACATGTAATGAGGATCACCTTATGGTTCTCTAATGCTGAGAATTCCAAGGATTCAAGTTCAAGACTCCCTTATTTTATTTTAAATTTTGAATATTTCAAGGGAGTTGCTCATTTTTGTTTGTTGAGCAAGGGATTTTTGGTAGTGGTGAGAACCACTGTTTGTTTTTGCTTTTTCTAAAGTGATAATAATCACTATTTATTTTTTTTGCATATTTTAAGTGATAATAATCACTGTTTGATTTTTCTCTTTGGGACACTTGCCCCAGTTTAGGGCAAGGGATTTTTGGATAATGAGGAACTTGTCCTTATGTCAATTCTTAGCATATTTGAACCATTCGCACAGGGGGATGAGCAAGATAAACCTTTTCTCTTAAAGCAACCTACACCAATTTGTAATTTCATCTTTCCTTGTGCTAGAATTGGATTTATTAATATGAAAATGTGTTGGGATTTTGATGTATACAAGGCATAATATAATGAGGATTCTAAATTCTAAAAATCATGATAGCTTTCTACAAAATTTGAAAAGAAAACTAGATATGGCTACGTTACCAAAAACCTTAACTATGTGTTACTAACAATGGCTAAGTGACGGGAAACAAACATATAATATGGAGATGTAAATGGAACTAATATATGTAATGTAAATAGGTGGTAATATTAACCTATAATAACAATGATTTTTTAACAGATGCCTAGTGTACAGACCTAGTGCTAGATATGTATGATCAATCTTGATCGATGCATAATGTAATGATGAGTATACCTAATGCAATTTATATGAAGTGCAATGAAGCAATATTTTTGTATTTTGATGATTTTAATGATGTTTTTATATTTTTGATATATATGTATATACATGTTGACCAATGGGCTTAATGAATGCCATTGGGGCTTTTTGGTTGACCAAAGGGCTTATAAACACCTTTGGTGTGTTTTAGGATGACCTAGAAAATCGTAGACTACCTAGGAACATTTTAGTTTGACCTAGACGGTCATAGATCGCCTAGGGGCATTTTATGGGGACCAAAGGGCTTATAGATGCCTTTGGGGCTTGTTGTGTTGACCTAGACAATTGTAGACTACCTAGGAGCATTTTATTTTGACCTCGATGGTCATAGACTACCTGGAGATATTTTAGGTTGACCTAGACGATCATAGACTACCTAAGAGCATTTTAGGTTGACCTAGACGATCATAGATCGCCTAGGGGAATTTTATGGTGAACAAAGGAATTATAGATGCCTTTGGGGATTTTTGGATTGACCTAGATGATCATATATTGTCTAGGAATATTTTATTTTGACCTAGATATTCATAGATCACCTAGGGGCATTTTGGATTGACCTAGATGGTCATGAACTACCTAGGGGTATTTTATGGTGACCAAAGGGCTTATAGATGCCTTTGGGGATTTTTGAATTGACCTAGATGATCATAGATTGTCTAGGAATGTTTTCTTTTGACCTAGATGGTCATAGACTACCTAGGGGTGTTTTGGGTTGACCTAGATGATCATGGACCACCTAAGGGAATTTTTAGGTGACCAAAGGGCTTATAGACACCTTTGGGGATTTTTGGATTGACCTAGATGATCGTAGATTGTCTAGGAATATTTTATTTTGACCTAGATGGTCATAGACCTCCTAGGAGAATTTTGGGTTGACCGAGATGATCATGGACCACCTAAGAGTGTTTTAGGTTGACCTAGATGGTCATGGACCACATAAGAGCATTTTATGGTGCTCTAAGCATGAAAAGGCCATAGATGACTAACATTCATTGGTTTAGGATCTTCACTTCCTTCGATGGATGCTAAGTGATAAGTTCTAGGTCTAATATAACTTGTAAGGATGAATGAACCTAACCAATTTACTGCAAATTTATCCAAAAAATTGGATGGTAAATTTGAGTTATTTTTATTCTCCTTTAGAACTAAATCACCAACCTAAAAGTCTCTCTGATGTACTTTCAAGTTATAATCTCTCTTAAGTCATTCCTAATAAACATGTAGATTCTCAAGGACATTAACACATCGTTCATCAAGCAATGTTAGTTGATCTAAATGAGCTTGCCTAGCAAAATCATCGTCGATGAATTCTAGCATGGAAATGCGTAGCAATAGAATATATAACTCTAGAGGCATGATAGGTTCAACACCATACACTAGTGAAAATGGAGTTGCCCTAGTGGGTGTCTGAATGCTAGTATAATAGGCCCAAAGGGTAAGAGGTAATTGATTGTGCCAATATTTATGATTTTCCTTAACGCTTTTCTTCAAGATGGCTACTACTATCTTATTTGATGCCTCTGCTTGCACATTGGCTTGTAGATAATAGGGCATGGAAAAGCTATGTTTTATGTTATACTTTGTTGTTAACGCACGCACATCCTTATTTTTAAAGGGTGTTCCATTATCTGATATTATTTTGGATGGAATACAAAAATGACATATGATGTTATGTAGCATGAACTCCGTGATGCGAGGTCCAGTCCTAGTGGTAAGGGGAATCACTTTCACCCATTTGGTGAAGTATTCGATCACTGTTATGATAAACATGTGATGGCCCAAAGAGATAGGTGAGATTTTCCCAATTAAATCATACCCCCATTGTGCAAATGGCCAGATCGATTGAATCGTTTGTAAGGCTTATGAAGGTATGTGTGTCAAATGTGTCAAATTTGCATGATGTTGAAACTTCATGCACTTATTTACATAAGTGCAGCAATATTGCTCTAAAATTGGCCAATAATAGCCCATGTGAAGAATACTCTTAGCAATGGCCATGCCGCTAAAGTGACCACCACATGTACCATCGTGCACTTGGACAATGGCCCAAGTTGACTCCTATGAGTCTAAGCAACGAAGGAGGATACCCTCATAGCTTTGAAGATACATTATTTCTCCTAATAAGACATATTTTGCTATTTTTTTCTTAAATTCTTGCTTTGTGGCATGCGATAATCCAGGAGAAATACCCAGTTTTAAGTAATTTTTGATCTGTATGGCTCAATATTGCTTTGAAAAAGCCTCAATATTATGAATCATGCAATCCTTTGGATGTTAGTCTTGTGTGAATGCTTATTGAGAATGAACTTGAAGATATAGCATTATGCTAGTATCAAAAGAATTATGAGGGAACAAAGTCCCCCATCGGGCATTATCCAAATAATTGTGTAGTTGAGAGAACCATTCATTGGAAGGCTCAATTTGAATCATGTGAACAACTGGTATGGCATTATGCTCACAATGCTTAGTCACATATTGTGCTAGCATTTTTACTTGAATAGTATTAATATCATCTTAATGTTTTTGCAGGATTAGCGACCCTAAAGAAGCCATTGTATCCGTAAAATGATTAGATGACCGAGGGAGTGCCTCAATATCATACTATAGACACTAAAATCTAGGCACTTGCATTACACATCACAATTCTACATAATAATATATGCCTAGGTCTAAACTTAGGCATATAATTCTTGCACATTATTCATTGGAATTACACACCACAATTCTACATAATAATATATGCCTAAGTCTAAACTTAGGCATATAATTCTTGCACATTATTCATCCACATTGCACATTTCAGTTTTGCATAATATTATGTGCCTAAGTTTTGACTTAGGGATGAAATCCTGCACATAATTGTATTTTCTATATTTTATTAAATCTATAAAATATCCTCCTAGGATACCCTCTCTCCTCACTTGACATGTGTCCTGGCCACATCACCATCACTCCTTTGCCACCTCTCATACACCCTTGTCTCCTTTGTCCCTTCACATGGGGTAACCCCCCAAATTTCACTCCACTTGCACCTACTCACTTGCCACATCTCACACCTCACTCCACATTTCACTCCACTTGCACTTACCCACTTGCCACATATCACTCCACACATCACTCCACTTGCACCTACCCACTTGCCACATCTCCCCAGTTAAGTGAGAAACTTCCAGTGACTCACTACAACTATTTAGGATAGGTGGCTACCCAGTCCTTGCCACTTGGCAGTCCTGGATTGCCACCTATCCTTCCCTACAAAACCCTCAAAAGCCTATAAAGGCACCATCACATGTCCAAGAAGAAGGAGAGGAAATGCTAATGTTATTCTGCTCAAAGTGTGACTTGTGTAAGCAATAATCATACTTGTTTTACTTTTTCCATTATGCATTAGTCATTTAGCCATATTCCTTGTTTATATTCTCCTATATTCATTTTATATTAATTATTTCATTTACATTTATCATTATCATTGTGACAGGTGCTACTAAACCCTCATCCATTTTCATGTGTGCAGATTTCAGGTTCAGGAATCAACAAGCTCAAAGCTCATCACGGTGGTCATGAAAAACCCACCTCCCACATTGTTGTAGCATGAAGATATGAAGACACCATCCTTGATCTATAAAAGGGATTCCCCTTTGGCATGTCTCTTTGTAAAATGCACCCTAAAAGGGTCAAAGTGTATCAAAAGGGACTTTCCTAAATTTAATACAATGTTTCATTTTTATTGCAATGGTGTTACCTTTTATGCATACAAATTTGTGATCACGGTGGGACCCGAACCAGAAAAAAAATGGCATACCGATATGATGCAAACAAAAATATATATAGATGCTAAGTCCTACGAATGCGATGAGCAATGCATGAAGGAAATGATGCAAAAATGAAGCAGGGCCTCCTTTATTGATATTGATTTTAATATGAATACAATACATCCCCCCTATAGGTCTTAGAACATTTGATACAATTTGTCACATTAATGGATGCCCGAAAGAAGCTGCGCTTCCAAGATCGAACGGTACGCTTCCAACATCTTTTGCGTTCCCACAATCGAAATAGGCAGGGTAAAAGTTTCCACCACTTGTGTTTGTGTGTTCGTCATTACTTTCTGCCCCTCTAGTATTCCTGGTGGTGAGATCCTATGCACAAAAAGACAACAAATCGTTAATAGCATATGCATATCTAGAAAAACATGCAATCCCTAAGGCCTCCAGTGGGCGCTTGTGGGATATCAGTGATGCAACTAATAAATCAATTATATAATGATATGGAAATATAAAGGACAACGTCTAGAATTGGTATCACCTGATTTTGCATCGAAGCGGCGTCGGACGGGCCATTATGCTCGTTTTCTTGTTTGGGGCCTCTCCAAAGTGAGTGCTCCAATATCCCGCCTATGCTTATCCAAATAACCTAAAACTCATGGGTTAGGAATTATATGCAATTCTAAGACTACTCAGATGCTCGAAATTTGCATATCATGACCATATTCTCATGTATGTGGTAGGGGCACCCTGTAAGCTAGTTAATACATGAAATAATAAAATGATCATCAAATCATGTCAGAATGAGTTCAAACTTTAACAGAGGCATTAAGATATCATCTGGGACATATTTAAAAATGAATAGTAAGGAAATAATGCACAAATTTATAATCTCTCTGGTGTGGGATGCTGGGGACTGTCATAAAACCTGCAAAAAGTGACCTTGCAAATGTCCTACCCAGAGGCCTCCAAAACTCCTGCAAACTTGTGGTTAGACTAAAAAAATCATTTTGAGATGACCCAAAAGGTAGGATTTTACATATTATGTCCAGGTTATCTTGTATCCGAAGGCACTCCCTGTAGGTTAATAGACGCATAAAATGACAGAAACCAGGTCAAATCATGTCAAAAAGCAATGAAATTTGGACAACAACATAAGTACATTAGATATAAAATAATGCAAAAATAATAGTAACAAAACCATGCACAAATTTCTAATCGCTCCGGGGTGGGGCGATTAGGATTGCAGTAGTTTTGGGGGCACCCGACGGTGGGACGCCCACCATTTGGGGCCTAGTTTTGACACCAATCCAAGTGGGATGGGTCCAAAAATTCCTATGGGGTTGTGTCAATGAGTTTGGGGTGGGATTGTGGCCGATTTCTTGGGGTTTTTGGATCTAGATTGCATTCCTAGTGTTCACTCGATAACCTCTCTTCCAGAAGAGAGAGATTAGGGATGTAGGAAGCACAAAGAGGAGTGGGGGTATATTTTAGCAGCACTTCATTTCTCCAAATGCTCTAGCTCTATTCTATTTTTGGGTGAGGAGACTCACATTTTTATAGACCTAAGTGTCTCCTTTGAATGTGCATGCGAGGGCACCACTTGGCTCATTATGCCTTTTTAGGGGAGAGAAGATTCCTCCCTGATTAGGGCCTCCTTGATTGAGGCCTCCATGATCAGGGTAGGCTTGATTGAAGCCTCTATGATTTGAAATCTTCCCTTGAAATACCATGCCTTGAAGGTGGAGTTAGGTGGTGGATTTGGGCTGCCATTTGTCAAGGTTTGAATTTTTGCTAGTCAAACCTACTAATCATCCCACCCTAGAGCGATTGCTGCTAATCATCCCGAGGTGGGACGAATAGGATTCTAATCATCCCAGGGTGGGATGAATAGGGAGAAAAGTGCTTAAAAGGTGCAAAATTGACCTCTAACCTTCCAAAACTGATTTTGGAGTGGTTAGGACCACTGTTTAACCTATGGAGGTTGTCCTAAGGGGTATGTATGCCATTTCGATCAGTGCTTGTAGTCACATAATCGGATTGGTGTTATTTTGGTGTCTATAGATGCCCCTTTTTGGGATGCGCTGTTTGTGGCATAGTGTTGAGTAAAAAATAGATGACCAAAGCACTTAATGATTAGGGTTTATCAATAACCTAACCAAATTTTGATACCCCAAGTATGGAAAGGGCACACATTCTTGAATCCTTGCTTCTGATGAGCTAAGGAGCTTAACTCAAGTGTAACTTTTTTCAGTGAGGTGTATTTGATCTTGGACATTGTTCAGACATGAATAGGCAAAGGGCACAACATTTTGTCCAAGGAACCTTTTCTTCATGCTTCCATAATGCCAAGTGTTTGTTTAGCCTGTGATTATTGCTTATTTTCTGCCCCAAGCAGGAGTGTGATTGTCTTTGTCAATGATTCTTTGAATGCATGTCATTTCCTTGATTGGGTGTGTATTTTTTGATTGGTGACTAAGTGTGACTACCCCCTCAAGCGACGAATCGATGAGGGAATGACCAAAAATGAGAAAAGTGATGAGTTGCTTGACCCAATATGATGTTTGTAAGGGTGCCTTCAGTTTTTTTCGTTGAACGCTTATTGCAGTTTTTCAACCATTGGATCTATTTTTGGTGGGTTTTGACCCCTTTTTTTTTACGCCTATTGGGGTAGAAATTATCGAAAATACTCCTTCCCATGGAGCATTCCAACTATTCTAGCCTTCTTAGAGTGAGTATTTATGACCCTGAAGATGGTTTTTCATGCCATTAATGTCAGGTGCAAAGGCACCTTTGTTCAGAATATTTATTGTTGTTTTTGGTGCATTTTTTGCATGCAATTTTTGTTGCTTTATTTCTTGCTCTATAATCATCCCAGGGTGGGACTAATACCAATTTTGTAATCATCCTAGGGTGGTATGAGCACTAAATAGAGCACTCATCCAAGGGTGGAGTGATTATAGACCTAACAGCCTATATAAGGACCAAAACTAGGTTTTGGGCTCATTTGCAATATTTTTTTCTTGGCGATTTGGAGAAGTGAGGAGGAGGAGTGCGAGTGTGCATAGTAGAGCACTGCTAAAATTTCATGGACATCATGAGTGTGAGAACTGGATCTTTGAGTGGAGGAGCCGAGGGGAGACCGGTATGATGTTACTTCTCTTTGCCTGTTATTCATGCATGTTTTATATGAAGTTTAAAACTCACATATAAAATGTTTGTTCGCTTTATTTTGTTTGTGAGGTTTTAAAAACCTAATTTTTTTGTGTGTTGGTTTGATTTTATTTGTATATCAAGTTGAAAACCTAATATAGGAACTTTATTTGCTTTATTTTGTTGTTTTTGTTCATATTAAGGTTGAAACCCTAATATCATAATCCATTTCATCCATGTGGTCATAATAGCAGTATCATACCGGTGCCCCTGATTACACAATAAAGGTAAAGTTTTATAATTAATGGTTCAAAAACCTCTTTGAAAAATGATCAATAAAAATACTATTCATTCAAATGGTTCAAAATCTCATTGAAAAACAATCAATAAAGCAACACCATTCATTCAAATGGTTCAAAAACCCTTTTAACAAAAATCAATAAAGCAACACAATTCATCAAATGATTCAAAAATCTCTTTGAAAAATGATGAATAAAGCAACACCCTTCATTCATTTGCATTCATTCATAACATATTCATTTCATAACATGTATACCAAAAAAAAAAAAAAATGATTTGAACAATCAATCATTACACATTTGCATAAACAATAACAAAAAAACTTGGGGGAGTTCAAGGTCTCACACCTTCCCCATCAATAACATCAAACAATCAATCAAACAATTTTGGGGGACTCAAGATCTCACACCTACCCCAACAATCACATTAAAAATTAACATTTCAAATGATCAAATTTAAAAAGCTCCAATGGAATCAAATCCTTTGGTCAAATCAATCCAAAATGCTCCAAAGGTACTCAAATTCCTTTGGTCAAAAAAAAAAAAACATCTTGTGCTTTCTTTCCATTTCAAAACCATCAAAAAAACAAAAATATTTCCATACATATTTTGTCTTACAAAACCATTAAAAAAACAAAAAACATTGCCCTGAATCTTTTGTCATATAAAACATAAAATACCAAAAACATTTCCATGCATCTTTTTGTCATACAAAAACAAAACAAAAAGACAAAACAATCATGCATTCTCCAAAAAAAAAAAAAAATCCAAAGATATCTCAATTCCTTTGGTCAAAAAAAAATTCAACAAGCTCTTGAAAGAATATAAGTGTTCTCATCACTACTCCCTATGAAAGCCATGAGGTTGGACTGCTCCAAGGGATAGAGGTGTACATTTCCTTCTTCCACTTAGCCTCAAGTGATCCTCGTATACAATAACTTATCTTATATACTTAGCGGTTGCAGTGACTAGCAATCCATGCGATCCGGTAGAATGGATAAATTACCATAAGGCCCTTGAAAAGTGATTCACCTCATGCAAAAACTGAATCGTTATCATATTAATTCCCTAAGAAAGACATACGGTTGGATTTCTCCAAGGGATATAAGTGAACAATTATCAACAAAGGTCAAAATCATAGTTGAAACAAAAAAAAAATATTTATTTAATTCCAACCATTATCAATTGTTTCATCATTTTCATAATTTCATATCTCCTCCATTGACTCATATCTTGAAGGGAAAGACAAAATCAACAAATTCAGTTTCATAATAAAATTCAACACTCAATCATGCAAAATACACTCATTAAAATGAGAATAATTTCCATGATTGGGGCAACACAAATTGACTTTTATTTGTGATCATATTACACAACTCCTCTTCAAATGTAAATGGATACAAAAATATTGCAAACCCTCCAAATAATCATCTCACATCATCATCATCTCAAGTGAACCTTCTACCTAATGATTTACTCTAGACACCCAGCGGTTGCAGTGATTGGTTGTCCATGCAAACCGGGAGGATGAATAAATTACCATAAGGACACTTATTCAAAATCATTTCACATCATAATGTTCGAAATTAAATAAGGTTGATCCTTCAATTTTTGAGTGACTTGTGTTCAAGCATATTTGTCCAAGGTTGTCATTGACGCCTACTCCATGGGGTTACAAAACATGGAAAACTTATACTTCATCATTTTGTATTAAGGAATTGCTAACAGTCACTAGGACAACGAGCTCCTAGGGTGATTGGTTCTTTTACCTCATCATATTGCATGTCAATTAAACCAAAATGCAAATTTACGACAACATAAGTCCACCCCAAACTTGGGGCATCCAACTTGATATTGATTTCTAATATTTATATCAATCACATCATATATTTTTACAAGCATCATCATCATCACATTATTTAGTGAACCTTTAATCTAGTGGATTAACCTATACACCTAGTGGTTGCAGCGACTAGCAATCCATGCAATCCGGTTGGATGGGTAGCTCACCATAAGGACACTCATTCAAATATTCAACATCAAATCACTATGATATTAAATCAGCTAGATCCCTAAATCTTTGAGCTTAGATGTGTTTAAAATAGATTTGCACAAGGTTACCTTTCAACCCCTTCCGTTGGGTCAAAAGCGGAAAGCAACAAAAAAAAACAATTTGGTAATAATAAGAAATCACACGAGTATCAAATTTTTGAATGACTGGTTCCTTGAACCCATCATTTAGAAGGAATTGCTAAAGTCATAGTGGAACAAGAACTCCAAACATGGTCGAATATTTTACCACACATTTTGCACATCAATGAAACCGAAGGTAAATTTATGAAAACACAAACAATCCCAAACTTGGGGCATCAAGTTGATCAAAATAACATACATTTGCATCACATCCACATCATTCAATCAACCACCTTCTTTCATCATTGAAATTTGGTCAATTGGCTCATGGATTTCATCCTTTACCCATTTTCCAATTGAGGGGGTAAATAAACAAATCAAAGTTTTCAAAAAAAAAGTCATTCATTCTTTACGTCGAGAAGATTTGAGTCCATTCCTCCATCAAATAAAACCACGTGTCTTTTATTTTTGCACCACATTGTGTTTCACACAATGCGGTACAAAAATGGGCATATGTAGACACTAAAATCTAGGCACTTGCATTACACATCACAATTCTGCATAATAATATATGCCTAGGTCTAAACTTAGGCATATAATTCTTGCACATTATTCATTGGAATTACACACCACAATTCTGCATAATAATATATGCCTAAGTATAAACTTAGGCATATAATTCCTGCACATTATTCATCCACATTGCACATTTCAATTTTTCATAATATTATGTGCCTAAGTTTTGACTTAGGGATGAAATCCTACACATAATTGTATTTTGTAGATTTTATTAAATCTGTAAAATATCCTCCTAGGATACCCTCTCTCCTCACTTGACATGTGTCCTGGCCACATCACCATCACTCCTTTGCCACCTCTCATACACCCTTGTCTCCTTTGTCCCTTCACATGGGGTAACCCTCCACATTTCACTCCACTTGCACCTACTCACTTGCCACATCTCACACCTCACTCCACATTTCACTCCACTTGCACTTACCCACTTGCCACATCTCACTCCACACATCACTCCACTTGCACCTACCCACTTGCCACATCTCCCCAGTTAAGTTAGACACTTCCAGTGACTTACTGCAACTATCTAGGATAGGTGGCTATCCAGTCCTTGCCACTTGGAAGTCCTGGATTGCCACCTATCCTTCCCTCCAAAAACCTCAAAGGCATATAAGGGCACCATCACATGTCCAAGAAAAAGGAGAGGAGGAAATGCTAATGTTATGCCGCTCAAAGTGTGACTTGTGTAAACAATAATCATACTTGTTTTCCTTTTTCCATTATGCATTAGTCATTTAGCCATATTCATTGTTTATCTTCTCCTATATTCATTTTACATTAATTATTTCATTTACATTTATCATTATCATTGTGATAGGTGCTACTAAACCCTTGTCCATTTTCATGTGTGTAGATTTCAGGTCCAGGAATCAACAAGCAATCCATGCAAAATAGCCACCTATCCTAGATAGTTGCAGTGAGTCACTGGAAGTGTCTCACTTAACTAGGGAGATGTGGCAAGTGGGTAGGTGCAAGTGGAGTGATGTGTGGAGTGAGGTGTGAGATGTGGCAAGTGGGTAAGTGCAAGTGGAGTGAAATGTGGAGTGAGGTGTGAGATGTGGCAAGTGAGTAGGTGCAAGTGGAGTGAAATATGGAGGGTTGCCCCATGTGAAGGGACAAAGGGGACAAGGGTGTATGAGAGGTGGCAAAGGAGTGATGGTGATGTGGCCAGGACACATGTCAAGTGAGGAGAGAGGGTATCCTAGGAGGATATTTTCCAGATTTAATAAAATCTAGAAAATATAATTATGTGCAGGATTTTATGCCTAAGTCAAAACTTAGGCACATAATGTTATGCAAAACTGAAATGTGCAATGTGGATGAATAATGTGCAGGAATTATATGCCTAAGTTTAGACTTAGGCATATATTATTATGCAGAATTGTGGTGTGTAATGCCAATGAATAATGTGCAAGAATTATATGCCTAAGTTTAGACCTAGGCATATATTATTATGCAGAATTGTGATGTGTAATGCAAGTGCCTAGATTTTAGTGTCTACAGATGCCCCTTTTTGTACCGCATTGTGTGAAACACAATGTGGTGCAAAAATAAAAGACACGTGGTTTTATTTTATGGAGGAATGGACTCAAATATTCTCGACGTAAAGAATGAATGACTTTTTTTTTGAAAATTTTGATTTGTTTATTTACCCCCTCAATTGGAGAATGGGTAAAGGATGAAACCCATGAGCCAATTGACCAAATGTGGATGATGAAAGGAGGTGGTTGATTGAATGATGTGGATGTGATGCAAATGTATGTCATTTTGATCAACTTGATGCCCCAAGTTTGGGATTGTTTGTGTTTTCATAAATTTGCCTTCGGTTTCGTTGATGCGCAAAATGTTGTGGTAAAATCTTCGACCACGTTTGGAGTTCTTGTTCCACTATGACTTTAGCAATTCCTTCCAAATGATGGGTTCAAGGAACCAATCATTCGGGAATTTGATACTCGAGTGATTTTTGATTATTACCAAATTGTTTTTTGTTGCTTTTCGCTTTTGACCCAACGGAAGGGGTTGAAGGATAACCTTGTGCAAATCTGTTTTAAACACATCTAAGCTCAAATATTTAGGGACCTAGCTGATTTAATACCATAGTGATTTGATGTTGAATGTTTGAATGAGTGTCCTTATGGTGAGCTACCCATCCGATCGGATTGCATGGATTGCTAGTCGCTGCAACCGCTAGGTGTATAGGGTAATCCACTAGATACAAGGTTCACTAAATGATGTGATGATGATGATTTTGATGTTTGTAAAAATGCATGATGTGATTGATATAAATATTGGAAATCAATATCAAGTTGGATGCCCCAAGTTTGGGGTGGACTTATGTTGTCGTAAATTTGCATTTTGGTTTGATTGACATGCAATATGATGAGGTAAAAGAACCAATCACCCTAGGAGCTCGTTGTCCTAGTGATTGTTAGCAATTCCTTAATGCAAAATGATGAAGTATAAGTTTTCCATGTTTTGTAACCCCATGGAGTAGGCGTCAATGACAACCTTGGACAAATTTGCTTGAACACAAGTCACTCAAAAATTGAAGGATCAACCTGATTTAATTTCGAACATTATGATGTGAAATGATTTTGAATAAGTGTCCTTATGGTAATTTATTCATCCTACCGGATTGCATGGACAACCAATCGCTGCAACCGCTAGGTGTCTAGAGTAAATCACTAGGTAGAAGGTTCACTTGAGATGATGATGATGTGAGATGATTATTTGGAGGGTTTTGCAATATTTTTGTAGCCATTTGCATTTGAAGGGGAGTTGTGTAAGATGGTCACAAATAAAAGTCAACTTGTGTTGCCCCAATCATGGAAAATATGCTCATTTTAATGAGCGTAATTTGCATGATTGAGTGTTTTGAGTGTTGACTTTGATTATGAAACTGAATTTGTTGATTTTGTCTTTCCCTTCAAGAGATGAGTCAATGGAGAAGAAATGAAATGATGAAAATGATGAAACAATTGATAATGGTTGGAATGAAATAAATGTTTTTGTTTTTGTTTCAACTGTGATTTTGACCTTTGTTGATAATTGTGCACTTCTATCCCTTGGAGCAGTCCAACCGTATGGCTTTCTTAGGGAATTGAGATGATAACAATTCAGTTTTTGCATGAGGTGAATCACTTTTCAAGGGCCTTATGGTAATTTATCCATCCTACCGGATTGCATGGATTGCTAGTCGCTGCAACCGCTAAGTATATAAGATAAGTTACTGTATACGAGGATCACTTGAGGCTAAGTGGAAGAAGGAAATGTACACCTCTATCCCTTGGAGCAGTCCAACCTCATGGCTTTCTTAGGGAGTAGTGATGAGAACACTTCTATTCTTTCAAGAGCCTGTTGAATTTGTTTTTGACCAAAGGAATTGAGATATCTTTGGATTTTTTTTTTTTGTTTTTTTTGTTTTGTTTTGGAGAATGCATGATTGTTTTGTGTTTTTGTATGACAAAAAGATGCATGGAAATGTTTTTGGTGTTTTATGTTTTATATGACAAAAGATTCATGGCAATGTTTTTGTTTTTTTAATGGTTTTGTAAGACAAAATATGTATGGAAATATTTTTGTTTTTTGATGTTTTTGAAATGGAAATAAAGCACAAGATGTTTTTTTTTTGACCAAAGGAATTTGAGTACCTTTGGAGCATTTTGGATTGATTTGACCAAAGGATTTGATTCCATTGGAGCTTTTTGAATTTGATTATTTGAAATGTTAATGTTTAATGTGATTGTTGGGGTAGGTGTGAGACCTTGAGTCCCCCCAAGTTGTTTGATTGATTGTTTGATGTTATTGATGGGGAAGGTGTGAGACCTTGAACTCCCCCAAGTTGTTTTGTTATTGTTTTGCAAATGTGTAATGATTGATTGTTCAAATCATTATTATTTTTTTTGTATACATGTTATGAAATAAATATGTTATGAATGAATGCAAATGAATGAAGGGTGTTGCTTTATTAATCATTGTTCAAAGAGATTTTTGAATCATTTGAATGAATTGTGTTGCTTTATTGATTGTTGTTCAAAGGGATTTTGAACCATTTGAATGAATGGTGTTGCTTTATTGATTGTTGTTCAAAGAGATTTTGAACCATTTGAATGAATGGTATTTTTATTGATCGTTGTTCAAAGAGGTTTTTGAACCATTAATTAGCAAACTTTACCTTTATTGCTTAATCAGGGGCACCAATATGATACTACTAGTATGACCACATGGATGAAATGGATTATGATATTTATGACTATGCGATGGTGGTATGGAATGGAGGTTTGCTTATGACTTTATTGTTCTTAGGGATAAAGGATCTAGAGTTGTTTTGCAAAGACTCAAACATCCTAGTGTGTCTAACAAAATCACTAAAACTGCCTAATTCTTCTAGGACCAAATGTGTGTGCAGTGAATTAATTTACCGAATCAAGAGCATGGTCATGACCCAAGACAATCAAGAACCAATGTGTGTGCAATTGAGTTCATTAACTCATCTTGAGTAAATTGGGTAAACCTATTTTGGATAAAATCCAAGAAGCTAGCTTGTCCGTATGTGCGGTCAGAGGTCTCTTTAAAAGAGACGTGTCGCCACGCATGAGCGTACTCCACTGCCAGTCAAGCGTCTATAGCCCCGGTGGAGGCTAACTCCATAGTCCATGATTTTTGTTTTTGATTTCTTGAATTTTAGGGATGACTACTTAACCGTCTAACTGGAAATGTAGTACGATCCTTACAACCCAATTAATCAGTGGTGTGTGATGTAAAGGAATTAGAGCTTTGGGGAATCGGATTCTCAACCTAAGTGTGATGAGAATTGTACCCTATCCTTACTACTCTATTTTTTTGAATTTGAAGCAACTGTGATAGTAGTGAAAACCACTGTTGTCATGGACTATGTTGCATAATGGGACAAGCAAGGATGACCCTTTTCACCTCAAGGTTCCTACCAAGTATGGTGTTATCCCTATTTGACGCAAGATGTTTTTAAGATTTGAAATTGTGTTTGGTTCGAGAATGTTTTTGAGATCAATTCCCAATACTCAAGATTTTCTTAGTGTATATATGTGCAATGGTCCTAAAAGAATTTGACATATTTTTTGGAGGTTGCTTAAAACACTAGGAGTGGTTGAGTGATTGAAAACACCTAGGATTTGGCTTAGGAAGCAATGTATTATTATGACTGATGGTTTTGGTGATGTTTGATGTGAGGTGCCCCTGATTAAGGCAACAAGACATAGTGCACTATCAATTATTCTTGACTTTAATGAATATGAATGGTATGAATGTGCAAATACTATGAAAGTTGTAATGTGTGAATGCAATGGAAGAAGGATTGTGAACGTGATTTATTAAAAATGCAATGTGTATGAAAATGTTTTTGTGTTTTATATTTATTATTGTTTTTTTTTTGTCTTTTGATGTTTTTGAGATGAAATGTGACCAAAGGTGTTTGGTTCCTTTGGAGGTTTTTGAATTTCATGTGACCAAAGGAGTGTTGGTTCCCTTGGAGCCTTTTGAATGGAAATTGACCAAAGGAGTGCCTCCCTTGGAGCATTTTGAAATGAGATTTGACCAAAGGGGTTAGGTTCCTTTGGGGCCTTTTGAATTGATTTGACCAAAGGGGTGTCCCCTTTTGGAGTCTTTTTGATTGAATTGACCAAAGGGGTGTCCCCTTTGGAGCCTTTTTTATTTGAATTGACCAAAGGGATTTGGCTCCTTTGGAGCGTTTTTGATTGATTTGACCAAAGGGGTGTCCCCTTTGGAGCCTTTTGGATTTTGAATTGACCAATGGGATTTGGTTCCTTTGGAGCATTTTTGATTGATTTGACCAAAGAGTTTGATTCCTTTGGAGCCTTTTGATTTGAATTGACCAAAGGGATTTGGCTCCTTTGGAGCGTTTTTGATTGATTTGACCAAAGGGGTGTCCCCTTTGGAGCCTTTTGGATTGAATGGACCAAAGGGGTTTGTTCCTTTGGAGTTTTTGAATTGAGTTGACCAAAGGGGTATCCCCTTTGGAGCCTTTTTGATTGATTTGACCAAAGGGGTGTCCCCTTTGGAGCCTTTTGGATTGAATTGACCAAAGGGGTTTGTTCCTTTGGAGCATTTTTGATTGATTTGACCAAAGGGGTGTGGTTCCTTTGGAGCCTTTTGATTTGATTTGACCAAAGGGGTGTCCCCATTTGGAGTGTTTTGAATTGAGTTGGCCAAAGGGGTGTCCCCATTTGGAGTGTTTTGAATTGAGTTGACCAAAGGGGTGTCCCCCTTGGAGCATTTTGAAATGAAATTTTACCAAAGGGGTTAGGTTCCTTTGGGGTCTTTTTTATTTGATTTGACCAAAGGGGTTTGGTTCCCTTGGAGCTTTTTGATTGATTTGACCAAAGGGGTGTCCCCTTTGGAGCCTTTTGGATTTTGAATTGACCAAAGGGGTTTGGTTCCTTTGGAGCATTTTTTATTGATTTGACCAAAGGGGTGTCCCCTTTGGAGCCTTTTGGATTGAATTGACCAAAGGGGTTTGTTCCTTTGGAGCTTTTTGAATTGAGTTGACCAAAGGGGTGTCCCCCCTTGGAGCATTTTGAAATGAAATTTGACCAAAGGGGTTAGGTTCCTTTGGGGTCTTTTGATTTGATTTGACCAAAGGGGTTTGTTCCCTTTGGAGCCTTTTGGATTGATTTGACCAAAGGGGTTGTCTCCTTTGGAGCTTTTGAATTGAGTTGACCAAAGGGGTTTGGTTCCTTTGGAGCCTTTTGATTTGAATTGACCAAAGGGGTTTTATTCCTTTGGAGCCTTTTGATTTGATTTGACCAAAGGGGTTTGTTCCTTTGGAGCATTTTGATTTGAATTGACCAAAGGGATTTGGTTCCTTTGGAGTTTTTTGATTTGATTTGACCAAAGGGGTTTGGTTCCTTTGGAGCCTTTTGATTTGATTTGACCAAAGGGATTTGGTTCCTTTGGAGCCTTTTGATTTGAATTGACCAAAGGGGTTTTATTCCTTTGGAGCATTTTGATTTGATTTTGACCAAAGAGGTGTCCCTTTTGGAGCCTTTTGAATTGAATTGACCAAAGGGGTTAGGTTCCTTTGGAGCCTTTTGAATTGATTTGACCAAAGGGGTGCCCCCTTTGGAGTTTGTTTTGATTTTGATTTGACCAAAGGGGTGTTCCCTTTGGAGTGTTTTGAATTGTATTGACCAAAGGGGTCTCCTCCCTTGGAGCATTTTGAAATAAAATTTGACCAAAGGGGTTAATTCCTTTGGGTCTTGTATTATTGATTTGACCAAAGGGGTGTCCCCTTTGGAGCATTTTGAATTGAATTGACCAAAGGGGTGTTTCCCTTGGAGCATTTTGAAATGAAATTTGACCAAAGGGGTTAGGTTCCTTTGGGGCCTTTTTGATTTGACCAAAGGGGTGTCCCCTTTGGAGTGTTTTGAATTGAATTGACCAAAGGAGTATCCCCCTTGGAGCATTTTGATTGATTTGACCAAAGGGGTGTCCCCCCTTGGAGCATTTTGATTGATTTGACCAAAGGGGTGTCCCCTTTGGAGCCTTTTGATTTAAATTGACCAAAGGGGTTTTGTTCCTTTGGAGCCTTTTGATTTGATTTGATTTTTATTGTTTTGCATTTTGAATTTTGGTATGAATATGGAAGGTGGTTCAGGTGAAATGAGGTAGCGAATGTGAAGGTATGTGTGTGAAAAATGTGATGGAAATACAAATGAATAACACACAAATCAAATAAACAAACAATGTTTTCTAAGTTTTTTTTTCAAATTTTGTTTCGATGTTTGATTTTTTTATTGTTTTTGGATAGTTGAAGTTTTTGATTTTTTTGTAATTTTGAGGTTTTTGATTTTTTTGTTTTGAGTTTCTGTGTGTTTTGATGTTGTTGGAATTTTGAAGAAGTTTTTTTTTTGGATAAGAATAAAGGAGCTCGATTAAGATGGTGATTAAGAACACTAGTGTCAAGCATGATTTCTCAAAAGAGTCTAGGGTACACCGCTTAAATCCCAGTGGGGGGTTCGCCTAGCTCTTCCACTCTGATTCAACAATCGTTCCAACAGTGGGAGATAGCTTGTACACAAGTGACCTATACCAACTCAAGAGAGTGCCCTATTCTATCTAAGACATCTAGGGGGCAAGCCGATGGAAGGAGATGAATTCCAACGTCACCGGTCTGAATTGGAGGTTGGTGATTAAATCCAACCTACCAATGTTATTGTGAGACATGCAAGTGTGTGAAGATTTTTCGTTTTCTATTGTTTTTGAAGCAAAGTGCAAAAATAAATTCTAAAATGCAATCTATGATGCGATTTTACTTTCAATGCACACAAATGCAATGTAACACAAAGAACATGCAATTTGACAAATTTTGACATTTTTTTTTGTTTGTTTGTTTGTTCGTTGTTTACGTTTAAATGCAATGTATAATGCAAAATGAAGGCTAAAGTGTAAAGTGTGATCGAAACAAGTATGATGCCAAAAATATTTTAAAATGAAAAGTGCAATGTATTATGATTTTTTTTTTCTTTTTTTATGAACTTTTGAATTTTAAATTTCTAAGTTGAATTTTTTTTTTTTTTTTTTTTTTGAATTTTGTGTAATCTTTTTAATGTTTTATTTTTTTAACTATTTTAATTTTTTTTTGTTTTGATTTTGATTTTGATTTTTTTATTTTTTTATGTTAAAATATGTTTTTTTTTAATTATTTTTTTTCTTTTGTTTTTATTGGGCCCTACAGGTCATCTACCTGCGCAGGATGATGATCCACGCATGACCTGTGCAGGCTGACATCAAGTCTGCGTAGGCAAAGCCTACACAAATCGATGCCTGCGTAGACCTGCGCAAGGTCTATGAAGGCCCTGCGTAGACCTGTGTAAGGCTTGCATAGACCTACGTAGGGCCTATGCAGATCTGTGCAAGGCCTGTGTAGGGTCTACGTAGGGCCTACGTAGACTTGCGCAAGCCTAGGCAGACATGTGTAAGGTCTATGCAAGCCCTAAGCAAGGCTTGCATAGGCCTGCACAGGCTTGCGTAGGCTCTGCACAGACCTACGCAAGGTCTACGCAGGCCCTACCTGCGTAAGACCTACGTAGACATGCGCAAGGCCTGTGTGAGGTCTACGTAGGCCCTACACAAGGTCTAACGTAGGTATAGGCCCAGGTAGGCTCTGTGTAGACCTGCGCAGAGCTGGACGTAGGAGAAGATAAAAAATGAATATGGCTAAATGACTAATGCATAATGGAAAAATGAAAACAAGTATGATTATTGCTTACACAAGTCACACTTTGAGCAGCATAACATTAGCATTTCCTCCTCTCATTTTTCTTGGACATGTTATGGTGCATTTATAGACCTTTGAGGATTTTGGAGGGAAGGATAGGTGGCAATCCAGGACTACCAAGTGGCAAGGACTGGGTAGCCACCTATCCTAAATAGTTGCAGTGAGTCACTGGAAGTGTCTCACTTAACTGGGGAGATGTGGCAAGTGTGTAGATGCAAGTGGAGTGATGTGTGGAGTGAGGTGTGAGATGTGGCAAGTGGGTAAGTGCAAGTGGAGTGAGGTGTGAGATGTGGCAAGTGAGTAGGTGCAAGTGGAGTGAAATATGGAGGGTTACCCCATGTGAAGGGACAAATGAGACAAGGGTGTATGAGAGGTGGCAAAGGAGTGATGGTGATGTGGCCAGGACACATGTCAAGTGAGGAGAGAGGGTATCCTAGGAGGATATTTTATAGATTTAATAAAATCTAGAAAATACAATTATGTGCAAGATTTTATGCCTAAGTCAAAACTTAGGCACATAATATTATGCAAAACTGAAATGTGAAATGTGGATGAATAATGTGCAGGAATTATATGCCTAAGTTTAGACTTAGGCATATATTATTATGTAGAATTTTGGTGTGTAATTCCAATGAAAAATGTGCAATAATTATATGCCTAAGTTTAGACCTAGGCATATATTATTATTCAGAATTGTGATGTGTAATGCAAGTGCCTAGATTTTAGTGTCTACACATACCATTCAAATTGTACCAAAATTTTGTCCACTAGGGCTTTAAAGGCTTTGAAATATGGGACACCTACACTGGAATATCCATTTACCTAATTAACTATGAGCAAGAAATCACCAAAAATATTTAGCTTGGTTATTTTCATGGTGATTATCATCTGAAAGCCTATGATGAGGGCTTCATACTCAACATTATTGTTGGTACACAGGAAATCAAGTTTAAATTAAAGAGGTATTGGAGCTCCTTGTGGTGTGAAAAACATGATACCTACACCACCCCCTTGCTCACATTTAGAACCATCAGAGAATAGAGTTATGTCCGCCTATGACTCAGGCTCTGCAGAATCAGGTGATTCTGAAATATGAAACACTCCATCATTGGGAAGTTCTACATTAAGAGGTTGGTCATCTTGGAGAGGAGCCTCTGCAAGTTGATCATCTATGACCTATCCTTTGATTTATTTTTATCCAATGAACTCTAGGTCAAATTCCATCAACAATATTATCCATTTCATCGTGTGACTATTATGATATGTTTGACTCATCATATATCGCAATGGATTTTCCTTAGATATGACATACGTGGTATGATTGAGCATGTAATGGTGTAGCTTTTTAGTGGCAAAGACCACTACTAAGCATAGCTTCTCAATGTATGCATACTTGATTTCGTAGCTGACCAGTGTATGACTAATATAATATGTAGCCTGTTCTTTATGAAATTCATTATTTTGGGACAACATGGTACCCAATGCCAACTCAGTAGCTAAGATGTATAAATAGAATGATGCTCCTTGTCACGGAGGAGCCAATATGGGTAGTGAAGTGAGGTATTGCTTAATTTTATCAAAGGCATTTTGACATTCTTCATCCCAATGAAATGAGACCCCCTTGTGTAGAAACCTATTCATGGGTCGACACTTATCCGATAATTGTGCTATGAAGCATTTTATGGATACGACCTTTCCTTGCAAGCTGCATAGCTACTTAATTGTTGTGGGGGGAGGCATTTATAATATTACCTTGACCTTGTTTGGATCTACCTCTATGCCTCGCTTGGAGACTATGAATCCCAAAATTTTACCAGATGTAACACCGAAGACACACTTCTTGGGATTAAGCCTAACATTGTGCTCAATGAGGTGATCTAGAACCTTACATAATACATCGATATGCTCATGGCGCAATAGGGATTTTTCCAATAATTCATCCATGTAATCTTCCAAAATCTTATGCATGTAGTCATGGAAGATATATGTCATGGCTCATTGATAGGTGGCACCAACGTTCTTAAGGCCAAAAGGCATGACCTTATAATAGAATGTCCCCCAAGGTGTTGTGAATGCCATTTTGATCTGGTCTTCTGGATTAATATGAATTTTATTATATCCAGAGAAACCATCCATAAGGGATAGCATTTCATGTCCTGTTGTAGCGTCTACCAATGCATCAATGTTTGGTAAGGGAAATTCATCCTTAGGACTCGCTTTGTTGAGATCTCTAAAGTCAGTGCAAATGTGAATCCTCCCATCAGGATTTTTTATGGGAACCATGTTTGAAACCCATGGTGGATAGTCTACTAAGATGATGAAATCAGTGTCCAACAACTTTTGCAATTCATATTTCACCATTAAGGCTACTATTGGGTGCATCTTACACAACTTTTTCTTGATTGGTTTGATCTTTGGGTCCAATGTAAGATTATGCATGACTAGATTTGGGTCCAATCCTGGCATATCTTTATAAGACCAAGAAAAAGCATTCATCCTTTCTTTCAATGCTCTTGTGAAATCATCTTGTTCAACTAGGGATAGACCTTCCCCTAGTTTGATAATATGGGGATTATCGGGATCTGTATCGATATCCTTGTCAATTGTTGGCTCAATTGACATATGAGACCCATCTTCCAACTGATGTGGAGTGGGAATCAAGTGAATGTCATCAGTTGGGTTTGCTTCATCCATAGGAAATTTAGGATCAACCTCGGCTTGAAAAACATCCTGAGTAGTTCTTGGAGAAAATTGAAATGGTTGTAACATTTCCTCACAAGGCCAATACTCTGATGGTGATGGGGTAGAATCTCCCCGATCAAAGTCAATTGCCTCAATATCGAGATGCAATGGCTTTGATGGGTTATTCGGATCTATCAATGGTGTGGTTAAATCTATGGAAATCATGTTGATGGATACATGATCTCCCATTCTAGGGTGAGTGGGTCTAGAGACCTGATGTTGTCTCATAACTCATGGGGGTGGCTCTGGTGGAAGTGGAATAACTGGTGGTGGCCTATGCGGAAGAGGATGAGCTTGCTCTTCGCATGGCAAGAGCTGGCATCAGATGGGGCCTTGGATGGGGAATAACATGCAAAGATAATATTCATCCTCATCATCCAAGGGGAACACTCGCTCATGTTCATCATCTGAGCTAGGATAGTTTATTGGTGCGATGCCATAGTCATCTTCATCATCACTCATCCATTCATGAGGAGGACCTTGATCCTCTTCCTCACTATCATATTTCAAGGTATGTGAGCTTTCCCCCACTTCATGGGGTTGGGCAACATCACTGGATAGTCCTTGATCTACCATATCTATGGGAAAATAATCCCCCAAGGAATGAATGTGATTCGGATTGGCATATGGATCACGTGTAAGCTTATCCTGATAACCTAGACTTAGGTGTTCTAGACTCTCTATGAGAACATCCAACGATACTGGCTTATTGTGTCCCAACTCGGATTTATCATAAGGTAGCTGATATTGGGGCTGACATGGAACATGAGTACCCTACTCATATAGGCCTAAACCAAAACCATGCCAATTACAATGATCTAAGTACCACAATGCATAATCTAGATTCGACAAATAGTTTACATCCTCTAAAAAGGGTTCATCATCTTCTTCTTTCGAAGGAATTGGTAGAGCTCCATACTCTAAACCCCCATATACAAAATTAGTTTGATTGGGAGGTAGACCAAGAGGCACGATGCTACCTATGGGAAGATGAGGTCACCCCATATCTTGCACTATCTCTATAGATGGAACCGTTGTGACATTTCTCACTAGATATTCTCCTATCCCTGTACTAGACATATGCACTATGACCTGGGATGGCGAAGGTGGATGAGATGGAAGTGAGGTTTGAGGTGACTCAATGTGAACCTCTGGAAGTGATTCCTCATTTACTACACAAGGAATCTCCTCCATGGATATGGTGGAAACTAGAGGTGGGCTCTCATCAATGGGCCTTTTTGACATGTTCCTCGATGGAGGATCTGACGATGTCGAAGGCATCTCTAAAGCTGTCGATGATGAGGATGGGATGGATGAAGATGTAGATGGTGAAATGGAAGGTGATGGTGGAATGGATAGATCCTAAATAGGTGCATTTAGTCGAAAGTATACATAAGTTGAAGGTAATATTGACTATGGCATCTGTTGCACCATATTATAGTATTTGAAGGGCTCTAGATCTACAGAGACTACGTGCACTTGCCCTTCATGAGTGTATTTGAGACATTGATGTGCAATGGATGGGACACACTTCATATCCCATATCCAAGGTCTACCTAGAAAAATGTTATAGGCCATATCACCTTCTAACACATGACACAATGTCGATATAGTCTTGCATCCCACCTAGATGGGTAAGACTATGGTACCGATGGTAGAGCATATTGTGTCATTGAATGCGTGAAGAGTGTAAGTTGATGCAACAACATGAGATGCTGGTAATTTTAGGTGTTTTAATGCTTTGGTTGTGATGATATTACTCGAGGAACCAGTGTCTATGAGCACTCTCTTGTATGGTACCTCGTTTACACATGCAATGATGTGCAAAGGAGGATCTACCACGTCATTGGCTATTTCCTTAAGCTCATGCTCATGAAATGTTATTACTGGTTCCTTGCACTATTGCACATGACCCACAAAATCAATGAAGGAGTTAGACTCCTGTGGTTGCAACTCTATTGACTTTAGAATGTCCATCAAAGCATCCCGATGTGGAGGTGATTGTTGGATTAGCTCATAGATGGACAATCGTGCTGATGTTGTCCTCAAGCTTTGTGCAAGCTTGTTCTTTATTGTTAATGTTGGCCTAGATGGAAGGCCCTGTACTATAGGTGGTGTAGTTTATGACGTAGCTGGAACATCACTCGAAGCTACAATTTGGTGCAACTTGACTTGGATATCTTTAGTTCCTGGTCACAATACTCACCATCCCAACATACCCTTGGATAGGGGGTGTTGTCTTCACCTCATTCATCGGTTTAGCAGGTGCTACCTGTACCTCGTGAGTTGGTAATGGGTCTTTGTATATACCCATCTACTGATTGGTAGGGGCTAGTGGAGCATCTACTTGAAGCTCATTCCTCTCAATCATGTCTTGTACTAGGTGTTTAAAACCATAGCATGTTGGTAGATCATGGCCACTTTGTCGATGAAATTTGCAATATTGATCCTCTCGACGTCCCATAGGCTTGGGTTTGCCTATTTTTGGATCGATGGGTTTGATATCTAGTAGATTAATCATTTTTGCAACCCATAATCGATCGAATAGAGAATCCATGGATTCAGTGAAGGGAGTAAATTGTCGCTTAGGGTGACGTTGTTGGTTCTATCCCTGATTCGCTTGACCATTACTATTATAACTCATAGGAGGAGGTTGGGCCTGATAGTTCACCTTTTGAGGCATCTCTTGTGTAGGCCCAGGGACATTTATGGCCACTTGATTGACCGTTGTTGGCTTTGTAGGTGCCAAGCTACTTTTAGGGTTCTTTGTCCACTCCTTCTTGCGAGGTTTGGCTATTTCTCCCTCTTGGATTTTTATTTCTTCTATATTTCTAGCCTATGCTAGAGCTTCTTCCAAGGTAGGGTATTGTTGTAATTGCAATATTAAAGAGATGGGTTTTAAGAAACTCTTTGAAAACAACCGAGTTAACTCAGTCACTAGCAATAGATAAGGTAGCTTAGCCAAAAGCGTTCACCACCTATTTCCATAATCAGTAATCGACTCATCATCGGTTTGCTTTAACCCCATGAGGTCTGTTAATGTCGCCTTCCTTTTGGTGTTAAAGGTGAAACATTCCAAAAATGCATCAGCAAATTGTTCAAATGTATAGACGCTATGTTTTGGAAGTTGGTTGAACCACTCAATGGCAGGGCCAGAGAGGGTACTTAGAAAAGTTCTGAGGAGCAATGCGTCATTGTCCTGTATGTTAAAGCACAAATTTAAAAATCTAGTAACGTGCTCTTGAGCATCTTCTTCCCCCTTGAATCTATCCAATTTTGGCATTTTGAAATGCTCAGGGTATATCGGGGAAGGAATGGATGGATGTAATGGTTGATTCTTTAGCTGATGCAAAGTGGGTTTTTGAAGCCCATTGCCAGTTGTCTTACCTTCTATAGTTTCTAAGCGTGCAAGCAAATCTTGATACGCATCTGAGGATTTGATTTCCTCTTCCTTATTTTGAACTTGTAGAGGTGGACGAGGAATATTAAGCATAGGTTGGGGTGGTTGATTGACATCATCCACGCCTCCATAAGGTGCTTCTACATAATCCTCATTTTATTCCAAGTCATCGTAAGCCCCATAAGGTGTATCAGGTATGGGCCTACAAGGAGGAACGAATGCCTCTTGAAGGTGATCTATGTTTGGCCTATCATGTACATTTTGTTCAGGCCTATGAGGTCTAGGAGGTAACATTGGATTAGGTCTAGGAGACCTATCTTGTTGGAGGTTTGGTTGCCTTGGGTGAGCCTCCTGTCTACGTGTATTTGGAGTAGAAGCTCCATTACGCAAAGTTTCTTGAATTTGGCATTCAAGTATTTCTTTCTCTAATTGTTGCCACTGCTCTAAGAGATCTAAGTGGTGTTTATCAGACCTAAGTTGATTAAACTTGGCCTGGCGGTCAGCATACTTCTTTACCAACTGATTGATCTGATCAGCTGTGTTAGGTCTAAGTGCCTTAGCACTATTACCCTGATATCTATCTTGTTCAAGGGGGTTCGTGAGATCTATTATAGCTTTCCCTTGATTGAGGGAGGTTGCATTGACTTGAGGCTCACCCCTAAATAGATGTTCTTGATAATATACTAGTGTAGAGGCACAACGTGCTTGCATTGACACATTTGAATGAGGATAATCTGGATGCTCCTCAGGTCTTCCCTCATAAACAAGGAAAGGTAAGGTGGAATAAGGTCACCTATGGTGATGAGTATCATACTCATCATGATTATGGCACCTTGGGGAAGGGTGGTTTGAAATCATAAGATGATCATTCAACCCTACCTTAGGTGATAAGTCATACTCCTACATAGTAGTGCGAGGAGTAGATCGAGCAGGCACACGAATGCGTGGGATTGCTCTATTGGGAAGTGCCCTCATTGCATGGTGATTCTTCTCGAAAGAAGGCATTAGACACATCTATATTAGGGAAATAATTCCCTAAAATGGGACTATTGCCTATGGGGGTACCCCGTGTAGGAGTCCCTTGTTGGCTAGGTCCCTTTCTTGCTACTCTAGGAGTAACCATCCATTCATCTACCACTCGGTGATTAGGGATATGACTTCCTAAGTTGAGACCATCACCTATGGGGGTGCCCCATGTAGGGGTCCCTTGTTGGCTAGGTCTCCTTTCAGCCCCTCTAGGGCTAGGAAGAGTAGGTGGTCTCCAAGGAGGTATGACCATGTCCTTGGGATCTAGGCGAAGATGTTGTACGTCCTCTTCCCTACTCCCTGCAACTTCCACCCTTAAATGGGCTTGGCTATGGGTATGTACCATAGCTATGTACTCTAGACTACTATATGATTTATCTCCTTTACAATTTTTATGAATTTGAAACAAACAAACAATAGAAACACACAAGCATAGAAGTGATTATCTCTTTTAAATATTTTAAATGTGAATCCCTAAACTATTTGTTGTTGTTTCAAGATGTGTTGCTTTGTAAAGAAAATACTTGGCATGTTTGATATTTTGTTGATGTAATACTCAAATGTTTAAAGGTTTTCACCTATACACTCACAAAAGTATGTAAACCAACCAAAGTATGGTGATGAAATCCATACCCGATCAGGGAGCATAGGTCCTACCGATCCTCACCCAACACCCTGTGCGTAGTGATACACCCCTTCGAAGAGGAATGCATGCTATTTTGCATGGTTAGGATAGATCTTGGAGTCGGTATTGGCCAATAAAATAGGGTACATGGGATTTTGAGTCAATGGATGGAGATGACATCCACTCATTGGTCTCGATTAGTGGTTGGAAGTGAAGTCCAACTCACCAATGTTTAAGTAGATCGTGGTGTGTGTGTGTTCCTTTTAAAATATTGAAATAAAACAATACAACATTCAATGATGATTCACTAAATGCATGAAAGTACATTTTATATTCAGAATCATTAGTAGTAATAAAAAGGAAACTACAAAATTGACAACCTATATGAACTTAACCCTTTTTGGTAAGTTTCAAGCAGGCAAACCAGACAAAAAGCATATAGAATACTGTTATTTTTCCTATTTTTCTTGATTTTATTAATGCAAAATTTAGAAGTATGACATCTAACCTTCACATGCACAAAGAGGACAAGAAAATTTGAAATTTTAGCTAATTTGAACAGTATAATTGCAAATTGAAGGTTGGGAAAGGTGTATTTTCTGACCTGTAACTCTCTATTTCTACAAATTTTTGTAGAAAACCTCTGGTTTTGTAACCATCCCTAGTAGGGATGGTTAGCATTTTGGGGGCCATCCCTGGCAGTGTCACCTAGCTGGCCGTCCCACCCTATGTCACCTAGCAAAAAAGGGGTCATTTTTGCTCAGAACGGTCAAAACCTGCAACATTCAAAACAGAAAATAGAGGTCAAAAATGGACACATTCAAAGGGGAGAGATAAATAATCTCAAATACCATGATCGCCACTGAAGAAGCAAAATTTATGGCATCACCTTAAGGGCTCTTTATTGCAATGTAAAGCAGATTAAAGCAAGCATTCAAAGGGAAAGTGCACAATAAGTAATCTACTGAAATGAAGAGTAATGTGCAATAAAAGGGGTGGATTTCTCCTTGTATTCATTCACTCATGGATTCAAATAGGATTACAATACATCCCCCTTTGAGGGCTTTATAATTTGATACATTTCAACATTACAATGTACAAGGGATCTAATCCCTTGTAAGGGGTCTTAATGGCGTGCTCTAATGTTCATCTCGCATCCCACACTCGAGAGCTAGTCTTGGGCCTATCCTTATATGCCTCTTAGCTCCTCCCTCCTATATAGCATACCTGCACCTACACACAAGGGATTGAAATTGGTTAATAGCATATGCATTTATAGATTTAAAACTTTGAAAACATAGAAAGCATGCATCTAGAAATAACAAAACTTATCTATCATAAATAAAAACAACTAAAAATGATCTATAATTCAAGAATGATGATATATAGATGGTTTTGGAAATATCTAAGCATAAAATGAAGGGAAAATGTTAGCAAAAACTATGACCATCCCTGACAGGGACAACTAGACCTGCAATAATGAAACCTCCAATTGGACCATCAAAACAGCTCCAAATCTCACCAAATTTGACCACAAGGCTAATATAGACATTCCTAAATGACCTATGGTGGAATTGAACCAAAATTCCCTACTATTTTCTAACCATCCCTAACAGGTGCAACTACCTACTACTAATCGTCCCCAGGTGGGATGGTTACAAATCTGCTTGGAATTTATCACCAATTCTAATGGGATCTGGTCTGAAACTATCCTAAAGGTGTTGTCAAAAAATGGGGTCAAATTGCTCTCCAATATGACTAGTTTTGGAATGGATTTAGTGGATTTGGGATGCCCCTGAAAGCGCCTTCGAATGAAGAGGGTTTCAAGGAAATGTGAGGGCAAAAGCAATGGCAAAAGTGAGGGTAGAATTGGGCAGCACTTCATTGTCAAAATGCTTCAACTCTTCTCTTTGAAATTGGGTGAACACACCTCATTTTATAGCCCAAATAGGGCATCTAGGGCAAAGGGGAAAGTATTGGCATGCGAGGCAAGTGCCACCACTTGTCAAAACCCTTGCCATGATTGGGTAGAAGAGGTTGCCCATTTGGGGCCTCTAATTGGGAGTTCTTGGTCTCCATGATAGGCTCCCAATCAATTTTTGGTGATTGGGATAGAGAATATGGTAGTAATTGATTGCCATTTCTCCGCCCCTTTGACTTTTGGGGTGTCTATTTAGGGACCATCCCACCCAGGGATGGTTTTGGATGGTCGTCCCTAGGTGGGACGGTCACCATCTATGACCATCCCTTGGTGGGATGGTCATAAGGATATGCCCCAAAACCTCCCAAAACTACTTGGGAACCTTCCCAAAAGTGCTATGGAGCTCTATATTACCCTAGAGGGTTTCCCAATGGGGCCATATGATGTCGATAAGAGTGGCGCAAGTGGCGCATTGGTAGTCTTATCTGATTTACGTGATTTTAGTGTCTATAGGTCCTTTCATCATCACTAGTCAGATCAAACCTAGAACTTACCGCTTAGCCTAACTTAAAGGAATTGAGTATCTTGAACCCTTGAACATCCTTCATCTGTGACCTTTCCATACCTAGATCATTGTGGCCCATCCAAAATCCTCCAAGGGTTTCTACGTAGCACTTGGTCAACCCAAAATACTCCTAGGTGGTCTATGACCATCTAGGTCACCCCAAAATTTTCCAAGGGTATCTACGTACTGCTTTGTCAACTTAAAACACTCCTAGGTGGTCTATGATCATCTAGGTCACACTAAAATTCTCCAAGAGTATCTACATACCTCTTTGTCAACCCAAAATGCTCCTAGGTGGTCTATGACCATCTAGGTCATCCCAAAATGCTCCAAGGGTATCTACATACCATTTGGTCAACCAAAAATTATCCTAGGTAGTCTATGACTATCTAGGTCACCCCAAAATGTTCCAAGGGTATCTACATGCCACTTGGTCAACCCAAAATGCTCCTAGGTTGTCTATGACCATCTAGGTCACCCCAAAATTCTCCAAGGGTATCTACATACCACTTGGTCAACCTAAAATGCTCCTAGGTGGTCTATGACCATCTAGGTCACTCTAAAATTCTCCAAGGGTATCTACGTACTACTTGGTCAATCCAAAATACCCCTAAGTAGTCTATGATCATCTAGGTCACCACAAAATATTCCAAGGGTATCTACATACTACTTTGTCAACCTAAAATGCTCCTAGATGGTCTATGACCATCTAGGTTACTCCAAAATTATCCAAGGGTATATACATACCACTTGGTCAACCCAAAACACTCTAGGTGCTATATGACCATCTGGGTCACCCAAAAATGCTCCAAGTGTATCTACATACCACTTGGTCAACCCAAAATGCTCCTATTTGGTATATGACCATCTAGGTCACCCCAAAATTCTCCAAGGGTATCTATGTACCACTTGGTCAACCCAAAATTCTCCTAGGTGGTCTATGACCATCTAGGTCACCTCAAAATACCCCAAGGGTATCTACATACCACTTGGTCAATCCAAAATGCTCCTAGGTGGTCTATGACCATGTAGGTCACCCCAAAATGCTCTAAGGGTATCTACATACCTCTTGGTCAACCCAAAATACTCCTAGGTAGTTTATGACTATCTAAGTCACCCCAAAATACTCCAAGGGTATCTACATATTGTTTGGTCAACCCAAAATGCTCCTAGGTGGTCTATGACCATATAGGTCATCCCAAAATGCCCCAAAGGCATCTATAAGCCCTTTGGCCACCCAAAATTCCCCAATGGCATTCTTTAAACCCATTGGTCAATATGTATATCCATATATATCAATCAAAACTCAAAAACATCATCAAAACATCAAAAATACAAAAATATTGCATTTCATAAAGTTGTATATCATTGCATTTTATAATCACCTGCATTAGGCATACTCATCATTGCACCCTACATTTTTAGAGTTGCTCATACATGTCTAGCACTGATACTATAAACTAGTCATCATTCAAAATCAATATTTTGAAGGTCATCATCCACATCATTCCATATGTTACTTATCATTTCCACCTACATTTCCCACTTTCCATATTTGTGTCCATTCCTTCACCTAGCCATTTGTTCTATAATGTTATTAGTTTTTTTTGGTAGATAAGATACTATAGCATTAATACTGGGTTTTACAGGTTGACCCAAAATCTTTTATAAAAATCAGCCCAGGGTACGTTGATGAACATGTCCTTACTAAGGATCCTATATATGTAAAATCTACATGCCGCCAAAGCCATTACATTTGGTAAGGCACATAGCCTATTATCAAAAAGAAACTTCCCATACAACATTTTGGGTATACCCTAAGAAAACACACCTGCATCATAATTACAAAAAAAGAAACAGACATAGATCCCTTCCTTGAAATAGTGGAGAAAAAAAAGCTATAGACACACATAGTAGAGTACTAAAAAAACTCCCACAAGCTCTGTATTGACAGTTACTCTTAATAATTCTTTGGTAATTGATTTCTTCCATATATGACATGCTTTGGGACCACATCCCATATTGGCTAATCAACCTTGGATAAGTGAACCTACTGGCTAGATTTATGGTAGTGGCTATCTGGTGGTCCATGTGGCTCTGGTTCGAAGTCTTAGTCACTCAGCCATCTCTAGTTTTCTTTTCATATTTTGTAGAAAACTATCTTGATTTTTAGGAGGTAGATTATTTCTTATATTGTACCTTGTATATTTCAAAATCCTAACACATTTTCACACTAATAAATCCCAGTTTTTTACAAGGAAAGATGAAACCTACGAAGTGGTCTAGGTTACCTTAAGCAAAAAAAATTTCTTGCTCATCCCCCTGTGTGGATGGTTCAAAAATGCTAAGAATTGACAAAAGGACAAGCTCCTCCTTACCCAATTCCCCAAAATAAATAGGGGTTTTCACCACTATCAAAAGAAAAATCCCACAAAAGAAAAATAAATAGTGGTTATCACCACTCCCTAAATCCCTGGCTCAAAGAAAACAAAATAAAAAATAAACAATGATTATCATCACTAAGTATGATAAAACATCTCTAAATAAAATAAAATAAAATAAGGGAGTATTGAACTTGAATCCTTGGAATTATCAGCATTTGACAAACCATTAGGTGATCCTCATTATAGGTTATATGGCATCAAGACAACCTATAAATGGTGGTATTCTTATGCATGATGATATGTCTATCACATTAGCATTTTGAGTGTCTATAGACCAATGTTTGCATGTGGATGAGCTAGCTTTTGGTAGCCTATACTACCTAGTAGTCTAATCCAACTATGTACAAAAACCTAGGATCATGCTACTCATAGGGTGATCTTCAATACATATGGGCTGCATCAATCATGTTTGGCATTGGGGTAATCTTATTCATATCACAAAATAAACTCACCTGCACACACAGAGATATTGAGTGTTTGGTTCATCCTAGAAAATTTGTACCTTGTCAAAAAGTCTTGCATGGTTAGTATATAATTTTTGACTAGTTGACTAGAGTTTTTGAGTCTCATGAAAACCTCAAAAATATTCTATAACATTTTTCTATTCATTCCATTTTATCACACATATGTCAGTCCAAATTTTCCCAAATCCATTACATAGTCGCATGACAACATTTCACATGAATTGATGAATTATATATAGTCTATGGTGCTAACATAGTATGTCCTATAGTATACATATTTTCATCATCTAGATCGATAAATCATTTAATTCATTATACATCCATGCATATACATATCATCAAATCAAATCACATTACAACATATGCATACATGATAAACATCCATCATCATATCATAAAGCAAATAAACACATTGCATACATCTCATAAAGTAGTAAGGAAACACATGATGACAAACATAGAAAATATCATATATATATCTAAATATGTATGGGGAAAAAAGATGCGTCATAGTCCTTGTGCTACTCATAGGCTACAATAAAGTGGGTCCTCTGACCTCATAATACCAAAATATAAAAATACAAAAAGAGCCATCAGAGTCTCCATAACCATGGTCACGTAGGACTGGTACTACAAATCTCACCCCTACCCTCGGGTCAAGTCTACCAAGAACTCTTTGACCTTACACAACCTACCCTATCAACCCTCTATTTTGAGCTAGGTGCCCACATCCTAGCTAAATATTTTCTTGCACCACTCTGCTGACTCTGGTGTGACCCACTAGCAGATAGACAGGATGGTATATGACCCCTAAGATGCACTATCTCATCCTCCAACTTATCATTGAAAGCTCCCTCCTATCAACATCACACCTGGTAGGTATCCATTAAGGCTTGGAGTTGTACCACCTCCTACCTTAGCTTGGACATATCCCCACTACTAGGTCCCTCTTGGCTAGGGATTCAAAATCTTAGCTATGCCCATAGAGCCACTATCTCTGCATGGGTATCCTATACCTATTTTTGAAGGATATCTCTCTCTTGCCTGACCTTTATCATATCATCCTATATCTCTATATATGTGTCACCATGTGTGACCTACTGTACCTACACCCCTTGATCCCTAGTGTCATCATCCCCAAAGTCACCTTGATCTCCTAAGTCTAGGAGGTCTTCCTACTCATCTACCATGTGACGATGCCCATGTCACTTACCTACCTCTCCCTAGCCCTCCTTAGGAGCATCTTGTTGATCCTCCACTACTGCCCCTACTGCATACCTCCCTAGTGGTCCCTACCCCTACCACTGGTGCATCACCCATTAGGAGTCATACTCCTCTATAGTCATAGAATCATCCAAGTCTAGAATATCCACTAAAGGATCGACCTCCACCCTTACTACCTCCACTAGTGTCCACCTCAGTTTCCTCTTATTCTTGCAATGTTAGTAGACCACTAGCTCACTAGGTAACCCATTTTGTAGCCCAAACTACTACATAACCTAAGGATAAGGGAAGAAATCCCACTCCATCCCATGTAGGCCAACCAACCATCTCCCTTGCCTCACCTGGTGGAGCTACATCTTAGCATTGGACCATGCTAGGAAATCCTTGTAATATCTCTAGAGTACATATACTGCTCCGAGTCCTACAAAATACTGGGTATAATGGCCCATATTTCCCACCCAAAACTGACTCTACCCTACCTCTTAGACCCACTACCATAGGATCCCATAGCCAATCTCTTAGTCTGCTAGCTATGCCCATGACATCCAAGGCAATCCCTATGTCTGATCCATATCTATGTACTACCACCCCCACACCTATAGTATAAAGCTACATCCCAAGCCCTTACACCCCTAAGAGCACATATTGTACATCTTGTCATACAACTATGCTAGTAGTATCGTCCCCCATGCCATCACTAGTGGCTGCTCCACATGCAACCTACCAGAGTAAACACTAACTCTAGAAGGTTCTAGGGAAACCTGGTGCCTAATGAGTCTTCTAATAGAATATTAGAGATTAGTGTCATAAAAAAAATATACCTAACACCCAATACCCTAGCCTCATACCAATACTCCACCAGTATGCCTCCACTGATAAAGTCACCTATCACCACCTCTGTAGCCTTGCCAAAGTACCTCTCCATAATCACCTCTCTTTGATCATGGTGAGTAGACACAATAGCCTACCCCTTTATAAAAATGCATAATATCTGATAGAAATCCTCTAGTTTCACCATCATCTCCCCTGTTGGTAGGTGGAAGGTGTTGGTGTACATATCCCACAAGTCAATAAGTGCAGTCAAGTAGACACGATCACCCACCATGGGCTCTAACTGCATCACATGCTTGAGTCCAATGGCATAAAGTCATTCCTAGTATACCTCTATAAATAAGTCTCTTGTGGTCTCAAAGAGAGTCAAAAATTAATACCGAATCTTAACCACCTAGCAGAGATAGGTTGGTCAATAACAAGCATCAAGCAAGCTGCAAAATGACTCAAAAACACCCAAAAAATACCATAAAGACCCCTTTTTTTAGGCCATTTTGTGACCATACCACCCAAGGATGGCCCAAAAATATATGATTTTCTCACCTAGGTATGGCCACCAAATAACCCAGGATGGCCGTCCCACCTAGGGACAACCCCCAAATTGGGCCTTTTAGGCCACCAAAAATAGTCAAAATTAAGCAAAATTCAATAATAAAAAGAACTAAAAAGCTATAAAATTGCACAAAAATTCAAAAAAAATCATAAATAATTGTAGGGAATTCCTAACTAGGTTCCATTACCAAATATTTAGTGTGCTCTACCAAAAAGCAAAAACAAGCAATAATTCCACTTTTAACACTAGCATAGTGCAGTAAGAAATTCAACTCTTACCCGTATTGCACTAGCTTTTCCATTGGATGAGTCTGCATGCTAGATCATGGTGACTGTAGGATGATTTTGGTAGCACTCCACTATGTAGAATCACTCTCCTCCTCCTCACCTCTCAAACTACAAAGTTGTAAATGCACAAATGAGCCCAAATGATCCATTTTTGGCTTAAATAACCCTCCCAGGGCCCTAACTATCCCTAGGTGGGATGAGCAGCTAATTGGCTAACCATCCCACCTTAGTATGGACATAAAATATGCCACTATCCCACCCTGGTATGGCCACCAAAAACTCTCATCAAAACAACTAAAAAATGCACCAAAAAGGGTCCAAAACTCACCAAAAATAACTTAAATTTGTCAAAATTCAATAGGCATCCAAATGAACCTAAATTGCTCCTGGAGAAGTGGAAAAAATTTTAATTCACACCCTATGAAGTCCATTATGTCCAGAAAACCCCACAGGAATGAATTTTTCAACTCCTTTATTCCATGAAGCATCAACAAAATCATCAAAATCTTCTAAAAAATGTTCAATTTCACAATGGGTACAACTGAAGGAAACCCTAAAAAAATCATATGGGTCAAGCAACTCGTTGCTTTTCTCACTGGAAATTCCCTCATCAACTTGTCACTTGAAGGGGTATTCATACTTAGAAAATTCATAATAAAAATCAATAATCAAACACTCAATCATGCAAATTGTGTTTGTTCAACAAATCATTGACAAAAACAATCATGCCCCTACTTGGGGTGGCAAACAAGCAAAAATTTAAATCAAACAAATGCTTGGCATTATAGAATAATATTTATGACTAAAAAATGTCCAAGATCAAGTAAACCAAACATGAAGGGTTTTACTTAAAGCAAGTTTCTTAGCTCGTCAGAAGCAAGGATTCAAGAACACATTCTCTTTCCTATAGGCCCAAAATGGCCATATACTTAGTAAAATTTTGTATAATTTTGACTAAGTTATAAAATCATCATTCTACAAACCTTGCAGTATGCTTTGTAGTGGAACTGGGTTAGAATATATGAATCCACTCAATATTTAGTGAAGTTTTCATGTTTGGAGCGATTTCGGGTGATTTCACTTTGGCTCCAGAATGATGGTCGATCTCAAATCTACAAAAGTTACTAATAGATGATGACATCAGTGATAGAAAAGTGCAAAATGGCATCTTTGTATATTGAATATCCAATTTTGAGAAGGTCCTTTTGTTTTTGGCTCTAGATTAATGCTACCTTTAAATCCATAAAAGTTTCAAGGATATGATGATGTCACTATCAAAAAAGTGTGGATTGGTGATTCAGGGAATGAACAAGTCTTTCCTTTCTGGAATGAAGATAATATGGGGCAGCAGAATAATGAAAGTGTGGATTCATGATGGAAGAAGTATGTGACTATCTCCAGACCCAGATTGGTAATTAGCATTTGCTCTATCCTGAATGAAATCTGTAAAGGCTATAAGAAATAGGTGACATCATCAATATTCTAATGCGGATTGAAGAATATAATGTTGAATATGATAGATCCCAGAGTGGATTCGATGTTCAGATATCAAAAATCCAGATTGGAGATTCTGTTGCTTCTGACTAAAATATGACATTATCAATTTTAAAGTGGAATGATGTTTAGCTTGTGCCAGATTGAATTTGAATCATGTGATGAAGAGAATCAATGATGGAGGTTAAGATGCCAAATCTTGGTGGTTTAAAAGGTATTGCTACATCAGAATTTGTAACAGTCAGCTAGAATATGAAGCATCAATGGTTTTCCAAGAAGATCAAACCAGAGGCGATTACATATCGGTGATGGTAATTCACTCCCAAGAAGGATCGATGGAGACACATGATATTTAATGGTCTGAACTTCAGTTCCACTGAGCGATCAACAAGTTACAGAGACCCCAAGCTGCCATGGTGGAATTTCCTTTAGCAAAATTCCTAGAGGATGGACCAATGAGCTAATTCCAGCTAAATATCTTTGTTGTGCTATTGTAACAAGATCTTTGGTATTGTTTCTTGTTTATTATAATGAGAAAACTATAAGTAGAGGTAGGACACTCATTTTTAAGGGTCGGTTCTAGCTTGTTTGCCTATACCATTGTAAATATTCCTGAAGAGCTAAATGAAAGGAGCAATACATTGATCTTCACCTCAAGTTCACATTCTCATGCTTGATGTTAGAGGTTTAGATTTCTTAGTTGCATTTCTATAAATACTTTTATGGTTAGTTTGTGCCGAATTTTGGATTACTAATTGTTATAAGTAATTGAAATCTGTAGCAACCGTAGGACGCACACATCGCCCTTTTTTAACTCTACTTGCAATGTTATTAAAAAACCAAGATGAAATGGAAGACAATGAAAAAGCATATAACATGAAATAACAAATATGGATCTCTTTATTTGTATTGAAACTCGGTTACATGTCGGTCCCTCTTAGGGATACCCATTTCGATACAATAAGTTTACAAATAGGTAAAGAGTGCCCCTTTCATGAAGAGGTGGTGCGCTTATAAAGGCTTCCTAATTTTGCACATGAAAATGTATGAGGGCTTACATATACCTCCTTCTCTAGGTCTATTTCCTAGAGGGATCCCTTTTGCTCTCATATGTTGCAGATTCCGTCCGATGAACTTGTGACCCTGCAAGCAATGAAACAACAGAACACACTTAGATTTTTGAGATTGCCTCTCTGGATGAGGTTGTTAGTAATAAAATAATTTAACAGAAATATGATGAAACTATGCCATGAAATCATGTAAATCTATGCTAATGATATGAAAGTATGAAGAAATAGAATAAAAGAAGCTATGTCTAAAACCTAATCTAATCCTATGGGCCACTATCTAAGATAGTGACCGCTAAGGTAAACCTTGCTCTCTTTGCCCAAATTTATGGGTCAAAGCCTATATCTGATGTCAAAATAATAGGTGTTATGCTCTTCAATTCATCAGAGCTTCACCGTACACTTGATCTCCAAGGGAACTCTCCAAGTCTCGAAAGCTCTCCTCAAAAAGATGTCTCAATGATCTATGTCTCTATATGTCTCTCTCTGATATATAAAAATATCTCTCTTGGTGCTCTTAGGCTTGCACCTTTTATAGTGTGAAACCCTAGGTCTATGTCCAAGCCCTAGGAATGAATTTCTCATGCGTAGTGCAAGTTAGTATGAGAATATTTTTCCCTTTATCTATGTTTGAAGGTCAATTAACTGAAATCTAACTACCCACTTGAGTCTCCTATATGAATTGGTCATTAGCATGAGAATATTTTGTCCTTTTTTTATGCTTGGAGGTCAGTTAACTAAATTTTAAATGCAAACTCAAGCCTCCTATGTGAACTGGTCATGAAAAGGAATGCAAAGTTACTCCCGCTCACCTTTATTGCATGCAGACTACCACTTCCACCTGTGATTAGGCCTGTTTGTTAGAAAAACTACTTCTTATGGCTTAGCCGTTGTCATCTGCAGTGGCTAATATCTGGCCACTGTCGTCTGCAGTGGCTAAGGTCTGGCCGCTCTAGGCTTGAGCGGCTAGGATATGGCCACTCTTGGCTTGAGAGGTTAGGTTTGGATGGCTTGAAAAGGCCCCAAATGAGTGGTGAGAACCATTTTTGATGCTTGTAATGTCCAAGATTATGTTTTATGATCTTATAAATGTGTCTATGTGAGCATTTCCCCTAAGCATGACACGATTTAGGTTTCTACATATGCCCCTTTTTGTGATGCACTGTGTGGAAAAAACAATGCTGAGCAAAAACATAGACTGATCTATTTGTAGGGTGTATGGTGATCAATGGTCTGATCAACACTAGATGGCCCAATTATTCAAATATGGTATGCATTCCTTGAATCATTGCTTCAATGTTTGAAGGATTTAGCTCAGTGGCTTGGGTATGTTAAATTGCACTCATTCCTAAAACTCAATCGGGTAGCCTCAGCTGCTACAAAAATTCTGACCGGTAGGAGAGATACAACTGAATATGTCATGTCTGCTTATGTTCCCAGTAAACAAAGGAAATTTGTGATTGTTGTATGCAATGATTCATATGACAAACATGATTTTTCTATGATCGATTGATATTTTGTTGATTTTGATTATGATTATGTTGAAGTTTTGAACTACTTCCTCACACAATGAATTGGTGAAGAAATGACAATAAATGAAGCGACAAGTCACTTGACCAATATGACTAATCTGGTTCCTTTATAGCATTTGTTGCTTTTAATGGGCAATCCCACATCCAAGTGTGATTCCAATTGTTTATGATGATCATCCATCCTTATCCTGAGGAGTGATCTAGCTATCAATAGATTTCTTAGGGAGTTAGGATGAGTGATTCTATTTATGTTTAGATTGTATCACTTTGACTTAATATTTTTGATGTCATAGGGGAATTAGGATGATCCTTTCGCACTCGTGGAGCAGTCCGACCATCTTGGTCTTCTTCAGGATTGAATGGTGGCACATCGTAATTCTAAAATGAGTTGTTTTTGCCCTAAGTGATCTTATGGTTATCTACTCATCTCACCGAAATACATGGAGTGTAAATAACTACAATCACTAAGTTGATAGAGTAGGTGACTGAATAGAAAGCCTATTTGATATTGTGCTCTTATGTTATTTTTTTGTTATTTTGACCATTCTGATGATCTTAAACCATCAAAGTGTGTATATTTGTTGTTTTTGTGTGATTTATCAAGGAGGAAGTCCCTTGTTTTGATTTGTGGATCTGGCCACTGTCAAGTCCAATGACCTTTGAGTTCCTACCTGTGGCTGCTTTTGCCTTGAGCAGCTAAGAATTTTGGGTCGCTGACATCAACAATGGCCAAGGTGTAATTAAAGAAACATAAAATTTGTATTTATAGGGTTTGACCTTTCATTTTCACTATTGAAGATTCACTTTGGGAGCTCTGGTGTGACAGTGATGGTTGTGACTTTGGAGTCTGCTGGCATTGAGGACATGGCTATGTAGGGCAAGACATCAATTGTTGTAGGAGCCAAAGCTTCTCGGGTATTTCTCTCTTCTAAACCCTAACCCTCTTTTCTCTTGTCTGAGTAAAACTAAACCTCACTAAGTAATGGGTAAAATGAACCTCACTAAACCTGTTGGTAATGAACAAACTCTGTAGTTAGGCTTAGCTTACCTTGTGCTATGGTGGGTTAGTCCCCATTTTTTTGTTTTTTTGTTAGTGGCTTTAGCCTAGGGTTTTTGAATTTTTATGTTATTCACCTACTGCTACCATTTTGAGCATTTTTGAACTTAGCTTAGTTTTTGATGCCTGAGTGGGAATATTTGCTTTTTATTTTTTTTCCCTCCCTTTTGATTAGTTTAAGTTATTTTGCAAAATTTACAATTTTTTGATTTTTTGGCTAAGGGTTCATGGGTTTTCCGTGTCGCCCCTTGGCCGTTGTCACTCAGAGCAGCTAGTTTTGAACCACTGTCACTCAGAGCAGCCAGGTTTGAACCCCAACGGTAAAAAATTTGACCATTGGGTCTTGGCCGCTACTGCCTCTAGCGGCCAGGTTTTGACCACTATAGTCAACAACGACTAAACCCTTAGCCATGTTTTCTTGCATTTTTTTGCTAGTTGTTGGATTTTTATGACATATTTGATTTTTTTTTAATTTTTGACTTTTTGATTTGTTTTATTAGGTGCAATATTGTCCTTTTTCTTAGACTTAGAATAGTCCATACTCTTTGTAACAACTATAAAGGGTCACACCCGATGGCGTATCCTATTGAAATGAATGATAAAATATAGCATGCATACAAGAAAACAAAATTGACAATAAATAAAACAAGAAAGAAGACACTTTATTCCATTGTATTCAAATCCAAAATCCAATTACAAGTACATCCCTCTTAGGGATATTCATTTTGATACAATATTACAATAGGAGTGCTCAATTATTTTCCCTCTTAAGGGTAGGTGTGATTTCCAAATGCCTTTTAGAATGGCATGAACTGCTCTAGGGTGGAGGTTCCCTCTTCTTCGCGATAGGGAAGGAACTTGATGGTTTGCTCTCCTTTGAAACTATTCCCTGCGGTCAAGAAACAACACAAGAATGTCAAAAAGATAGACAACCTCTCATGATGAGGCCCTTTTAGGTAAATTGCATAATGACACCATTGCATAATAAAGAAAACATAAAGAATGCTTCTAAGCTATGCAAAGTGAATCAAGATTCATGTAATAACGTAAAGGAAAGTAGCAGCTATACTATGCATGGATCATATATAGAAAATGAAGCATAAACATGCATAAAGAAAGCATTTAGGTCCTAATTGAAGCATAAACATAAGAAGTAAATCTAACCTAATTCTATGGTCATAAGTCTACTAAAATGCTATTAAACCATAAAAACAACTAATCTAACCTAATTAAATGGACATAAATGAAAATAGGAAGGTGGTTATACCTCTGTTGCAAATCATAGCTCTGGTGCACAGTCTGCACTATAAATAATGGCTGACAACCATGGTTAGAACTCTTATAGGCTTACCCTCAATTCCAAGGATAGTGGGCTTAACCTCCTTGTCCAATTGATGTTCAAGGGTCACCTTCAATGTCCTTCTGACAGGTTTGGTGGTTGAATCACTATGATGGGCCTTTGTTTGCCCATATTTATGTTTCTTGATCCTCCTAGGCTCCTAGAACTTCCATCGTAAATTGATCATTGGATGAATAGCAAAGTGGCCTTTGAATGCACAAATTTAAAATGCAATCCAACAGGGCTTCGCTGCTTGCTTGATCAATTCACACTCACTTGATAATTTGTCAACACTTCGCTATACAAATCATATATATATATATATATATATATATATATATATATATATATATATATATATATCTCCCCATTTGGAGGGGGTATTTATAGGATGCCCTTAGACTAGGGGTGGCTTCCTGGAGAAGCCAATATCAAGAATGGGTGGTTAGGATAGTTGGAATAGAAGATTCCATCCCATAACTACATTATTCTAGATCCAATGGATATTTCAACCGATTTGGCTCGGATTGAAGGTCAACTGAACTTCAATTAAGACCGTAGGTCACAACTACGGTCTAGACTACAAACCATAGGTCTCAGCCATGGTTCAGCTATAAACCATAGGTTTGGGATATTGTTCAGAATGATTAGGCCAAGGAGCCCAAATTGAGTGGTTAGAACCACTGCTCTATCTTGGAGTCTGTCCAAGATATTCCATATGGTCTTGTAGCATGTCCATATGAGTAGTCACCCTCAACATGACGTGTTTTAGGTGTCTACAGATGCCCCTTTTGAGATGCATTGTGAGATCGAACAATGCTAAACAAAAATAAACCTTCTAAAATGATGTCGAAGGTTCTATGATGATCATTAGTCATATCAACATTAGATGCCCCAGGTCTAGAAAAAGGACGCGCATCCTAGAATCATTGCTTCCAACTCTTTGGAGGCTTAAACTTGAAAATATTGTGTCCTCATATCATTCAATGTAGTTGTGCATTCCATAGGTATCTTCTAACCCATAGATCCTAAAGAAGGAGAACAACAAGCAAAATCATATTTGCTATTTACCCCAAGCAAATGGGTAAGCTTATGATAGTTGTTGACAATGATTCACAAGGACGAACACAATTTTGACAAGATCAAGGGATCTACGATCTCTGAGATCTTTTGTTTATTTTAATTATGATTTGATATTATGAATACCCCCTTAAGCGATGAGTCGATGAGGGTGACGACAATGAATAAAATGATGATGTCGCTTGACCACCATGGATGATCTTAACAAAATTATATTTGAGTATATTAATGCCTTAGCTAGGCCTAGTTCAACTTTTGATTCCAACTGTTAATAGTATTTGCACACTTCTATCCTATGGAGTAGTCGGGTTACAATAGCTATCTTAGGGAATCGAATTGATACAAATCCAATCAGATTTGTGTTGAATAAAATTATCGATGATTTTCTGAAAAAGAGGTCATAGAAGAAATGGCATGCAATGCCTCATTCCAATGGAGTAGTCTGGCCATGAAGGCCTTCTTAGGGATTGAAAAGAAGCATATCAGATCAACGATGACAATTTTTATCCCAAATGTCCTTATGGTAATTTACTCATCTTGTCGGATTGCATGGATCGCAAGTCGTTGCAACCGTCAAGTGTATAGGGTAAATTACTGAATACGATGTGCATTTTGTGTTTTAATTTATTTGATTTTTTTAAATGTTTTGAATTATGCATTGAGCTTATTTATTTGGCTGGGAAGTACGTCACTCCATATAAGGATTGTCAACGACCTCGGTTGAATGTAATTTATAATCTTATCCAGATTTTTAATTTTTAATTGGATCCCGATGCTTGATTATCACCAAATTTCCAAATTAGTTTTCTTTTATTAATTTTTGACCCAATGGGAAGCATTAATTTATCTTTTTAGCCCTTCCCATGGTGGGATTTTCCTAAATTGCCTACTAGTTGCAAACCGTGGCTAGGGTCTGCGGTTCCCATTTACAAATTTGGGAACCACGACTAGGGCTTGCAGTCAGCGTGGAATATGAGAAGTCTATAAAAATTCCAAATTTCAAATGTCTCTCATTATTCCTTGATAGTGACTTGCAAACTAGAGAACTGATAGTGATAACTAACAAAACTAACCTGCAACCTACCACACCTTACCCGCACATCAACTTACAGCACGATGGCATGGCACGAGCAAGCATCTTCTAGCTGAAGGGGACGAGGCGAGGGCAAGGTAACTCAAAAACCAAACCTCACATCCATTACCACTTAAAATGAACCCAATTAAGAAATTGAAAAATCAATTACACTAAAATGCTGGTAATGAACCTCATCTTAGGCTAGGGTAGCTTAGATTTAATTTTTTTTGCATTTTTGGCCGTGGTATCGCACCCAGTCAAATCTCAATTGGAGACCGTAGGTACTAGCTACAGTTTCCAATTGGTTAATTGGGGACTACAGCTGCTAGCTACAGTCAACATTCAAAATCCTAACGATCAATTTTTGACCATGTGCGGACTGTAGGGTTGACTCGCAGTTCGCCAACTTTAGGAAAAAATTGCCAAATTTTTAATTTTTCTAAATTTTGAGAGGCAATTAATGTCATTTAATGTATTTATGACCTGTCTGATTGACAAATTTAATTTGTAGGCCTTCATGATGACATTTTTTTGCAATTTTATCAATTTTTTTACTGTTTTTATTGATTTTTAGATCATTTTTAAATGTTTTTGCATGTGTTAGTTAGATTTTTCTTTATATTATGCTATTTATTTTAGATATTGACCTCTAGAGCATGAGATCCTGAAATTCTAAATACTCCCTATGGAGAGCTCACTGATGGTGAGTGAGAGTGATTTGGAGCTATCAACTTTGGCTACGTTTTGGATCTACCCACTATCCGGGTAGATCAATCCTATCTGATTACATTGGCCCGATGTTGGAATGTGCAAACCAACATATTTCACCTGCCTATAGGTGAAATTACAATGACATTGGAGGATGTTTATAGGATCTTTAGGATCCCTATTGATGACGAGGCCATCGTCTCCTTGACCTCTAGTGTCAAGGAGTCCATCTTTTATGCCATCTTCAGTGCTCGAAGTGAGGAGGCTCAGTGGGCCATTGACCACGGAGAGGTCCACATTGGCTATTGGCAGGGGAAGAATTTCTTCTCCATGTGCGAGTCCATTTTTATGCACCTAGTGGTGCAATATGTGCTTACAGACTTCTCGAGTGTGAGGATTCCCTGGAACCTCTTAGCCACTATACCTAGAGTTGTATAGAGCTCTATCCATCAGCCACTGCTCCTAGACTGGGGAGCACTCTACTAGCTCAACTATACTATGAGCTATATCATATTACTAACTGGAGCTGCTAGGGGATCATCTGTGATCTTCTTTTATAGATTTGGGGCTGGTAGCATATCATGATAGAGCATCTTGGGGAGCTTACCATACACATCATAGAGATTGATGATAATCATCAGTGTTATATTACCTTCTAGCCTCAATATGAGGAGGGCTTCCAAAGTAGGACCCACGCTGACAACATCTAGCATTACATTACTCGATTTGTAGAACTCAGGCTAGATGATATCAAGTGGAGGCCCTACATGGAGTGTCTTGACTGGCCTAAGTCCAATGAGTGGCTTTGATAGGATCACTAGGATAGATTGTTGCTAGGCTAGAAGGCTTAGATCTAGGAGTACCAATTTTTCTCTCACATTTTGTGGTAGTTCGGCATGGTGCAGGACATTTTAGAGATCCCATTTTCTTATAGGTGCTTGGATTTGGAGAGGGATCTACCATGGATTCAACCTCTGACTCTCAAGGATGCTCCTGATGACTTCCAAGATACTAGAGTTGATAGAGCTGCAACCACACTTGAGTATGATGGATGGTTGTCTCTGTTCCATTGGTATGGGATAGGGCCTCTAGATCGAGTGGTAGATCAGGACAAAGCAGAGGTGGATCCTAATGGGCGCAATGTGCACCAGTGGATAGAGGGTGACTAGGGCATAGAGGCTACCACTGCAGAGGCTCCTAAGGTTAACCCTAACAAGTATGCTATCAAGGAAGGTGAGGTCCCTCCTGAAAATGCAGAGGGACTACTCTTAGCATAGGTGGCTGACTTATAGAGTTAGCTCAAGCGATTCTAGACTCAACAGAGGGAGTGAGACACTACTATAACTACTTTATAGGCATAACTAAAAGATAGAGATCACTGACTAATGCAGGTTGAGCAATATATTACTAGCCTAACAGCATGGGCTACCACAGTAGAGGCCCAGGTTGGCAAGCTCACCCATGCTCATGAATTAGCACTAGAACAAAGGGATGTGACAGTGGTAGATCAGGATCTACTCATGGTATATAGGGGAGATCCCTCATCTTCATAGGAAATTATGGGGCCTTCAATGGCACCAAAAGTAGTACTACTAGGTGGCCGAGATCCTATGGTAGAGATTTAATGCCTGTAGGTTTTACTGATGAGTGTCAATGATAGGCACACATCCAGGGTTGCTCGGGTAGACCAGCTAGTTGGCTACATTCAGATGCTAGGTGCAGAGGTTCCAAAGGATCCATATGTTGTAGAGTCCTAGCGGACTAGATATCGAACTATAAGATAGTATACTGATATCTCTAGCCATCACACCCATCGAAGCGAGAGGACACATAGGTCCTCTAGTACACATGGTGGTAGCAGTCATACCAAGACTAAGGAGGTAGGGCAGTCTTCTCCAACATCCAGCCACATGTCCCAATGAATAGAGGTGTCCATTGCATAGGTTGTAGTTGGACAAGTGCTAGGCCTCTTTGGGCTAGGTAGTACTCAGGGTGCTCAGTAGGATCTATAGTAGACAGTAGGGCAACAGGCAGAGTAGGCTCCTAAGCACAGTATTGAGGGAGGTAGTGAGAGCTTCGATATAGGAGGAGCAGATCAGAGCTAGAGCTCTATTGTTGCAGGATACTTTTTCATACATATTATTTTTTATTGTAAGGTCGAGGACCTACACATTTGTAGCCTACAGGTATTTTTGTACTTCCAATGTACTCTGAGACACACATTTTATATGATATGATCATTATTATGGCTCATTATTATGTACTCATTTATTTTTGATTTTATGTTTATGTGATGCACATGGATGCAATGCTTATGTTATGTTGATGCTATATGATGTGATGTATGGATGACATGCACTAGCTATCTATTTAATTTATGATGATGATATGCAATGATCTAGATGCTTAGATGTGCTTTTTGATGATATATGCATGTGGATGTGATGTTCTTCTATTAACGCATATTTGATATTGCTTTCTTTTCATGCATTAATGTATGTAATGATTTACTTACACGATGCTAATCTAATGTAAATGAACCTGTATGCTTTAATCACTTAAAACATAAGGAATGAATGCAAATATGTTTATCAATCTAATGGATGACACCATAGAATGTATAAAAATCATGAATGTAATTGAAAATCCTTAAGATAATAATGTAATCAATTAATCACCCATATATGAAATGCAATGGTATGCAATGTTTATGATGCGAATGATATAATGTGTCATTCATTTTTATTTTGTAAATTTAAAAAAATGTGCACAATATAGTCAATGGCCATCTAAATATTATTGCTAATATCCATCTGGTATCTATCCTATATGTTGATTGTGCTTTATATAATGATGTATCATGGATTTGATACTTTGTAATTTTATGATTTATATGGTTGTAATTTTTGATACTTTGTGGCTATGGGAGAAAATTTTAAGGTTTTCCATGAGACTAAAACACCCTAATAGACTTATCAAAAGTTGCATACTAAGAACACTAGACTTCTGAGATAAAATGCTTTTGCTAGGATAGACCCTAACTGTTAATTATACTTGTGTGTGCAAATGAATATTTTAAGATAGACACGAGCGTTCCTCGATGTCAGGCAGGATTATTTCAGCCCATTGCTAAGATAGGGGTTCCACAAATGTCTTATCCAATATCAAGTTCATATTTTATTTGGACTAAGCCACTAGGCAATGCAGGACACCTGAAGCTAGCTCTTCTACATTCAAACATTGGTCTTGTTCATAAGAAACATGCTAATGCGTCAGACATATCGTCATGTGTAAGGTACAGTAATATTTTCAATTCTAGGGATTCAGGCTCATTCCTTTCTATCCTTCAATTTTTGGGATACTTGCTCATATGTAGTGAAGCAAGGGAGTCAATTCCATCTTCTTTTTGAACTGTCTTTGGATCTTCATTTGATCTCTCTTCGAACTGGATTTTGGATCTTCATTTGATCTTTGCTCGAAATTTTGATTTATGATCTTCATTTGATATTCACTTTTGAACTTCACTTTGAAATTTGATTTAAGTCTTTTTTTTATCTTCACTTGATCTTCACTTTTCAGCATTTACATTTGATAATTTTCTTCAGAAACTTTCCTTTGGGGAGATTTACTTGGAAAAACCGTTTTTGGTATATCGATTGAGAATATCAATATTATGATATCAATATGGGATATCACTCTAGGGATTATATATATGATATCGATCTAGGATATCAATCATGAGTATTGATGTGGGATATCTCTTTGGGATATGCTCCTTTTATCGTAAGCAAGGGATTCTAAATAGGGAACTAACCTGTCCTTTTGCCAACTGCCAACATTTCCCATATCATTTGCATAAAGGGATAAGCAAGAATAACTCTTTTTGCTTTAGGATACCTGGTCCTGCTTCATAGATTTCATCTTCCCCTAGTACTTGTTAGGATTGTTTAAATTTATTGATTAGTGATAGGCTTATGATATGCTAAGGGCTATACTAACTGAACCTTAGCTACAAAAACAAAGCAAGCTTTCTACCAAATCTTGATAAGACCACTAGGTATGACTGAGTGACCAAAAAATACTAGTATATCTCTATAGCAACATTATAGGTTGTGTTGAAAACCACAATTACTCACATGAAATATGGATTATGATAAATGTAGAGATGCATGATTTAAACACAAACGTGGCATCATTTTTAAGATTGAAAAACACAATGCCTTCTATTACAGAATGCAAAAGATGACAAATGCCTATATGCAATGTTATAATGCAGCGGATGCATGTGTAAATGCAAACTTCAAATGCAAATGCAAATATTTTTGGATTTTATGCTTTACCAATTTTTTTGGATTTTATTAATTTTTATGGGTTTTGACCCTCATAATTGACCAAACGGTGAGTACGTGCCTCTGGATCCTTTATATTGACCAAGTGATTTTTAGGAATCCTTGGACCTTTTAGGATTGACCAAAGGTATTATGGGTACCTTTAGGGCATTTTGGTATGACCAAGCGATTTTGAGAATCCTTGGAGCCTTTGGGGTTGACCATGCAATTTTTTAGAAACTCTTGGTACCTTTTGCATTTGAAAAAAGGGATGATAGATGCCTTTGGAGATTTTTAGGATGACCGAGTGATTATATGCAAATACTTGGGGCTTTTAACTGACATGACCAAGTGGTTTCAGGGACCCTTGGAGACTTTTAAGATGATCCAGCAGTTTTCAACAAACCCTCAAAGCTTTTGATGTTGACCAAAGGGCTTAAAAATGCCTTTGGAGCTTTTTGGGATGACCGAGTAGTTACCAACAACTCTTAGAGCCTTTTAATAACATGACCAATTGGTTTCAGGGACCCTTGGAGACTTTTGGGATGACCGAGAAGTTTTGACCAAACCCTTAGAGCTTTTAAGATTGACCAAAGGGCTTACATATGGCTTTGGAGATTTTTACTTGACCAAACCACTGGTGAGAGTGTTTGGAGCTTTTTAAGATGACCGAGCAGTTACAAGCAACTCTCAAAACCTTTTACTATGCTCTTCAAGCATAAAACTCCTTAATATGGATGATTTTGAGAGGTTCAAGCTCTTAAAAACCCCCTAGCAACGTTAGGTGATAGGTACCTAGACCAATATTTTTAGATATGATGTAGGGTCCTAGCTAATTAGCCATGAATTTGTCTCGCATATCTAGCAGAAAATTAGAGTTTTGTTGGTTTTCATTCAAGACAAGATCCCCAACTTCAAAGTCTCTCTAGTGGACTTTGACATTGTAAGCTAATTTTAGTCTCTCCTGATAAATGTGGAGATGCTCCAGGGCATTCACATGACGTTCATCAAGTAGCGTCAGCTGATCCAGTCGAGCTTGTCGCATAGTGTCATCATCGATGAACTATTTCAATGTGATGCACAGCATTGGAATTTCTAATTCCAAGGGCATAATGACCTTAGTGACATATACTAGTGAGAACGGTGTTGCCCCAGTGGGTGTTTGAATACTAGTCATGTAAGCGCATAATGCAAGGGGTAGTTGGATGTGCCAGTATTTGTGGTTTTCTTGTACTATTTTTTTCAAGATGGCCACCACTATCTTATTTGAAACTTCAGCTTGCCTGTTTGCTTGCAGATAGTATGGAGTCACAAAACTATGTTTAATGCTATATTTAGATGTCAAAGCTCTCACAATTTTGTTCTTGAAAGATGTTCCATTATCCGATATTATTTTGGATGGAATCCCAAAATAACTTATGATATGCTCCGATATAAACTCTGCTATACGAGCTCTAGTTGTCGTTGTTAAGGGTATTGCTTCCACCCACTTTTTAAAATACTCAGTAGCCATGATTATGAATGTATGCTAGCTCGATGACGAAGGAGATATCTTTCCTATAAGATCCAATCCCCATTGAGCAAATGGCCAAGCCGCTTGGATGGGCTATAAGGCTTGTGATGGCAAGTATGTAAGATTGGCATGATGCTAGCATTTAATACATTTCTTGATACACACATTGCACTCCTTCTCCATAGTGGGCCAATAATAACCCATTCAAAGGATGCACTTGACAATGGCTATGCCACTGAAATGGCCACCGCACATACCATCATGGGCTTGCAAAATCATCCATGATGCCTCTTAGGGATCTAAGCAATGAAGGAGAACTCCATCGTAGCTATGTCGGTACAAGATGTCTCCTATTAAGACATATTTGTCTACTTTCTATTTAAATGTGCACTTCATAGCATGCGAAAATACCTCTGAGATTATGCTAAGCTTTAGGAAGTCTCTAATTTGCGATCTCTAATTTTGATAAATCTTAGCTTCGATTGCTAAAATGACTTGCTCCCCTTGTGTATTTATTTTTGCAAATGCAAACTCAAAAACAACCATGTGGTAAATGGTAGTACCACTCCCCATGGGAATCTGAGAGGTTAATGACCCCTAGGTTGCCTTCTTAAGAAATTATTTAGCTCTATAGAACCATTCAGATTGTGGTTCTACACTAATCATGTTGACTGGTTCTCTGTTATCATAGGCGGCATGCTCTACTGCTAGATGTGAGAGTGTCTTGATATGGATGCTAGTGAAATCAATAGATGGATTCTAAGGGATTAAGGATCCCAAAGAAGCCATGGTATCTGCAAACCTATTTGATGATCGAGGGATTGCCTCAATGTCATACCATTCTAGTTTGGCCAAATATGTGTCAACTAGATCTTTATAAGCTTTTAGTATAGGACACCAACACTGAAAAAGCCCCTTGACTTGATTTACTATGAGCAAAGAATCATCAAAGATGTTAAATCTCTTAATATTCATGGCGATAGCTGTGTGGAGGCCCAACAATAGGGGTTCATACTCATTGTTGTTTTTGGTGCACAAAAAATCCAACTTGAATGACAAGGGCATTGGAGCTCCTTGCGGTATGAAGAACACTATTTTGGCACCACCCCCTTGTTTGCACTTCCAACCATCAAATAACCGAGTCATATCAGCATTTTTCTCTAGTTATTTGGGTTTGGGAGCTTCAGATACGATGAATACTGCATCATCTAAAATCTTGATTGTTAGAGGCCTACTATTTGATAGTGGTGCCTTAGCTAATTGATATGCTATGACCTGTTCCTTAATGGACTTTTGGATTATGAATTCTAGATCAAATTCCATCAAAAGCATGATCCACTTTGCAGTATGCATATTGTGATAAGTCTTACTCATCATGTACTACAAAGGATTTTGTTTTGATATAACATACATCATATGAATTAACATATAGTGTCACAATTTCTTGGTAGTGAACACTACTGCTAAACACAATTTTAACACGTATGCATACCGAAGCTCATAGCTCACCAAAGTTCAACTAATGTAATATATGGCATGTTATTTGCCTTGCACATTCTTTTGGGCCAACATGGTTCATAGTGCAAAGTTAGTTGCCGATATATATAGTAGAAAAGGCACCTCTGGCCTTGGTGGAGCTAGCACTAGTGGCGTCGCCAGGTATTGCTTTATCTTAGTGAAGGCTGCCTTGTAGTATTTGTCCCAGTTGAATGGGACTCCCTTATGTAGCAGTACATTCATGGGTCAACATTTATCTGATATTTGGGCTATAAATCACTTTATTGAGGATGCCTTGCCCTAAAGGCTCTGTAATTCCTTAATATTTGTGGGAGGACGCATTTTCAAAATGGCCTTGACCTTCACTGGGTCTACTTAGATGCCTCTCTTGGATATGATGAACCCTAGTAATTTTCTAGAAGTTACACCAAATACGCACTTCTTAGGATTCAGCCTAATGTTGTGCTCTATCAGTCGATTGAATACTTTTATTAAGACCTCTGCATGGTCTTCTCATAGCAATGACTTGGCTAACAAGTCATATATATAATCTTCAAGAATTTTATGCATATAGTCATGAAAAATGTATGTCATGGCCTGCTGATATGTGGCACCAACATTTTTGAGGCCAAATGGCATAAATTTATAGCAAAATATTCCCCATGGTGTTATAAATATGGTTTTGTGATGGTCTTCAGGTTTAATCCAAATTTGATTATAATAAAAAAAATCATTCATTAAGGAGAGCATTTCGTGACCTGCAGTTGCATCTACAAGAGCATCAATATTGGGAAATGGAAATGAATCTTTGGGTGTTGCCTTATTTAGGTCTCTGAAATTCATGCAAATATAGATTCTTACATTAGGTTTTCCCATGGGTACCATATTGGAAACCCATTATGGATAATCAATGGAAATCACAAATTCCACATCCAATAGCATTTGTAGCTCATATTCAATATTAAGGCTACTATTGGGTGCATTTTCCTAAGCTTTTTATTGACCAACTTCTTCATAAAATCTAGCGAAAGGTTATGAGTAACCAATTTTGGGTCTAGACCTAGCATATCCTTATATGACCAAGCAAACAAATTTGATCTCTCTTTTAGCAGAGGTATGAGTTTGGCCCGCTCATCTAGAGTGAGACTCTCTCCAAATTTAACCTTCTTTACATTGGTAGGATTATTACTGATATCCACCTCAAAGGTTTCCTCTACCGACATATGCGATCCCTCCTCAAGTTGGTGAGGCATAGGAATCAAATGAATTTCATCATCTGGGTTGACTGGTTCTACGTTGGAAGCATTCTCGACATGATAAAAATCATATGCACAACCTGGTGCAAAATGGAAAGGTTGCAACATTTCATCATTGGGGAAGAAATCCTCAGGCTCAACGAGTGAATCAGCATGATATCAATCAATAGCATCTTTGTTAAGATACAATGGTTTATAAGGATCTACTAGATTGTGGAGTGGAGTGATCAAATCAATGGAGACCATGTTTATGGAATGGAATTGATCTCCAGGACCACATGGAATGACCTCTACAAAATTTGCATAGTCCTCATACCCATGATCTGGCTCTAATGGCATAGGCACAAAAGGGTCTTCCCTATGAGGACTACAAATAACTAGATCCTCCTTATGCACTAAATGCAAAATAGGATCATTCAGCTCATAGAGCTGCATGTAGGTCAGTGGAAAGGGATTAACCAATCAATGGATTTGATCTAGGTTTAACCGTCTTACTCTTGGATGTAGACCAACATGTAGCCACCTATAGACCTCATCGATATTGATGGGTTAATGATGGTGATGGAAATAAGGACCAAGGTAGGCCCTCTCTAGCTCATCTTCTTTGTCACTATCATAATAGAATCCTTCACTGGCCTGCACTCCTGGAGGGTGCTCCTCTAAATGAGGCCTCATGAATCTTACTTCTTGCATGCTATCATCACTATCCAGAAAGACTAGATAATTATATCTCATGTACAACACTATCAAGAAAATTGGCTCGATATCTTCCCCTGGATGATCAATGTTGAGAAGGATCTCTTAGGTATCCTATACTTATTCCATAGGCAATAGATGATGCACATACAAATGCCTTACATAAGTACCTTTGACTTCATCCTCATATTCATCATCATTCAAGGAATCCTCGTCTGCATCATAGCTTGGTCCACTCATATTAGAGGCAGAATCCACTCCATATTTATTACAAAGATCTCCTAACTCGAGATCGCTTGTAGTAATGGGGTTGCACCTCTGCATGTCTATGTTGTAGACTGCATCATGGGTTTGGTGTCCCAGTTGATCTCTGGGGTTCGTTTCTGCCTTAGTCTACTCAAGGAGCCCTTCATGATGATCTTCGAGTGACTCAATGGTGATGATAGATATCATAGGGTGATTCCTCCATAATTTGGAAGGATTTGGATGATATGGATTAAAATCCACATCGTTCACCATACTAAGGTATAGATGATCCAGGGATGCTATGATAAAATCATCCTGCCCATATATCTATAGCCCTAGACCGAATATATTAGTGACTAACTGATAATGAGGTTCTAGTGGATTCCTCCATCCTTATTCAAATAGACCAAAGTCGTATCCATACCAGTGATATAGATCAAAAATGCACATGGCATACTTTGGATTAGATAAATAATGAACATTTACCACAAAATGTTCCTCATCATCTTCATTGATGGGCTCTCGTGTTGGAAGTTGATCTAGCCCTGCATATGTGAAGTTAGTCTAGTTAGGTGGCTTTCCCAATGGAACCACTGATCCAACTAGATAAAAATGAGCATATGGTCTACCCATCTCTTACGCAATCTTTAGAATTGGTCCAAAGGTCACATTTTGTACAAGGTACTCACCTAATCTGGTATTAGCGAGATGTACCATCACCTAGGGCATGGATGACACTACTGATGATGCAGGTGAGGTAGGCTGAGGTGCCTCCTCAGCTTTGTCTTAGGGTTCCTCAAATTCCATGGGAATGGGAAAATCCTCGATGATTGGCTTGGGCTCACACTCTCTCTTTTTCACCCATCTTCACCTTCAATTTCTTGTTATCCTGATGCATGACTGATGCCAACAGTTTCAAGGAAGTGGCAGTGGTATGCTTCAATATGTATGACATAGATGGTATTAGTTGAGCCTGCACTATTGGTTTGCCTCCTAGTTTTCTTATTTGTGATGACGGTCGAACATCCAGGTGCATTTATGGGAGTATGAAACCCCCAGGTAAATATGCTAGGTTCACAAACTTAAATGGCTCGTCATCTGAAGCCACTACGTGAACTAGTCCCTCATGAATATATTTCACACATTGATGCAGTATCGAGGGGACACAATGCATTTCATAAATCCAAGGTCTATCGAGTAAAATGTTGTACTGAATGGCCCCTTCTATCATGTGACACATTACTAAAATGGTCTTCAGACCTACCTGTATGGGTAGGATAATTGTGTCAACAATTGAACATAGTAAATCGTTAAACACTCTCAATGTAAATGTAGTTGGCACAATGTGTGATTTAGGTAACTTCAAATGACTCAATGCCTTGGTCAGTATTATGTTGATCGATGAGCCAGTATCGATCAAGACCCTTTTAAATGGCATGTGATTCACACATATAATTATGTGCAACGGTGGGTCGACCATAGTTGTAGAAATTGTCCTTATCTCATGATCATAAAATTGGATCATCGGTTCCTGACACTATTGTACATGTCCCAAAAAATTTGTGAACGCCTATGCATCTTGGGCCTGTACTTCAATGGACTTCAAAATGTCCATAAGAGTCTCCCTATGACTCGGGGACTACTAAATTAATTCATATGTTGATAACTTTGTAGGAGTTGTCTGTAGGTTTTGGACCAACCTGCTCCTTATGGTCACCACCGATCTTGTCGATGGGCCTGGAATATTTTGTGTCGACTGTTGATTCGGTGTGTCTTGTATTTGAATAGGGGCACGAGGTTGATTTTTTTATTCGTATCTCCCATGCCTAGTAATAACATTGACCATTCCTACGAACCCTTGGGTAGGTGGTTCAACTTGCACTTGGTTAACTTGACCAATGTTGTTTTGAGGTGCCTCATGATTCGGTAAGGGGTTCTTGTAAATCCCCATATTTTGATTTTCTGGCACTTGAAGGTTGTGAGGCACTACAAGCTCACCCTTGTCAATCATATTTTGTACTAGGTGTTTGAAAGACCAACACACCTCGATGTCATGGCCTTTCATTCTATGAAATATACAAAATAGATCGTCTTGGAACCCTTTTGGTTTGGGTTGATTAGGGTCTATCATCTTGACTTTGAGAAATTTGATTGCCTTGGCCTCGCATAACTTATGGAAAATCATCGTCAGCGATTTTGTCAATGGTGTGAACTGGCTAGGTGGGCATTGATATTTGTTCTTGCCCTTGTAATTGTTATTGCACTTGTCATATTATGCAGGGGGAGGTTGGGCCTGATAGTTCTACTTATGTTGTCTCTTTTCCTCCCATTGGAGATTCAATACCACTTGATTTATGTGGGCCTGCATGCTCTATTGTTTTGTGGTACTCTTCTTTTTTCCCTCTCCTATTTTTGAGCTTCAAGTTCCCTTCCTGCAACTTGATATCCTCAATCACCTTAGCTTATACCAAAGCCTCTTCGAATGTAGGATACTGTTATAGCTACAACAGTAATGATATGTGCTTGGCATAACTATTTGTAAACATCTGAGTTAATTCCATGGCAAGAATAGGGAATGGAAACTTCACCATTAATCTCCTCCATCTCTTTATGTATTGTTCCATTGGCTTGTCGTCGCATTGAGCTAGCACAACCATATCATAAAGGTTGGCCTATTTCTTGACACCAAAGGAATAGAGTTCAATAAAGGCATCAACTAATTTCTTGAAATTTGTTATATTGTGTTTCTTTAGCATATTAAACCACTCTTGGGTTAGACCTAAAAGTATCGTGATGAACGTGTGCAACAATAATGCATTGTTGCTTGCTATCTAAAAACAAGCATCCAAAAAGCTCGTTACATGTTCTTGTGTGTCTTCATCACCCTTGAATTTATCTAACTTGGGCATATCAAAATGCTCAGGGTAAGCTAGAGTAGGCACAGAAGGATCCAAAGGCTTGTTATGGATTTTCCTCAATTTTAGCTTTTGAATAGCCGCACCTTGTCTCTCAATGGCTTTAATATTCTTGGCTAAGGCCTTATAGGCCTTTGAAGACAGAAATTCCTCCTCCCTAAGTTGACATGTAGGTGGCTTAGGAGGTACTATCTTCCTTGCATGAGATGGAGGTCTTTGCTCTTCCTCCTCCATGGCTTGAGAGCTCTCAAGATATTTTGGCTCGTATCCATCTCCTGTTGTTGCTTCATGTTGTCTCTACCTTTGATTATTGAGCAGTGGTAGCCACTCTCTTTGTTTGGCACTAGCATGAGTACAAGAATCTATATTCTCTTGATGCATGTCAGCTTGTGATAAAGCCTTCCTATGTGTATGCTCTCGATGCTCCTATTTTGGATATAGGCCAACCCTAGCTAAACGATCCTCCTGCTTCATGCGTTCCTTTTGGACAAGGATACGCTCTTTACACATGCGCTGCTCATATAACCTCTATCTTATGAGCCTTTGTGTTTGAATATTTCCATATTAAATATGCTACCTCTCTAGGTGAGCGTCCTCCAATTTTTCTTGGAGGAGTTGGCATTTTTGCTCTGATGCTAGTCGATGTGATCTATCGATCTAGTCAACTATGGGAGGCCTTTGATATCCTTTCTCTATGTGAACAACCTTGTGGGTTTTGTACCCATCAGACTGATGTGCTGTAACTTTACCTCTATATATAAAGATGACATTGGCCTCCTGCTATGTCCTATATTGTGACCCACCATGTGCAGATAGTGGGTGTGTGACATGAGGGCACTTAGAAGCCTCCCCATGTTCTCTAGTAGTGTGGATGACACTCATGCTATGCTCACTTAGGGCTTGAGTGGGTGAAGTGAAAGGCTTGTAGCCTAGCTGCTCTAGAATACTACCTAGACCCTCTAACTACCTAGACCACCATTGCTCATGCAACGGTGTGCCATTATCTCCCACCTTTGATATATCAATGGTGATCTTACGTGGTGGACCATGCATGGGAGTATGGTTAGTTCTATGCTCGGTAGTGAGCCTGTCTACCTACCCTTGAGTGGGTGGGTCTCTAGTCCTTATATACTTATAAGGTGGAGCCATAGATCCTATAGTGGAATTAGTACATAGGGGAACCAACCTGATCCCTTGCACAATAAACTCTTTGGCCAATCCCATGGATGCACGTGCATTACAGTCTCGGTAATGGCTCTCAAGTGGAACACCCTCATGCTGGAAGATTTCTTGTTCTACTCTATGCCTAGAGGAGTGTACTAAAGATCCTCTATTTAGGGTTTGCTATACTAGCTCCCCTCATTCCAAGTTATATCCTCGGATGCTAGCCAAAAAACATTCAGTTCGCTCATGTAGTTGAGGATTTGACACGTATTGTTTTGAACTAGTTAGGGGTTGGTTATCAACGTTGTCTTTGTAACTTTTTCGACCACCCAGTGTGTCCACCATTGTCTACCTAGGGTATACATGTATTATTATTAAGAAAACAAGGTACACAATAATGATTATCTCATTTTAAGTTTTAAAAGTGAGTCATAAATTGTTTGATGTGTTTTCAATGTGTTGTATCAGTTGTAGAAACTCTTATCATTTTTTGCAAAAGTTGATATTATACTCAAATTTTTCAAAGGTTTTCACCTATACTTGCACAAGCCAAATATGTTAGTGAAGTCCATACTCAATGAGGTAGCATAGGTACTACCAACCCTCATCCAGCACACTGTGCATAGTGATACACTCTTTCGAAGATTATTGCATGCTATTTTGCATGGACAGGATAGTTCTTGGATCAGCCTTGGCCACGAGTGGGTCCTGATAATACAATTTTAAATGAGCCAACCAAGTGGTAATGAAATCCACTATTGGTCTCAATAAAATGGTTTGGATGTGAGATCCCAATGCCACTGATGTTTAAAATAAATGTGGTGTGTGTGGTTCCTTTTAATGTACATAAAATAAATACATCATATAACAGACATGCTCATTTTCTAAATGCTATGCAATTGAAATACGTTTTAGATTCAAAAAATGTAAGCTAATCTAGATGCTCTTTAATACTATGCACATTATGATGCTAAATTTCCACTAATCGGGCCTCACACATGCAAACTATCAACACATCTCTATAAAGCATGTTGTAGCCTAGGGCAAACTATAATCAGAGGTTTGTTGTTCCTAGCAGTGCCCTTCTATTGAAAGCAAAGAATGAAAGCAAACTAGGACAATTGATTTACCATTTTTTTAGTTCTTTTCCAAATTTGCATTCAAAATAGACCTACTTTAAAAACACAGAGAATAGAAAAGTGATAGAGGTCTAAAAATAGGACCTACCTCAAGTCCTGTACTATATAAAATTCTAAATTTAGCTATCTGTGTTGTCAGTAGGAAACCACAGGCCTGACCTATGGTTCTGACTGTAAACCGTGCCTTGTACCTACAATTTAGTTGTTGGGCTGCAACTAATAGCTGTGGTCTATACCTACAAATGCAAAAACCAATAAAGCACAATCAGATCCTAAAAATATGGGGTGCCACTATGCTCACCTCTGTAACCACCAAAAATGGTCACACCCGATGGCATATCCTATTGCAATGAATGATAAAATATAGCATGCATACAAGAAAACAAAATTGACAATAAATGAAACAAGAAAGAAGACATTTTATTCCATTGTATTCAAATCTAAAATCCAATTACAAGTATGTCCCTCATAGGTATATTCATTTTGATATAATATTACAATAGGAGTGCTCAATTATTTTCCCTCTTAAGGGTAGGTGTGATTTCCAAATGCCTTTCAGAATGGCACAAACTTCTCTAGGGTGGAGGTGCCCTCTTCTTCGTGATGTGGAAGGAACTTGGTGGTTTTATCTCCTTTGAAACTATTCCCTATGATCAAGAAACAACACAAGAATGTCAAAAATATAGGCAGCCTCTCATGATGAGGCCCTTTTAGGTAAATTATATAATGACACCATTAACATGCATAATCAAGAAAACATAAAGAATACTTCTAAGCTATACAAAGTGAATCAAGATTCATGTAATAATATAAATGAAAGTAGCAGTTATACTATGCATGGATAAAATATAGAAAATGAAGCATAAACATGCATAAGAAAGCATTTAGGTCCTAATTGAAGCATAAACATAAGAAGTAAATCTAACCTAATTCTACTATCAAAAGTTTGATAAAATGCTATTAAACCATAAAAACAACTAATATAACCTAATTAGATGGACAAAAATGAAAATAGGAAGGTGGTCATACCTCTGCTACAAACCATAGCTCTGGTTCATGGTCTACACTATAAACCATGACTAATATCCATGGTTAGAACTCTGATAGGTTTGCCCTCAATTCCAAGGGTAGTGGGATTAATATCCTTGTCCAATTGATGTTTAAGGGTCACCTTCGGTGTTCTTATAATAGGTTTAGCAGTCCAATAACTGTGATGGGCCTTTGTTTGCTTGGATTTGCATTTCTTGACCCTCCTAGGCTTCTAGAACTTCCATGGCAAACTGATCATTGGATGAATAGAAAAGTGACCTTTGAATGAACAAATTTAGTATGCAATCCGATAGGGCTTCATTGCTCACTTTATTAATTCACACTCACTCAATAATTCGTGAGTGCTTCACTATAAAAATCATCTATATATCTCTCCCCATTTGGAGGGGGTATTTATAGGATGCCCTAGTACTATGGGTGGCTTCCTGGAGAAGCCAATATCAAGAAGGGGTGGTTAGGACAGTTGGAATGGAAGCTTTCGCTCTCTAACCACCTTCTTCTATATCCAATGGCTATTTCAATTTATTTGGCTCAGATTGAAGTCCAACTAAACTTCACTTAAGACCACATGTCATAACTATGGTCTAGACTATAAACCATAGGTCTCAGTCATGGTTCAGCTATAAACCATAGGTCTAGTCTGCGGTTCAGAATGATTAGGCCAAGGAGCCCAAATTGAGTGGTTAGAACCACTGCTTTATATTGGAGTCTATCCAAGATATTCCATATGGTCTTGTAGCATGTCCATATGAGAAGTCACCCTTGACATGATGTTTTTTAGGTGTCTACACTCTTTTGCACTATTTTCATGTTTATTTTGAATTATGCCTTAGATGCATTGTAGTTATGTTTTGTCTTTCTTCTACTTCCCTTAGATCCTTACTGCTCGGGCTCAGGACCCAAAGCTCCTGCTTGACCTACTTACTAGCTTTGATGATATGGACTGGGTATGGTTCAAATCCCGTGACTTATAGTATGTCATTAGGCTACCTTAAATCATGGCATATTAGGATTACCTTATAGCTATGACCCATCACTGGGACCTATGGACTAATACCTTCCACCTCTTGACAGATGAGATGACCATTATGTCGGAGGATGTATATAGGATCTTTCAAATTCTATTTTATGGGGTGGTCATTGTCTCTTTGGCCACTATTGATCAGGTGGCTATATTCACTCAGGTGTTTAGAGGACACTCTATGGATGCTCTCAAGAACACGAAGTCCGAAGGAGTTTCCATCAGCCGCTAGCATGGGGATGGCATCTTTATGGTGAGGCATTTCGTACTGCTGATGGTTATCAATAATGTCATTATCTCAGACTACTCGGCTTTGAGATTCTCATGTAACCTTTTGGTGATTGTGCAGGATCTATTGGATAGCAAGGATCCTATTATCTATGCATGGGGTAGATCACTATTGGCTTAGTGTTATGATGAGTTATACCACATCCGCTAGTGAGGATGTGTCAACATTGCTTGTATCTTGCTCCTACAGGTTTGGGGATGGGAGCATATTAGGGTAGATCACCCTAAGGGGATACCAACTGATATCATAGAGATCGACACTCAGACCTAGTGCTATGCTACTAGATGGGCTTGGGAGCACAAGAAGAGCAAGAGCCACACTTTTTCAAGGGAGCTGACCCATTACACTGATGCTTTCACTAGACTTTTAGCCAGAGATATCGTATGGTGCCCTTACCATGAGTGTCTTGCTTGGGATTATCCAGCTAGTTTTATTTCCAAGACCTGGCACGAGTGATGGCTCGTTGATCATAAGATTACCATCCAAGAGTATTTCTTCTACTCATGGGTTCTTCGTCAGTATAGGTTGCAATAGGATGTGCCCTTGATATATTTATTGTACATGCACTTCATAGCAGAGAAGGACCTACCTCCATGATAGATTATAGAGCTTTCAGATGAGGAGGATGCCCCAGTTGTTAACCCCAGAGTGGATGGGGGTGTTATAGATGCATACACTTAGTGGTGGGGTGATTGGATGTGGCATGGTGTCGGTAGCCTAGGGCATGAGGATGATGGTGGGAGTGATGGTGTAGATCTGACAAGACGTAGAGTATGAGCCAAGACCGATGTATAGGGTCAACCAGTAGAGCAGGTGGTAGTGGAGGATCCTGATGTTCTTGAGGAGGAGGAGGAGTTAGAGCTCAAGGAGAGAGATTCTCCTTTGAGAGCATAGCTGCATGAGGTCGAGGTTGAGCTTCAGGTGACTAAGATCCAGGTACAGTGGTGAGATGCTACCATTGAGCAGCTCACAACACATATATAGGCTTTGCAGGCTACTATTGGGGGTGGAGATGCTAGGATGCAGTTTGTTGTTCCTCCTTCTACACCACAGGAGGTTCTAGTGGTAGGTTCAAGAGTAGATGTGGGTCAGCTTTAGTCTTTGTTGGATGAGCATGAGGAGTGGATTCGGGGACTTGTGGATCACGTCATCATTCTTTAGATGCAGCTCAGGATGCATGGGATTGTCCCTAAGGATCTAGCTGGTGCAGGTTGTTCGTAGGTCAGTGGGCACTCCACCTTGAGGTAGTTTTTTGCCATCCTAGCTAGAGGACCCAAAATCAAACAGAGAGACTGATAGGCTCACATAATTTGACTCATGACACCACCACAGGGGGAGGTGGCACTAGAGGAGGTGATGTAGGGGGCTCAGGACTCGGTATTTTATTGATGCTTTATTTGGTCCTTGATTCATTTTTGAGGTCGACTGTCCTATATGACTATAGCCCATGGGTATTTTTTTACATCCATGGACTTGACACACATAATTTTATGATAGTTTTGCATTATGACTTATTATGTGTATTGTTTATTGCTCATGTTTTTGTTGTTATTTTATTTTATGATATGATGCGATGATGGTATTATGATGATTTGATGAATATGTTAGATGATAGATGATATTGAAGATGCTTAGATGGATGTGTAGATGCTTATATGATTTTATGATATGATGCGATGTATTTTTATGATGAATGATAAATTTATGATTGTATGCAAATGGATATTGCCTATATGTTTTATGATGTGCTTTATGGATGATTAATGAATTGTTTTTGTGAATATGATGTTATTTCTAAATTCATGTTTTAATTTTGCTTTAATTGTATGCATCTAACTAATGTGATGGGATGGTATAAACAAACCTGTATTCTCTAATCACTTAAAACATACAGAATGCATATGGTATTGACAATCTTAATGGGCAATACCATAGAAAGTAAAAAAATAATCATGAATTTAAACAATCACTCTTATCATAAGAATTGATTAAGGATTCATATATGAGATGTAATGGTGTGTAATGTATTTTATTAATAAGTTTCTGTAAATTAAAAGATATAAAGTAGTCAGTGGTCGTCTATTTACTATTTCTAATATATATGCGGTATTTTTCCTACTATGTTGATACCCCCTAATTTATAGAATCTTATAAAGAAAGTGATGGTAATTATGTTATGATTTGTTGCTATGTACGAATTTTTGGGTCTTGGAGATTCAAACACTCTAGTTACCCTATTAAAAACTGTCTACTTACCACTTAGACTTTTGAAAAGTAAGGTTTTTACCATGGACCTGGTTTTTCATGATCTCTATGTGTGCAAGTGATTGTATATTTTGAGGTAGAACCCAAGCATTTCCTCCGATGTCAGGCAGGATTCTTTCAGCCCATTGCTAAGATCAGGGAACCTTAAGTGTTCATGTCATCCTTATGTTGGACTTGGACTATTCCACTAGGCAATATTGGGTTACCTAAGCTAGCTCATCCACATTCAAACATTGGTCTACACAAATGCATGAAGAAATTGTAATAGACATATCGTCATGTGTAAGGATTTCTCCTTCCAGTTTTGTACAATGCTGAGAATTCCAGGGATTCAAGATTTATTCCCTTTGGATTATTTTTGGCTTTGGATTTTTGCTCATATGTAGTAATGAAAATCACTATTTATTTTGATTGATTTTTCTTTGAGCGAGAATTTTTGTAGTGATGATAATCACTGTTTATTTTGCTCATATGTAGTGATGAAAATCACTGTTTATTTTTTATTGATTTTTCTTTGAGCTATGGTTTTTTTTGAATTTATGATCTGTGTATCAGATTATTACTTTGAAATCTAGACTGTATGCTTGGCCTTTTGAATATGTACTTTGATTTTGTATTTTGCTTATTTTTATTTAAACAAGGGATTTGGATAGTATAAAGCTTGTCCTTTTGCCAATTCTTAGCACCTTTAAACCGGTTGCACAGGGGGATAAGCAAGGAAAATACTTTTCTCTTAAGGTAACCTATACCACTTTTATAGATTTCATCTTTTCCTTGTACCTGCTAGGACTTTAGTGTTTCAATTAGTGATGGGATCTTGAATATCCAAGGCATTATCATGGCTAGACCTTACCTTCTACTAATCAAAGTTATTTTCCTCAAAAATTGATAAGATCACTAGGTGTGGTTGATTAACCGAAAAACCTTAGTATATTATGTATATCAACAAATAATGGTTGTGTTGAAAAACACAATTACACACATGTGTTGATGGTTGTATGGATTTGATTGATTTGTGTGACAAACTATGGTATCGCTTTTAGGGCTCTCCTGACATATGCAATTGTAGTGGATATGAAAATGCAATGCAATGATGTTGGTGCAATATGTGAGATGTAATTGTTTTTGTATTTTTGATTTTATGTTGTTTTTGTATTTTTGTTTGATTTGACCAAAGGGCTTATTATGCCTTTGGCGCTTTTTGGTTTTTGACCAAGTAGCATGTAGTACCCTTGGAGATTTTTGAATTGATTTTGACCAAACGGTTTGAATTACCCTTGGAGCATTTGAATTGATGTTTGACCAAGCGGTTTGAATACCCTTGGAGTGTTTGGAATTGATGTTTTGACCAAGTAGTATGAATGCCCTTGGAGTGTTTTGAATTGATGTTTGACCAAGCGGTATGAATTACCCTTGGAGCCTTTGATTGATTGGATTTGACCAAGTAGTTTGAATTATCCTTGGAGCCTTTGATTTGATTTTTACCAAGCGGTATGAATTACCCTTGAAGCATTTGATTGTATTTTTGAAATTTTATATTTTTATGCTTTGTTTTGTGTTTTTGACATATTTGAATGTTTTTGTTTTTTATGAAATATTTGAATGTTTTTGTATTTTATGAAATATTTGAATGTTTTTGTTTTTTATGAAATATTTGAATGTTTTTGTTTTTTATGAAATATTTGAATGTTTTTGTATTTTATGAAATATTTGAATGTTTTTGTATTTTATGAAATATTTTAATGTTTTTGTTTTTTATGAAATATTTAAATGTTTTTTATTTTTATGAAATATTTGAATTTTTTTGTTTTTTATGAAATATTTGAATGTTTTTGTATTTTATGTGTAGAATTCCTTCAATTGAATGATATTGGGAGGTTCAGGCTCTTCAACACCATCTAATGATATAAGGCGATATGCTCCAGGACCAACTCTCTATGAAATCATGTATGGACCTATCCAGTTTACCATGAACTTATCTCGTAGATGCAGCGGTAGATTCAAATTCTATTGGTTTTCTTTGAGCACTAGATCTCCAACCTTGAATTCCCTTAGGTGGACTTTACTATTGTAAGCTCACGCAAGGTGATTTTGGTAAACATAAAGATGCTCTAAAGCATTGACTAGGTGTTCATCAAGAAGCATCAACTGATCAAGGCGGCCTTGCTACATGACATCATAATATATGAAGTCCTTTAATGCTATACGTAGAGTCAAAATTTCTAACTCTAGTGGCATGATGGCCTCAGTGTCATATACTAGTGAAAATAATGTTGCCCCAGTGGGTGTCCTTATACTAGTCCTATATGCCCATCGTGAAAGAGGCAACTGCATGTGCCAATCCTTGTGATTATCTTGCACCGTCTTTCTCAAAATGGAGACTATTGTTTTTTTTTAGGCTTCTGCTTGCCCTTTTACTTACGGATAATAAGGCATTGAAAAACTATGCTAAATATGGTATTTGTTCATTAAAGCATGCACATTTTTGTTCTTTAAAGATGGCCCATTATCCGATATTATCTTAGAAGGGACCCCAAAATGACTTATGATATTGTGGAGTATAAACTCCACAATCCTTGGTCTAATTATTGATGTTAAGAGGATCACTTAGTGAAGTATTATGTGGCCATTATGATGAATGTGTGTCAGCCTGAGGATGGGGGTGAGATATTCCCAATCAAGTCTAGTCCCCATTGTGAGAATGACCATGCTACCTGGATTGGTTGCAAAGCTTGCGATGACAAGTGCATTAAATTGGCATGATGATGGAACTTACTACATTTCTTGACATACTCATAGTAGTCCTTTTCTATTATGGTCCAATAGTAACCCATCCTCAATATGTTCTTAACGATGGCCATACCACTGAAATGGCCTCCACATGTTCCATTGTGAGCTTGAAAAATTGCCCTCGCTGCTTCCTGGGGCTCAATATAATGGAGTAATACTCCATCATATCCTCTTTTGTAGAGGATTTCTCCTAGCAATATGTATCTTGTTGCTCTCTATATGAGATAAACCCTGAGGTACTATTCCAAGCTTTAGGAAGTCCCACAGTTGGGAAATCTAATCTTGATAAGCCATGGCTTCTATAAAAAAGACAGCTTGCCCTTCCTTTATTTTTGAGCTGGTGAACACAGATTGAGGAAAAACTCTATGGTGTATGGTTGCACCACACTCCACAGGTCCTTGGGATATAAAAGACTCCCAAGGTGTCGTTTGCAAGAAATATTTTGCTGTGAAGGACCAATATTGATTTTTATTGATCTTGATCATGTTGACTAATTCTTGATTGTCAAAATATTCACGATGTATTAATGAGTGCGAAAGCAATTTCACGTGAATGGTTGTAAAATCAGCAGATGAATTCTAAGGTATTAAGGATCCCAAAGAGGCCATAGTTTCTACAAATCTATTTGACATGCGAGGGATTGCCTTGATGTTGTACCATTCCAGCTGGGCTAGGTAAGTGTCAACAAGTTCCTTGTAAGTCTTTAGGAGTGGGCACCTACATTGGAATAGTCCTTTGATCTAGTTTACTATGATTAAGGAGTAACCAAAGATATTCAATCTTTTAATGCCCATTGCTATGGTTGTTTGGAGTCCCAGGATCAATGCTTCATATTCTGTATTGGTTTTTATGCATGGGAAGTCTAATTTGAATGATAAGGGCAATGAAGCACCATGTGGTGTGATAAATACAATCCCTGCTCCACCCCCTTGTTCACACTTTGAACCATCAAAGAAAAATGACATATATCTTTCTTTATTAGGTTCTTCGAGTTCTAGAGGATCTGATAATGCAAATACCGCATCATTAGGCAATTCTATGGTGAGAGGCTTGTTATCCTAAAGAGGTGCCTCTACTAATTGATCTACTATGACTTGTCCCTTGATGGAATTTTGGATTATGAACTCTAGATCAAATTTTGTCAATATCATGATCCACTTTGCGGTATATGTATTGTGATATGTCTTGCTCATCATGTACTGCAAAGGGTTTTGTTTTGATATGACGTAGGTCATATGGCTCAACATGTAGTGTCACAAATCTTAAGTTGCAAAGACCACTACTAAACATAACTTTTCAACATACGCATATCCTAGATCATAAATCACCAAGGTGTGACTAATGTAATATATGGCCTGCTCTTTTCTTGTGCATTCTTTTGGGCTAACATGGTGCCCAATGCAAAATTAGTAGCCGATATATATAGTAAAAATGGTATGTCTGGCCTTGGTGGAGCCAATACTGGCGGTGTGGCCAGATAAGTTTTGATCTCTACAAAGGCTTGATGGCATTCTTTGTCCCAATGAAATGTAACTTCCTTGCTTAGCAACCGATTCATAGGTCTACATTTGTTTGATAATTGCACGATGAATCTTTTGATGGATGCTATCTTGCCTTGTAGGCTCCGTAATTTCCTAATGTTGGTAGGGGCAATTATTTCTAGTATAGCCTTTACCTTTGCAGGATCAACTTCAATGCCTCTCTTGGATACGATGAATCCCAAAAGCTTGCCATAAATTATACCAAATACGTAATTATAAGGATTCAATCATACGTTGTGTTCTATGAGGCAATCAAAGACTTGTCTAACTTCAACATGATCTTGCTGTAACAGGGACTTGGCCAGTAAGTCATCCATGTAATGTTCTAAGATCTTATACATATATTCATGGAATATATATGTCATGACCCATTGATATGTGGCACTAGCATTTTTGAGACTGAATGGCATCACTTTGTAACATAATGTTCCCCATGGAGTAATGAAAGTAGTTTTATGTTGATCTTCGGGCTTAATCCGGATCTGGTTGTATCCGGAAAAACCGTCCATTAGGGAAAGCATTTCATGACCTATGGTTGCATCTACAAGAGCATCTATGTTTGGCAATGGGAATGAATCCTTTGGTGTTGCCCTATTTAAATCTCTTAAATCCATGCAGATACGAACTCTTTCATCAGGTTTCCCCATGGGTACCATGTTTGACACCCACTCAGGTTAGTCGATAGGAACTATGAATACTACATCTAGTAGTTTTTACAATTTTTTCTTCACCATCAAAGCGATGGTTAGCTTTTGCTTGACTGGATTCTTCATGGGATCCAATGAAAGGTTGTGAATGACAAACTTTGGATTTATTCCTAACATGTCTTTGTAAGTCCAAGCAAAAATATTTTGCCTCTCTTTGAGGAGAGGAATTAGGATGGCTTGTTCCTCTGGAGATAGACTTTATCCGAACTTGAATTTCATTGGTTGGGTAGGATCATCACTGATTTCCACCTTGAAAGTTGATTATATAGCCATATGTGATCCATCCTCTAGCTGATGAGGGGTGGGTATCAAATGAATGTCATCAGTAGGATTTATAGGACACAGAGACTTAGGTTCCAAAACAACATGGAAAACATCATACACACAACCTGATGCAAAATGGAATGGCTGTAACTTCTCTTCATTGGGGAAGAGGTCTTCAGTATCTATGGCCGAATTAGCATGATCCCAATCAATAGCCTCTATATCAAGATGCAATGATTTGGTAGGATCTGCTAGATTATGAAGTGGAGTGATCAAATCAATGGATATCATGTTGATGGACGAAATGAAGTCTCCAAGACCACATGGGTGTAATCTTGTCTCAGGGGTTTCCCTTCCACTCTTATGATGAGGCTATAAAGGAATGGGAATTTCTAGATCATACCCATGATAAGGGAAGACAATAGGATCATTGGGATATAATCACTCTCTGAATGTAGGTAGAGGGGGATTGACCATCTGATGAATGACATCTAGGTCAACAAGTCTCCCCAAAAATCACAAATGAGGGTCTATGGCATGTAGTGCCACCTCTCTCTCTACTAGCTCATTGACTTACTGCAAGTGGTGAAGTCCAATATAATCCATCTCGATCTCATCCTCAAATTCATCATCACTTATCTAGAAACCTTTATCATTGGTATGCGACCCTAAGATAAGGGGCTCATGTCTTGGCCCTAAGTAGGCCATCTCTGTTTCATCTTCATATTCTTCATCACTTATGAAGAATCCATTTGCATTTGTCTTTTGCCCAAGTCAAGGGTTGATGGCTTAGGCATAAGTAGGCTCTTTATGTTGAGTCTTCTAATTCATAGTCACTTTCATCTAATGTTTACCCACTCTCATCATGGATGGACCATGTGAATATTTGTAAATAGTGATACTCCTGGTAGGCTAAACCAAGTTGTGCCTCATCATCACTTGCTTCATATCCATTCTCCTGATCCCATGAGTTGTACCTTGTTGGGGTGGAATCAATTGAGATGTTTGGATGATAAATTTCTGGTGGTGATATTTTTATCATGGCCACTTGTTTGTTGCTCAAATTTCTTGTTCTTAGGGGATGATAAGGAATGAAATCAATGTCTTATCCTAACCCTAAGCTTAATATTTCCAATGCCACTACAAGAGAGTCATATTGACCTCTGATATAATCACCTAAGCCAAATTTGTCAAAGGGAAGCTGATATTGTGGCTCGTATGGCCATCTACACCCCTACTCATATATACCAAGTCCATAGCCATGCCAATGGCAATGCTCAAAGTAGCTTAGATCAAACTCGGGGTTAGAGAGGTAATGAACATTGACCATGAATAATTCATCACTATCCTCTTCTATATTTGAAGACTTATGGGCATAGTCTAGGCTGACATAGACAAAATTGGTTTGATTTGGAGGGATTCCAAGTGGAACCACTATTCCCATTGGCGGCCTCAAGTCCTTAGGCCTTCCCATGTCTTGTGAAAAATAAATTATAGGCGTAAAGGTGATTTTATACACAAGGTACTCCCCTATTCCTATGCTTGCCAAGTGTATTGATGCATGCGACGTGGATGACCCTACGGATGAGACTGGTGAAGTAGGGTGATAATCAATATCTTCATCTTGATCTTGAATATTTTCTTCTTCCATAGGACTTGGAATTTAAGCAATGGCTATAGTTGGCACTTCCTTGGGATTTTCTTCCTTAACTAAGGGTGCCTTTAGCTTTTGATTGTCTTTTAGTTTTGACATTGATGGTACTTTAGAAGCATTGACTATTTTGAGTGCACCAGGAGGTTTTGAAGTGCATGGATCTTTTATTACCCCTTTGTCTTTATTATCCACTTGTGTGGTTGGGTATGAAGGTGCCACGTACATGTGAGTAAAAGGTATTACAAATTCTCCTAGAATTTCCACCTAATTGATGTATTTGAAAGGCTCTTCATCAGCCAGAACCACATAGACTTTGTTCTCATGCACATATTTGACACACTGGTGCAAGATCGAAGGCACACACTTCATGGACCTTATCCAAGGGCACCCTAAGAGGATGTTGTACTGCATAGCTCCTTCCAAGACATGAAACATCACAAGGATGGGCTTGTTCCCCACCTTCATGGGTAGGACTATCATTCCCATAGTATTGCATAAAGCATCATTAAAAGCTCTCAATGTGTATGTTCCTGGAATGATATTAGACTTTGGGATCTTGAGGTGCTCTATTGCAGTTGTTGTGATAATGTTTATCGATGAACCTGTATCGCCCAAAACTCTTTTGAAAGGCAAGTTGTTGATTTATGCTATAATGATTAGTAGAGGGTCTCGTAAGGTAGCAGGAACTGTCTTCATCTCATGATCATAGAATTGGATTACAGGTTCCTAGTATTCTTGCACTTGTCCCACAAAGTGAGTGAATACATTCACATCTTGCGATTGGAGCTCAATTGTTATTAAAATATCCATTAGAGTCTCCCTATTCTTTGGGTACTATTGTATGAGCTCATATATGGATAACTTAGCTAGAGTTATCTGTAGTTTTTGCTCAAATCTACTCTGAATAGTCACCATAGGTTGCGTTGATGGACCTGGAAGGTTGTCTTGCCTTTGTCTAGGAGTATCTGGGATGTTCATGGGAGCTACAGGTGATTGTGGTTAACCATACTGCCTAGTCCTTTTTGTTATGTTAACAATCTCAACCATACCAATGCATTCATGGGTAGGTATGTTAGCTTGAACCTGATTAACTTGGGCCCCTTGCTCTCTAGGGACCTCATTATTGGGCAATGGTTTTTTGTATATGCCCATATATCTATTATCATAAGCCAGTGGGTTATCAACTTTGTGTTCTCCCACCTCAATCATGTTTTGCAATTGATGCTTAAACTCGACACAAGCCTCAATGTCATACCCCGGTATCCTATGATAAGGGTAAAATTGATCTTCCCTATATCCTTTTGGCTTAGGATGGTTGGGATCTATAAATAGTATATCAAGAAATATGATCCTCCTAGCCTTGCTTAACTGATTAAATATTGATTGCATTGATTCTGTTAGAGGCATGAAATAATGAGGTGGCTTCCGTTCTCGATTTATTCCCTAATTTTTATTTTGGTCGTAATTGGTTGGTGGGGTATGTGCTTGATAGTTACTATGGATGAGTCTTCTCATTCTTAATCCAAGAACAAGAGAAAATAAATTGAAAGAACAACATATCAAAACACACCAAATAGTTTAGGGCACACTTAAATCGATAATCAAGATAAAAAATTTGTTGGTATTGTGTGGTTATTCTTAAAATTACAACTCAAAAGATCAATTAATAAGACAAAATGGTCAAAACAAGAAGTAAGCACCCTCGTTCTAATACTGATGGAGAGATATAAGCAACTCATACCCATAGGTGGAGCTGTAGTAACATTGAATGAACCACCCATAAGACCATGAGATGTAGCTCCGTGATCCTAAGGGGTGATAATTCAAACATTGGGGATATCCTCAAGAAAACCCATGTAAGGACCCACATCATGGAACAAAATCACATAAACAAAAAGAGGCTTCACAGCCATACTCATCAAGGAGACATGAGGAGACCTCAAGGGCCTTCTCTAAACACACAGAAACATCTCAAATATGTGAGGAAGCTTCAAGGGCTTCCTCCTTACATGGACACAAAGAAGGTTCTAAAAATAATTTATCACATAGGGATGCCAATATTGCTACATCTCCATCCACATGGATAAAACATGTTACCATAAAGCCCTCTTCATCAAGAAGGCAAACAAGAATTGCAACACCTCAAGACTCACAAGAAACATATGAAACAAGACTGCCTACTAAAGGGTAGGAAACTAGAGCTACATCTAGCCATGGGAATCAAATAGAAGAAACCCTTCATGCAAAAGGAAATATTCCCATAGACTATGACCTCATAGGAGTGAATGGCACCCCATAGGACCAACCATGGAAAACAAGACAGCTAGACGGGTTGGATCGATTTTCTACATGACCAAATCAAATAACTATAGCTACTGAGAACTCTGCATATGGAAGCTCACAAAATATGACTTCTAAACATGTCTCCTAGTTTGGGGGTACCTCAAAGTGACCCCATAGTAGATGCATGGAGTCTGATCATAGGGATACTCAACAACACACTGAACAAGTCACATTAGCTAGCAAGAGCATAGATACAACAGAAACCTCCTTGAGGAATCTACGAGTCAAAACAACAAGAACAGAGTCAAATAAAAATAAGTCATATGTAATAGTGCAATTGACCGAATGAGGTGGTTATAAAATGCATTACATAAGAATACAGAGCTAGTGGAAGCTCTCAAACAAGATAAACAAAGAGAAATAATCTTGCACCAACATGAGTAGTGTTTAAGAGAGCAAGCTGAGCAGCTAGCTCTCAACAAATTATAGATAAATGATGGTGACCACCCAAGAAATAGACATGTTAACTCACCTAAGGAGAGGCACAATAGACAAGATATCCCACAATGAAATCCCCCACAAAACCATGAATGAAATACAACTAACGAGGGAAGGGCAAACACCATAAACCAGGATCGCAATCTTGAGTCCACTCGTAGGAGGGAGGAAAATAGAAAAAATAAAATGGATAGAGAGTTACCTCCATTGCCACTGCGAATAGGCTTACAAGAGGAAGAAATTCATGCATCAAAGGCATTTCAAGAGCTTGATAAAAATATGAAAACCTTTTATAAAAAAGAAGCATCTGGTAACTCACCAACATTAAGTAAGATACACAACCAGCCATTGTGCCCATCCATCCCTAGTCATCCATATCCTATGCACTTTGAGACAAGAGCATGCACAAGAGCATGTCACCAATTTTATCAATGCCTATTTTCATCTTGAAGACAATGATGCTCTCATGCTAAGAACATTTATAATGACATTTTTAGGTGTTGCCACTCAATGGTTCAATCAACTACCTAAGCACAGCATAACCAAATTTGAAAAACTGGTAAACGTATTCTTAAAGTGTTTCTCCTTTGGTTCTAAGAAGAAGGTGAACCTTTCAGACATGGCCAACTTGAAACAGTATGATGATGAGCCAGTAATGGATTATGGGAATAGATGGAGAAAAATCATGGTAGAATTATCATTCATCGTTCCCACAAAAGAGATATTTTACATGTTCACCAAAAGTTGTTCTAAACACATCTCCTTATTGCTACAACTTTAGTAGTTTTCTTCATTTGAGGAAGCTTTGGAACAGTCCAAGCTCATAAAAGAAATAAAAGTAGATGAGGGAACCATTAAACTCTAAAACAAAAAGGAGTGGAACAATAATGGTAAGAATGACAAGTATAAACAGAAGCAGGGCAACCCTGCTCTAGTAAATCAAGTCGTATTGGCTACAACCAAGGATTGGGGTGCACAACAACCTCAGAACTATCAAGCACATCCCCCACCATCCAATTACGACCAAAAGAACAATCAGAGAATAAATCGAGAATGCAAGTCACCTCATTATTTCATGCCTATGATGGAATCAATGCAATAAATATTTAATCAGTTGAGCGAGGCTATGAGGATCAGATTTCCTGATATACCGCTTATATATCCCAACCATCCTAAGCCAAAAGAATATAGGGAAGATCAATTTTTCCCTTATCATAAGATACAGGGGCATGACATTGATGCTTGCATTGGGTTTAATCATCAAGTGCAAAACATGATTGAGGTAGGAGAACTCAAAATTGACAACCCACTGGCTCCCGATAATAGAGATATGGGCATATACATAAACCCATTTCCCAATCATGAGGCCCCTAGAGAGCAAAGGGCCAAAGTCAATCAGGTTCGAGCTAACATACCTACCCATGGATGTTTTGGGATGGTTTAGATTGTTAACATAGCAACAAGGACTAGGCAGTATGGTCAACCACAACTACCTGCAACTCCCATGAACATCCTAGCTACTCCTAGGCAAATGTAAGACAACCTTCCAATTCCACCAACACGACCTGTGGTGACTATTCAGAGTATATTGGAGCAAAACCTATAGACAACTCCAACTAAGTTATCCATCTATGAGCTCATACAATAGTCCCCAAAGCATAGGGAGACTCTAATGGAGATTTTAAGAACAATTGAGCTCCAACATCAAGATGCGAATGCATTCACTCCCTTTTTGGGACAAGTGCAAGAATACTAGGAACCTGTAACCTGATTCTATGATCATGGGATTAAGATAGTTCCTGCTACCTTACTAGAGCCTTCGCTAAACATTGTAGCAGCAATCAACAACTTACCTTTCAAGAGGGTTTTGGTTGATATAGGTTCATAAATAAACATTATCACAACAACTACAATAGAGCACCTCAAGATCCCCAAGTCTACTATCATTCCAGGAACTTACACATTGAGAGCTTTTAATGATGCTTTATGCAATACTGTGGGAACAATAGTTCTTCCCATCAATATGGGGCACGATACCATCCCCGTGATGTGTCATATATTGGAAGGAGCTATGCAGTACAACATCCTCTTAGGGCACCCTTGGATAAGGGCCATGAAGTGTGTACCTTTGGTCTTGCACTAGTGTGTCAAGTATGTGCATGAGAACAAATTCTATGTGGTTTTAGCTGATGAAGATCCTTTTAAATATTTCAATCAGGTGGAAATTCTAGGATAATTTGTAATACCTTCTACTCACCTGTATGTGGCACCTTCATCCCCAACCACACAAGTGGATAACAAATACAAAGTGGTAAGAAAATATCCATGCACTTCAACACCTCCTGGTGCACTCAAAGTAGTTAATGCTTCTAAAGTACCATCAATGTCAAAACCAAAAGACAATAAGAAGCTAAAGGCACCCTTAGTTAAGGAAGAAAAGCCCAAGGAAGTGCCAAATGTAGCCATTGCTGAAATGCCAAGTCCTATGGAAGAAGAAGATCGTCAAGATCAATATGAAGATAGTTATTATCACCCTACTTTGCTAGTGTCATCCGTAGGGTCATCCACATTGCATGCATCAATACACTTGGAAAGCACAGGCATAGGGGAGTACCTTGTGTAGAACATCACCTTTACACCTATCATTGAGTCTACACAAGACATGGGAAGGCCTAAGGACTTGAGGTCGCCAGTGGAAATAGTGGTTCCACTTGGAATCCCTCCCAACCAAACCAATTTTGTCTATGCTGGCCTAGACTGCACCCATAAGTCTTTAGATATAGAAGAGGATAGTGAAAAATTATTCATGGTCAATGTTCGTTACCTCTATAACCCTAAATTTTATCTAAGCTACTTTGAGCATTGCCATTGGCATGGCTATGGCCTTTGCATATATGATCATGGGCATAGGTGGCCATACGAGCTACAATATCAGCTTCCCTTAGACATATTTGGCTTAGGCTATTATATCGAAGGTCGATATGACTCTCTTGCAGCAGAATTGGAAATATTAAGCTTAGGATTAGGAGAAGACATTGATTTCATTCCTTATCATCCCATAAGAATAGGAAATTTGAGCAACAAACAAGTGGCCACGGTAAACATACCACCACAAAAAATTTATCATCCAAACATCTCAATTGATACCACCCCAACAGGGTACAGCTCGTGGGATGAAGAGAATGGATATGTCACAATCAATAAAAGTATAAAGTGTTTGAAGCCCTACATATGGATTGCATCTTATAAAGTTTTTGAAGCCCTAGGTCTATGTTCAAACCCTAGGACTGAATCCCTCATGCATACTAGATGTTAGCATGAGAAATTACCTTTTTATGTGCTTTTGGAGGTCAAAAATAAAATAGGCATTGATAAAATTGGTGACATGCTCTTGTGCATCCTCTTCACCCTTAAAATTATCTAACCTAGGTATATCAAAGTGCCCAGGATATGGAGGGCTAGGTATTGATGGACACAATGGTGTGAAGGGTACAAGAGGTGAATTCCAACATCACCAGACTAAATTGGGGGTTGGCGATCACAGTCGTCATTGTCTTCAAGATGAAAATAGGCATTGATAAAATTGGTGACATGTTCTTGTGCATCCTCTTCACCCTTAAACTTTTCCAACCTAGGCATATCAAAGTGCTTAGGATATGGACGGCTAGGGATTGATGGGCACACTGGTTGGTTGTGTATCTTGCTTAATGTTGGTGAGTTCCTAGCTGCTTCTTATTTCTCAAAGGTTTTCATCTTTTCATAAAGATCTTGAAATACCTTTGATGCATATATTTCCTCCTCTTGTAAGACTATTCATAGTGGCAATGGAGGTAACTCTCTATACATTTGAATTTTTCTATTTTCCTCCCTCCTACGAAGGGACTCAAGATTGTGATCCTGGTTTGTGGTGTTTTCCCTTCCCCCATTAGTTGGATTTTGTTCATGGTTTGGTGGGGGATATTTTTGTGGGCTATCTTGTCTATTGTGACTCTCCTTAGGTGATTCGGCATGTCTAGTTATTGGGTGGTCACCATCATTTCTTTGTAAGTTGTTGAGAGCTAGCCACTCAGCTTGCTCTCTTAAATACTGCTCATGTTGGCACAAGAGTCTTTCTCTTTGTTTATCTTGTTCAAGAGCTTCCACTAGCTCTCACTCCTTACGTAATAAATTTTGTAACCGCATCATTCGGTTAGTTTCCATTGTTAAAAATGACTCATGTTTATTTGAATATGTTCTTGTTGTCTTGACTCATAGATTCCTCGAGGAGGTTTCTACTGTATCTGTACTCTTGCTAGCTAATGTGACTTGTTCAATGTACTGTTGAGTATCCCTACAATCAGATTCCATGTATCTACTATGGGGTCACTCTGAGGTACCTCCAAACTGGGAGATGTATTTAGAAGTCATAATTCATGAGCTTCCAAACATAGAGTTCTCAGTAGCTACAGTTATTTGAGTTGGTCATGTAGGAAACTGATCCAACCCATATAGCTGTCTTATTTTCTATGGCTGGTCCCGTGGGGTGCCATTCACTCCTATGAGGTCATAGTCTATAGGAATCTTTCCTTTTGCATGAAGTATTTATTCTATTTGATTCTCATGGCTATATTTAGCTCTAGTTTCCTACCCTTCAGTAGGCAATCCTGTTTCATATGTTTCTTGTGAGTCTTGAGGTGTTGCAATTCTTGTTTTCCTTCTTGATGAAGAGGGTTTTGTGGTAACATGTTTTCTCCATGTGTATAGAGATGTAGTAGTCTCGTAATCCCTATGTGAATAGAACCTTCTTTATGTCCATGTGATGAGGAAGCCCTTGAAGCTTCCTCACATCTTTGAGATGTTTCTGTGTTTAGAGGAGGCCCTTGAGGTCTCCTCATGTCTTCTTGATGAGGATGGCTATGAAGAATATATTTTTTTATGTGATTTTATTCCATGATGTGGGTCCTTACTTGGGTTTTATTGAGGAGATCCCCCAAGGGTTGAATTATCACCCCTTAGGCTCATGGAGCTACGTCTCATAGTCTTACGGGTGGGTTGTTAAATATTACTATGACTCTGCCTATGGATATGAGTTGCTTCTATCTCTCCATCAGTATCATATTGAGGAATACTTCTTGTTTTGACCATTTTGTCTTACAAATTGATCTTTTGAGTTGCAATTTTAAGAATAACCACACAATACCAAGCAAATTTTTATCTTGATTACCGATTTAAGTGTGCCCTAAAATGTTTGGTGTGTTTTGATGTGTTGTTATTTTGATTTCTTTGCTCTTGTTCTTGTATTAATAATGATAAGACTCATCCATAGTAACAATCAAGTACACCCGTGCCAAACATGATTTTCTCAAAAGAAGCTAGGGTACACCATTGAATACCTAATGGAGGGTTCGCCTAGCTCTTCCACTCTGAACCAATGATTGTTCCAACAGTGGGAGATAGTTTGAGCATAAGTAACTTAGTGTCACTATAAGTAAGTTTTTCAATCCATTTCTAGGAAGCTCTAGGGGGTAAACCGGTGGAAGGATATGAATTCTAATGTCACTGGACTGAATTAAAGGTTGGTGATGAAATCCAACTCCCCAATGTTTAAATGAGACGTGTGTGTGTGGTGTTCATTTTAAGCTTGTGTAACATAAAGTGCATCATATAGCAGTAATGAACCTTTCCTATATGCCTAAGTGCAAAAATATGTTTCAATATTCAGAAATATGCATGAACTACTATGATTTGTAGAAAACACTTTATTTCATGTAGCTATGGCCTCTAGCAGGGTCTCAAAGCAAGCAAACAACATACAATGTCTAGCATGTTGGATTCTAGGGTGATATTTTTAGGTATAAGCCACTGTTCCTAGCAACGCCCAGTGGAAAATTTAAAATAATATCTAAGATATGTGAAATGCTTATGTAGCACCCTAAAATTGGCACAGTAAAACCTTAGTAAATAATTCAAAATTCAAATTTTAACCCCGAACCGCCTGTTAAACCGCTTTCCTCATTTTTCGTGCCATTTTTAGGATTTGTTGTGACCGTTGGACGATATCATCGCCGATCAGATGATATCGCCTCAGATCGGACGAATTCGTCTGGAGAAGAACGTCCAGACGATTTCGTCCCAAAACTAATTTTTCATAATTAGCTTCTGTTTCAACGACGTCTCTAATCGGGGCAAAAGCGTGTCTACGCGGTTAGAGACTTCCCCCATTGGAGATCTCCCAAATTGGGATGATCTCCAACCTCCCAACCTCCTTCCTATGCCTATTTAATCTTAGGCCCTCCCCTTGACATTCCCCTGGCTGAATTTTACTGCACTTCGAGTTTTACATGCATTAGAATGTCTTAGACTACTGTTTGCCTTTGTCCCTTTTCGAATTTTCTTGCAGGAACTTTGTCATTCTTCAGTCGGAGCAAGCTCAGATCGTCGCAGACGATCCTGTACGATCTCGGACGATCATGCCACAATTCAAGATGATTATGTATTTTGTAGACGATTTCGACTGTAGCCAACGTTGGGGGCAAATCCATGCCCTGAGTTTGCATTCTCTATCCATTATCTACTGTTTTGCTTTGCATTAGTTAGATTTATTTCTATTTTGCATCTTGGAGTTCACCTCACGTAGCATAGATGCATGATAGAGTCAAAGTTAGTCATTAAAACAATGCATTTTACTTAATTTGTTATCTAAAGTTGTCATTCTAACATTCATACTTTCATTTCTATCATTTTCCCTTGCTTTTGCAATTGTATTTTTTGTTCTTGGTATCCATTTCTGTAGTTGCAGGTCTCTGACAAAATCGTGACGATTTCGTCAGATTAGAGACGATTTCGTCAGATTAGAGACGATCTCATCATATTAGAGACGATCTTGTCAGATTAGAGACGATCTTGTCAGATCAGTAGATCAGGGACGATCCTGTTAGATCAGAGACGATCCTGTCAAATTCTAGATGATCTTGACTCGCTTCAAAAATTAGAACCTCCATCGGACATCCGGATCAGGTATGGCTTTTCTAATCTAGTATATTTCTTGTATTTTCTGTTTAATTCTATTTTTTGTATTCATATAATCAGCATTTCATATAGCTTAGCTTAGATTCATTTGGCCAAACCTAGGAATTGAATGATCAAGCATAAAAATGAACACATCAAACACATTCCCAACCTAGGCGTGGAAACTGCCATTCAAAAGTTTCCTGGTGAACCCACCATCCATCAAAAATTCACCCTTATACACCTCCCCCGAGAGGCGGGACCTTCAAAGGGCCTCTCAGTCCGAGGTATTGTCCCATCCTTTTCACATCCCCCTTCCGGGCACGGATCCTATAGCCTGAAGGTAAGGGTGCGAAAAATTTGGAGCGATACATTTTGGTGAACCCGACGTGAATAACATAGGCATCTTTCTGATTCAAAAATATAAAAAAACAAATAAATATATATATATATGTATACAAGAAAAACAAAAACAAAATCATCATTTCAAGTTTGTATGTTTTAGATTCAATTCTAAATAGTAGATACTAAATATTACTTTTAGAAGTACTAAAGAAACCATGAGTTTTTACTCAAATCAATATGAGCCCATCAGTAATGTTGGAAGAATTCAGCTAAATACATTTGTTGATTATGACCAACCTCATCCCTATTCAACACCACCTCCATCACACTTTTCTCATTTTTCATCCTTACCCCAACAGGACAATCCCTTTGCCAATCCTCTTCATAATGATATTATCTATTCTCCCATATATCCATATTATGTCTATCAATCCACATACAATCCTCCTCCACCCTTTCAATATTCTTCTTTCAATACAACACATCCATTTCAACAAGAAAATACTTATTCTTCCAATTCTACCATGCACTCACCTCATACTTCGCAATCTTCCTATCATCATTCTACCCATAATAAAGAAAGTAGAGGTGAGAAACCATTAGGCCCTTTTATGACTGAATTCCTAAGGCACGTATCAAAAACCTCTCGAAAACCTTCATCACGTAAATTTACTAAGCTCAATCAACCAATGGATATAATTCTCAAGCATTTACTTGATACAAATAAGATTGAACTCCCTTCCATAAGACAACTTGATACCACAACAGATTGGTTTAAACCTGAGCTACATTGTGAATATCATAGAGTGGATGGACATATGACACAAAATTGTAAAGATTTAAGATGTGCAATTCAAGATTTGATTGATGAGGGTCTTTTTAATATAAAGGAATTACAATCTACAACTGATTATAAATCTCCAGTAAACAATCAAACTCCTACACAACAAATACCAATAATCAATCAAGACATGGGGATCTCCCAAGAACCCCTATTCAATTATCAACAACAAGAAACCAATCAAATATTGCATGTTAATGTGTCCCATCATGATGATATTATTAATATTGTAACAAAAACTACAAATGAGCAACCTCAAGTTCAATCAACTCAATCTGATATTCAAGATATGGATTCCTCATTTGACCAACCTTCAAAACTATCTTTGGCTCTAGAGAATGATCCAAAATGGAATGTAAGCATAGAAAGCTCATCTTTAGAATCAAAATCTCAATTTGAAATCCACTTTGATAGCCAACAACAAGTGATTAACCCTCAAGCAAAGATATCCCTTTTAGAAGTATCACAAAGTTCTCATAAGGAAACGTTGTTCAAAACATCTAGCCAACAATTTGTTCCTCATGATATTTTCCCTAAGGACATAATTAATGGTGTAAACCCTCTTGAGGTTAATCATATTTCATTCTATGATGAGGATATTCCTTCCTCTACTCCACAAGAAGACTCATCTCTTTACATTACAGGATCTAATAAAGAAATACTTGTTAAAACTATCATGGTAGATAATGGCTCCTCTCTTAATTTATGCACTTATCAATTATTCCAAAAACTCAAATTAAAGGAAGAAGATCTTAATGAATCAAATGTTATTATAAAATCTTTTAATAATGAAATTCAAGAAACATCAAGTTCTATACATTCTCCATTGTCACAATTACCTTCTATCCATCACTTTTCTTCATCCATATATGATCATCCTTGTTTACCAAATAACACTCATGCATATCTTTCACATATACTTTCTCCATCTTATCAAGACTTGGAATATAGTGATAAGAATGAAGAACCTTCTTATCCTTCTGACATTTTATTTTGTAATATGATCAATTTTACACATATAAAAGTCAAATATTTTGCTACATTATTCTACATTATAACAAAGCTTTTGTTATCACTACCTTTTATTCATCACCTTTTGTTCTTACCTTCAACACAACCAAATTATCCTTCAAAACCTCCTTTGATTTTGAAGCAACCTTAGACATGCTATACTCAAATAACCTTGTATAGTGTATATAGATCATCTTGTATATACCACCAATTCCATCATCTAAAAATTCATATAAAAAATAAAAAATTCAAAAAAAAAACCACTATCTTGTATTTCTTTCAATTCATCAATTAAAATATAAAAACACCAAAAACATCCAAATCATCAAAATCTTCAAAAACATCTTTTATCTTTGTACCTCTCAATTTGTGAAGTATTGCAGTTATATTTTCAATTATTTTGGATAAATTAGTATTTATTTGGAATCCCGCACTTTCACATTCACATGAATAAATATCTTGATTTTATTTGTTATGATTATTAATCTCTCTTATATCAAAGTCCACATTGGAATTAAATAAAGTTTTGAGCATAGAGAACTGATCTTGTTATTTACTTGAACCAAGTATATCTCTTCACATTAAAATGATTTCATTGCACATTCGATATGATGCTACATAGTAGAAATGGTTTCCTGAGCGAAAAGTTTCCCCTGCTATCCTATCATGCACATGGTCTAGAATCTTTGAGAATTGACAAAAGGACAAGCTCACCCCTACCCAGAATAAAAATCCCTTGCTCTACAGCTAATCCGAGCAAGTATCCCTAGCATAGGAAGAAAAGAAAAGTTCAAGAAAAAGAGAAAAAGAAAAAGGTTATTTTGAATCATCACAACAATATTTCAGCATTATCTCAAATATCAAGCAAAAATACAAAAGTACAAAAAAAAAAAAAAGAGAAGCAAAAGTGAAAAGCAAAAGCAAAATACAATAAACTCCTTTCCCTACCCCTTGAAAAGAAAAGAAGGGTGAATGAGCTTGAATCCCTGGAATTCTCAATTATTCGAAAACTGTGAGGTAAGCCCCATAACAGGTGGTTTGTGCCCAACCCGCTTGGCCTTGGGTAAATCCTAGCATGGCGATATGTCTGTCACATTAGCGACCTTCTTTTGTATAGACCTCTGTCAACTTATGGATTAGCTAGCTCTTGATAACCTAACTTACATAGTAGCTTGGTACGGTTACATGCATATAAATCATGGTCAATGAACATTTATTTGGTCAAGGCAAATTACTTGTATCAAATTATCTTGCTCAAAATTGGTAAATGAACAATACAATCGCACACACATTTGTATTTGAGAGATTTTGTATCATTATGATAAATCAAGATTGGTAATGAACTCACATTTGCACATGAGGATTCCTTATAAATCTACATTTCTCTTTGAGATAATTTAAAATATTTCTGTAACTCTTTTCGGAATAATTTTCTCCTTTTATTTCAGAATTCTTGTTTTGTATAAAAGCAATTACATACATCTTCTCACAAAATCTCAAAAATAATTTTCAAACAAAATTTTCATATTATTATTTTTCTGTTTATCAAAGGTCAAAAATGCATCTTGCAATAAAACCAACAATCTATTTTCTTCTTTGGATTTCGCGATGATGGTATAAGTCTATACCTATAATTCTATGCCTAGCGCAAACCATCGTTCTAATTTTCTTTTCCATTTATTTTAAAAACAAAATTCATCAAAACATGTGACTTGCATCATTATGTTACACAATTATGCTTTACAAACAAACAAACACTTATTCTATTTCATGACATTATGTTCAAAATTCAATTTTTGCAACCATGGTATAAATTCTAAGGAATTGTTCAAAATTTTATCACACTTAGGAATTTATGCCTAGCAACATCATATTTTCATGCATACTATTTTTATGAAAATCTGAAAACAAATCATCAAACCATCATTATCTCCATCATTACAACACCAAGTCTTAAGACAGTCTCTTAAGCACTCTTTTACTTTTAACAATATTTCTATACTTGGGATTAGCTTGACGACCGAGTGAGCGGCGACTCCATGAAATGGTCTATAATAGCGACAATGTCCTTTGAAATTATTGTTAGAAGTCCCTTTTATTTTTTATCAAATCACACCACAACCACCAATTGTTTACATCAGATTATTTCATTTAAAATCTTACAACATGACATCAAAATTATAATATTTCAAAACGACATAATTATATGAATCCTTAATCAAACAATTCAAACATTAAAGCATCATAAAAACATATACACAAGTCATATCATCAAAAATATCATCAGAGAAAATGAATAGTAAAAATGAATTAGGGTTTTACCCTATTTTCTTAATTTTATTCAAAACAATTAACAACATTTTTAAATTTTGCTTTTCCGTGTTTTTACCTCAAACGTTCGATTTGGGTAAAAACACGGAGGGGGCACCATAGTAAGTTGTCGTACGATTCGACCTAGAATCGTCGCCTAAAAATGGGAATAAATTTTTGCTTTCTCGTAAATCGAGAAGAACTCATCTTTAACGCATTTTCTTCAAAAATTCGCTAAAGAGGGGGCAAAATGTAGCACCCTAAAATTGGCACAAAACCTTAGAAATAATTAAAATTACCTTAGTAATAATTCAAATTTAAATTTTAACCCCAAACCGCCTGTTAAACCGCTTTCCTCGTTTTTTGTGCCATTTTTAGGATTTGTTGTGACCGTTGGACGATATCGTCGCCGATCAGACGATATCACCTCAGATCGGACGAATTCGTCTGGAGAAGAACGTCCAGACGATTTCGTCCCAAAACTAATTTTTCATAATTAGCTTCTGTTTCAACGACGTCTCTAACCTGGGCAAAAGCGTGTCTACGTGGTTAGAGACTTCCCCCGTTGGAGATCTCCCAAATTGGGATGATCTCCAACCTCCCAACCTCCTTCCTATGCCTATTTAATCTTAGGCCCTCCCCTTGACATTCCCCTGGCTGAATTTTACTGCACTTCAAGTTTTACATGCATTAGAATGTCTTAGACTATTGTTTGCCTTTGTCCCTTTTCGAATTTTCTTGTAGGAACTTTGTCATTCTTCAGCCGGAGCAAGCTCAGATCGTCGCAGATGATCCTGTACGATCTCGGACGATCACGCCACAATTCAAGATGATTATGTATTTTGTAGACGATTTCGACTGCAACCAACGTTGGGGGCAAATCCATGCCCTGAGTTTGCATTCTCTATCCATTATCTACTGTTTTGCTTTGCATTAGTTAGATTTATTTCTATTTTGCATCTTGGAGTTCACCTCACGTAGCATAGATGCATGATAGAGTCAAAGTTAGTCATTAAAACAATGCATTTTACTTAATTTGTTATCTAAAGTTGTCATTCTAACATTCATACTTTCATTTCTATCATTTTCCCTTGCTTTTGCAATTGTATTTTTTGTTCTTGGTATCCATTTCTGTAGTTGCAGGTCTCTAACAAAATCGTCTGACGATTTCATCAGATTAGAGACGATTTCGTCAGATTAGAGACGATCTCGTCAGATTAGAGACGATCTTGTCAGATTAGAGATGATCTTGTCAGATTAGTAGATCAGGGACGATCCTGTCAGATCAGAGACGATCCTGTCAAATTCCAGACGATCTGGACTGCTTCAAAAATCAGAACCTCCATCAGACATCCGGATCAGGTATGGCTTTTCTAATCTAGTATATTTCCTGTATTTTCTGTTTAATTCTATTTTTTGTATTCATTTAAATCTACATTTCATATAGAACAGTTTAGATTCATTTGGCCAAACCTAGGACTTGAATGATCAAGCATAAAAATGAACACATCAAACACATTCCCAACCTAGGCATGGAAACTGCCATTCAAAATTTTCCTGGTGAACCCACCATCCATCAAAAATTCACCCTTATACACCTCCCCCGAGAGGCGGGACCTTCAAAGGGCCTCTCAGTCCGAGGTATTGTCCCATCCTTTTCACATCCCCCTTTCGGGCACGGATCCTATAGCCTGAAGGTAAGGGTGCAAAAAATTTGGAGCGATACAACTTAATTCTTTCTCCTTTCATTCTTTCAATTTCTAAACATAAATGTGCATTAATTTCTCTATTTTAGACACATAGAAGTAGATAGAAAGCTATAAAATATCAGAGAAGCTATACCAACCTTTGATCTAGCTTAGAGAGTCAGTGTTTTGACCTCTACTGCACTCCAATTTTGGCCACTATTGACTAGAGTGGCTAGTTCTTGGTCGCTGTAGCTCAGAGAAGCTAAGGCTCTATTGGACGTTGTAGCTCAAACCAGATATTTTCTAGTCACTATAGATCATAGTAGCTGTATCTACACATAAAACTAAGTATTCCAACAAAAAATACAAAATCAGTGGAGGTCCCATCGTGATCGCCATATGTAGCGACCCCGGGATGCACGCACCACCCCTTTTTAACTCTACTTGTAATGTTATTAAAAACCCAAGATGAAATGGAAGACAATGAAAAAGCATATAACATGAAATAACAAATATGGATCTCTTTATTTGTATTGAAACTCGGTTACATGTCGGTCCCTCTTAGGGATACCCATTTTGATACAATAAGTTTACAAATAGGTAAAGAGTACCCCTTTTGTGAAGAGGTGGTGCGCTTATAAAGGCTTCCTAGTTCCGCACATAGAAATGTATGAGGGCTTATAGATGCCTCCTTCTCCATGTATGTTTCCTATAGGGATACCTTTTACTCTTATATTTTCCAGATTCCGTCCGATGAACCTACGACCCTACAAGAAATGAAACAACAACACATGTTTATATGTCTGAGATTGTATCATGTTTATATTTTCTAGATTTCATCCGATGAACCTACGACCCTACAAGCAATGAAAGAATTTAATGGAAATATGATGAAACTATGCCATGAAATCATGTAAATCTATGCTAATGATATGAAAGCATGAAGAAACATAATAAAAGAAGCTATGTCTAAAACCTAAGCTAAGCCTACGGGCCACTGTCCAAGACAACGGCCGCTAAGGTAAACCTTGCTCTCTTTACCCCAAATTTATGGGTCAAAGCCTGTATCTTATGTCGAAATAATAGGTGTTATGCTCTTCAATTCATCAGGGCTTCATCGTACACTTGATCTCCAAGGGAAATCTCCAAGTCTCAAAAGCTCTCCTCAAAAATATGTCTTGATGATCTATGTCTATATATGTCTTTCTTTGATATATAAAAATATCTATCTTGGTGCTCTTAGGCTTGCACCTTTTATAGTGTGAAACCTTATGTCTATGTCCAATCCCTAGGAATGAATTTCTCATGCGTAGTTCAAGTTAGCATGAGAAGCTTTTGTCCTTTGTCTATGTTTGAAGGCCAGTTAACTGAAATCTAACTACCCACTTGAGTCTCCTATGTGAACTGGTTGTTAGCATGAGAAGATTTTGTCCTTTATTTATGCTTGGAGATCAGTTAACTAAATTTTAAATGCAAGCTCAAGCATCCTATGTGAATTGATCATGAAAAGGAATGCAAAGTTACTCCCGCTCACCTTTATTGCATGCAGATTACCACTTCCACTTGTGATTACGCCTGTTTGTTGGTAAAACTATTTCTTATGGCTTAGCCACTATCATCTGCAACGGATAAGATCTAGCCACTATTGTATATAGTAGCTAAGTTCTGGCCGCTCTAGGCTTAAGAGGTTAGGATCTGGCTACTCTTGGTTTGAGTGGCTAGGATCTATCTACTCTAGGCTTGAGCATATAGGCTTGGATGACATGAAAAGGCCCCAAATGAGTGGTGAGAACCACTGTTGATGCTTGGAAAGTCCAAGATTATGTCTTATGATCTTATGAATGTGTCTATGTGAGCAGATCCCCTAAGCATGACATGATTTATGTGTCTACAAAATCTACTTTTGAATTCATTCTATGTGGTTAGGAAGTACATTTCTGTGAAATCTAGGTGTTTGGTGAATTCTGTTATTTGGATTATCATTCCCTGGATATTGAAATTGCTTGCTACAACATTTCTCTATTGTGCTTTAATATATGAAACAATCTATTTTGGGATAAATGTTGATCTGAGTATATGTCCTTAGCATGGTTTTTTGGGAGCTTTTTATGGTAGTGCAATGTTGTTAACCTATCCATCCACTATTATCCACATCTCTCTAGCCCTAACCTTCTCTTACCCTAAACTCCAAACCCTAAGTGAGCATAATTATGTCAACAACTTGCTAAGTTGACAAGGAACCAGCCTACTTTGGAGGTTGGATCAGAAACCCCTATTTTGGTCCATCCAATGTTGAGTGTTGAGCTACAGCTATCGGGTGCAAGCCTGGATAGAAATTAGGAAGATAGAAAGCCATAGTATCAAGTGAAAACTTGGTGCAATTCAGTGCCCAATAGTTTTTGGCATGCTCGATGGGACCGTTCACAAGGAACACGAAACCCATCTAAAGAGTTATTGTTATCTCAACCTGAAGGAATCAAGATTTGGTGAATTATCTTGACCTTATTAGCGAAGAAAATAAAGTTCACCTAGCAACTCCCTGGTCAGAAGACCCCAAAAAAGTATTGTAGACCAGTACCCTTTCATGTATACCAGGTCTTTCAAGAGGAACAAACCTAATTCTTTCTTTCATTGTGAGTTACCTCAAAGAGGGGCTACTGTTATCAGAAGTTTAGATCAATATTTTATTGAAGAAGAAGAGCTTCTGGAAGAAAACCCAATAGTTCCCCCAAGAAGGCCTACAACCAAAAATATGGCACAAAATGTGGTTCCTAATCAGCCACTACAAAAGTACCCTAACTGGGATTCAACTAGGCCCCTTAGATTAGCCCAAATGGATGCCATCCCCCAGGATATATCTAAGGCAACCCCCATGTATGATGGATTTGGTAAAATATCTTATGAGCACTACCAAGATATCTTGAATCTGTGAGCAATCCACAACATAAAAGAGGAAAATATTATTGTCATAATTCTAGCCCTGTCCTTTCGTGGAAAGATATTGCATTGGTTTAGAACTCTAGAAGATAATTCTATCACTTCATGGAAATCATTGGCTGAGCCATTCATAGAATAATTTAATGAATCTGTTGATCCCTTTTCTCTATTGAATCAGTTTACAGCCATGCAAAAAACCCAGCAAGAAACTATCTCAGATTTTAATTTGAGATTTAGCAGAACATGGAAGAGAATTCCCCCCACTGCTAGACCAGTTGCATGTTTGGCTTACATGTATTATATTCGAGCCCTGGGATCAGAGCTAGGTTTGCAAACACAACAATCTGGAGTAGAAACCTTCCCCCAAGTTTATAATGCAGTCATCCATGCTAAAAATATCCTGATCAATGTGGGAAGAATTCCCCCAAAATCGTGTTGCCCTATAACTTAGAAACCAATAGTAGCCATGAGAAATCCACAAAGCCCTCCTACATGGACCCCCTTTCTTTACCATCTCCATCTCCACAAATGAATCTGATTCCTCGGTCTAAACCTGTATCCTCCACACCTCCTTTTCCTCCCCTTCCTTCTCAACCTTCTCAAGAATTGTCTGCTATTATGGATATACAAAATACCATGAAAAATCTGAGTAACAGAATGAATTCGATGGAAAAGAGAGATCAGGAAAGGTCACAATAGAGGATATTCCCATATGTAAACAAATATCAAAGGCCTGGTCCTAGTAATAGTACTGGGGTTAGGGTGAATGCAGCATATGAGGAGCCGGAGTGTTCTGCAGATACCACTCTTGCAAATGTTTGGTGTTTGGTATGCAATGACCCCCATGACTCACAATATTGTGTGATGTATCAACACCATGTTCAAAAAGCTATGGATCAAGCTGAAAGGAATCATAAGGGGAGGGTTAATATGTTATGGCACCCTGATCAGATCATGGTTAGAAAAGAGTTAGAGGAAGAAAGTCTGATTGTTGTTATGACAAGGTCTGGAAAGAAATCTTTACAAGTAGACCCCTAGAATATGGGACAATTCTAGGTCCCTTCTCAAAAGAAAGTTGACTTCCCCCCTCAAAGCAGTGACACTTTTCCTATTCCTCGAGCTAGAGGGAAGGAGAAGATAGATAGTCTCCCTAAAAATCCTGAAAGAGAAATAGAAGGAGACAAAATGAGATCCAAGGGTGAGGATCAAGAAAGGCTCAGGTTCCCCTCTATTACCAAAAGATAAATATTAGAGGCAACCCAAAAATACAAAAGGAAATATGGTGAGCCAGACAGAGGACTGGAAAGACTATCCCTGACCAAGTCTGAGTACAACATTGTTGAGGAGATGAAAATGATTCCATCAAAAGCTAGCCTGTATGACACTCTTTTCATTTCGGGCCAGATTGACCTGCTTAAAGCTTCCCTCAACAAAAATCCCCAGAATAGACCAACCACCACCATCCTCAGTATACCACCAGAAAAGAAAGAAATGACACCTGTTGTTCTAAAAAACAAACCTCCCCCTTTCTACATATCCTTAAGAATGGAAGGATGGGTAGTCTAAAATTGTATGATTGATTCAGGAGCATCAACCACAGTTATGCCTAAGGCGGTCTATGAAGAAATGGGTATGGAATATACCTGATCTTGTCTTGGAGTGTTGCAACTAGATGGGACACCTGTCAAGATAGTTGGGGTTATTAAAGATGTACTAATGAGGTTGCATAGAGCTCCCGAGGTAACGATGGTGCAGGAAATAGTGGTGGTGGACTTAGAACCCTATTTTAGGTTATGCCTCTCAAGATAATTTATTGCAAAGCTAGGGGGATGTATGTACATGGATTATTCTAGCATGGTAATCCCTTTCAAAGGAAAAAGGATAAGGATAACACCTGAGAAACCAGTTGCTTATCATATTGAAAATATTGAAGAAGATATGTGCAATATTAATCCTTTGGAGGAATTTGAGCTAGTGGAAAACATTGAGGAGCTAGACATTGAAGATGAGTTGCCTTTCAGAGAAGACTATAGTCAATTTGGAACTGGTATGGGTACATACAACATCACAACTAAATTGGAAAAGAAACTCCCTGCTATTTCTAATCAATCCCTAAGAAACAAGGAAACATGGGTTATGCATTTTGATGGTGCTAAATGTAGAAATGGTGCAGGGGTTGGTGTGGTTCTACAATCACAATCAAAAGGGATAAATAATTTTTCTTACAGATTGACATGGTCATGTACTAACAATGTTGTAGAGTACGAGGCTCTGTGCCTCGGATTGATGCAAGAAGAAAGCATGGGCATCAATATTTTGAACATATATGGTGATTCTGAGTTGATAGTCCATCAGGTAAGGAATAAGTGCAGTAGTAAGCACCATTACTTAAAAGCTTACAGGAATAGGGTATGGGACCTAATGGATTCATTTGATGCCCTGAATCTAAGTTTTGTGCCTAGAGAAGAGAATCACCTGGCAGATTCATTGGCAATGAAGGGAGCTAATTTCAATCCTCCTATAGATTTTGGAACTAATAAGACCAAGGGAATTAAAATGGTTTTCAGACCTGCAATGCCAGACAAGCAGATATTCTAGCAGGTTTTTGAAAGTGATGAACAAATTCTAGATTTTATGATAAGAGAAGCATGCCTCTCAACTATCCAAGAGGAAGACTTGGAGGAAATAGATCAGCAAGACTTTATCCAACTAAGAAACAATCATATTCCAAGGGGATTGGTCACCCTTGAAAGTCTATTTGATAATGAAGATAGAAAGAAGGTTGGAGCCATGAAGGTCGGTGAAAATATCTATAAAGAAGTGGAGGTCAAAATAGGAAAGAAGCTCAATATTGGGATCCAGTGTTCACCTGAGGAAGCAGAAGAGATTAAAACTTTATGCTTAAAATACCAAGACACTGTGGCTTGGTCATATGAAGACCTTAAGGTGTATGACAAAAGGATTATCCAACATACTATTGAGTTAGAACCCGATGCTAAACCATTCCAACAAAAATAGAGGCCTATCAATCCGAGGATAGAAGCCATTATGAGAGAGGAACTCTTAAAGCTACTAAAGGCTAGGATAATATATCCAATAAAACATTCCACTTGGGTAGCCAATTTGGTACCCGTAAGAAAGAAGAATGGGGATATACGCCTATGCGTAGATTTTAGAAATCTGAATCAAGCATCCCTCAAGGATCACTACCCCCTCCCTCAGATTGACCAGATCTTACAAGTGGTAGCTGGAGCAGAAATATTCTCACTATTGGATGGTTACTCTGGATATAACCAAATTTGGGTAAAATACGAAGACCAATACAAAACAACATTCACCACAAAATGGGGTACATTTGCCTATCATAGAATGCCCTTTGGGCTGTCTAATGTTGGAGCTACATTTCAGAGGGCCATGGACTATGCCTTTGGTACACTTATAAACAAAGTTATTCTGATTTACCTAGATGACATGACGGTGTTTTCTCATGATAAAAATGATCATCTATCTCATTTGGAACAGGTTTTTCAAAAATGTAGAGAATTTGGTATCTCACTGAATCCTAAGAAGTCATTTTTTGTAGTACATGAGGGAAAACTATTAGGCCATGTGGTCTCAAAGGAAGGTATGGCCATAGATCCAGAAATAATTAGAGCAATTCTAGCTATTCCTTTGCCTACTAATCGAAGACCTTGCAGTCCTTCCTAGGTCAAATCAATTTTGTCAGGAAATTCATTTCTGATTTTGCACAGAAAGTGAGGCCTATATCTGAACTACTCAAGAAAAAGGTAGAGTTCAAGTGGACTGAGGTTAGGAAGCAAGCTTTTGAGGTCATCAAGAAATCCATTGCAACAGCCCCAGTCTTGATAAATCCTGATTTCACTAAATATTTTATTCTCTATGCTTATGGAGCTGAAGAGAGTTATGCCTCGGTACTCACCCAGAGAGATAATCAAGGGGATGAACACCCTATGTTCTTTTGGAGTCAGACTTTACATGATTATTAGGTAAAATATAACTTTATTGAAAGACAAGTGTTCATTGTGATGAAGTCGCTAAAGAAGTTTAGACAATATCTGGTACAAAGCAAAACCCTGGTATATGTGGTTCATCCAGATGTAAGAAGTTTTATTTTACAAGGTGACCTAGGTGATAAAAGGGCTGGTTGGATTACTAAGATCTAGGAATATGATGTAGAAATACGTCCCACCAAGCTGGTAAGAGGTAGAGCCTTGTGCCAAGGATTGATAGATGCTTCAACATTGGCAAAAATGATAGCTTGTCAGATAACAGAAGAGGATCAAATAGAGATTGTACACACTCCAGATTCTGATTGGATCGAGCAAATGACCAGGTATTTCCAAACTAGGATCTACCCACCTGATCTGAATCCTTCTCAAAGAAGGAGGTATAGACTTCATGCTCTAAAATATGTATTACTACCTGAAGGGTTGTTCAAAAGAAACTTGGATGGTATTCTCCTGAAATGTTTGAAGGAGGACCAACAAAAAAGAGTCATAGAAGAATTTCATGGAGGGTCAGCAGGTGGTCATAGCTCGGGAAGAGTTACAGCTTTGAAGATAATAAGAGTAGGCTATTATTGGCCTTCTGTGTTCAATGATGCTTTTAAAGTTACCCAGGCTTGTGACAAATGTCAGAGGTACGTTGGAAGAACCAAAAATGCTTCATCTCCTCTGAAACCTATTCAAGTTGAGGAGCCTTTTCAACAATGGGGATTAGATTTCATAGGAGTTATAAATCCTAATTCTTCAGCAGAGCATAAGTTTATCTTGATAGCTACAGACTATCTTACCAGATGGGTGGAGGCCATTCCTACAAAGAGGGCGGACCAGGAAGTTGTGATCAACTTTATGGAGAATTTGATTTCCATATTTGGAGTCCCGAAAGCTTTGGTGAGTGATAATGGCCCTGCTTTCATAGGAGCCAAGTACATTGAGTTTTCCAGCAAGTATGGCATCACTCTTAAAAATACTTCAAATTATTACCCACAAGGTAATGGACTTGCAGAATCTACCAACAAAAACCTATTAAGGATTTTGAGAAAATCTCTGGAAGGTAACAAAAGGAGTTGGCACCTATTGCTCAACCATGCTCTATGGGCAGACATGATTACTATTAAAAAGTCCATCAAAACTTCTCCTTATGCACTGGTATATGGAAAAGAGGTGGTATTGCCAATTCACTTAGAGATCCCAGTGCTTAAGCTTGTCAGTACAGAAGAAGAATTAGAGGATGATCCAGTAAAAACTAGGTTGACACACTTGCTACGATTGGAAGAGAGCAGAACTCAAGCATATGATCATTTTCAAAAGCATTCATCAAACATTAAAGCATGGTTTGATAAAAAGGCCAGGTTCATAAAACTCCAAGTTGGAGACTCAGTTCTTAGATGGAATGTTGATAGGGCAAAACCAGGCAAGCATGAAAAGTTTGATTCCTTTTGGGATGGTCCTTTCGAAATAGTGGAAGCTAAAGAGTCTAATGTATTTCAGTTGAAGGATCCAGAGGGAAACATACAACCAATTCCGGTGAATGGTTTCCACCTCAAGCTCTACTATATGTAAGAAGTGAGCTCATTGTAACATATGTATATACATTGTACAAATATTTCCCCTTCCTTTCTGCACTTTGTATTTGATTTCTTTTCTACACTTTGTAATTAGTTCTTTTCAAAGAAATTCTAAAAAAAAAAGAGAGAAGAAAGTTTGCAAGAAATGACTAAGTGTTGTCCAAATGCATGGTAATGTTCCATTCCACACATGGTGCTATGTAAAACTCTCTGGAATGGCATTCCACCCTCAAGTCCGCATGGTTAAATCTAGATTTCCATGGAGTGGTCTATCAGTTTCTATCCCACATAGAGAAGGACAAAGAATGACGCTAATCTAGGAACCTCTCAAAGCTGGAGATAGCAAAGTGGAATCGAGGTAGAGTGTCGTGCATGCAAGCTTCAAGTACCAAAGTAGACTCGAAAGGTTCTTAAGACACCGAAGTGGAATCAGGCCAAAGCCGAACAACAAGTTCCAATCTGACACGTGGAGGCTAAAGAGTGCTCCCGCATTCAATTCTAATGAACTCGCGCATGGACCAAAGAGTAGCCAAAGAGATATGATGAGCTGGCAACACAATTTCAAAATTTGACCAATAAGAAGATAGGATGCCACCTTTGAGCTACCAAAGAAATAATGGAAGGATGGTGAAGTGTGCCAACAAAGATATCGCATACAAGCTGCATTTATGGTGGATGATACGCATGTTCTAGGAGATAAAAGTAATGAAGTCATGCACAGGGTTCATTTAGTAACCACAAGGCTTTTAAGAAGCATAACAACATTCTGAAGTTCTCCCCACTTATTATAGCATGTAAAGTCCTACTGCTACAATATGGCTCCTAAGAAATCACCCATGGAGGCCATAGAAGATGTTTCAAAGTTCAAAACTCTAGACGATAGGACGTCGGTGCCTTACCTTGATAAAGTTGAGGCTGTAGCGGACACGACGATGACCATCACTGAAAGGATGAGACTAAGAAAGAGCATGAATGATAGATACAAAAAGAATGTTGCTTTATCAGTAGAAGGTAGATGCTCCATCCTTTCTTATCTATCCTTTTACATTTGTGATTTTGTTCACCCATGTCTTGAGTTAATAGCTACAATAGTTAAATTCTATGACCCACTGGCCAAGGCAGTAAAAACCCATGAGGGTGAGACCCTTTTTAGCATCACTACCTCTTTCTATCATGAGCTCTTTGCTTTAGGGTCTGACCCACTGGTACCACCAAAACCCTTTAAGGTTGTTGAACAGACTGGGTTTTATTCCACAAAGAAGTGGGCCAATGATGGTGAGTCATTTAAGAATTGGGTTTATAAGTAGCTTAATACCAAACCCCAAGAAGAGTTTCCTAAAGTCCCCATATCTATCAACAAGTTCACAAATCCCATTTTGTTCTCTATGTTGGCTTGCATGGAGGGTTTGGACTCTGATGAAAAGGTTCATGGTTGGCAAATCGCCACTGCATATTGTATCTCTAACGAGAGAATGTATGAAAAGGATGCGGCAAAGAAAGGGATAAGGGTGATCTATTTTGACTGGCCAACTTTTCTCGCCCAAAGGATACATGAGCAGCTAGTAAGTATGAAGAGGGGTACTGATGCTCCTAGTTTTAGGCATTGCTCAAACTTGGTATGGATGTTTTATGCCATTGTTAAAGATAGAATGTCATGGATTTCGGTCAAAGATAAGACTGATAAGGAAGAACCTATACCAGTTTACTATTGGATAAACCATTTAAGAAGTAGTGAATCTTACTATAGATTCAATTTGGAATTTCTTGGGCCAGCCCTCAAAATTATGTATGATAAGTTCCCCAGACTGCCACCCCTGGCCAAGGAGATTCTGAGGACTAAATATGTAGAGGAAGGAGACTGGTATTTGTTAACAGAAGGTACGATCATCAGATTATATGGTTTCATGGGTAAACCTTTTCTTTTGCCCCACTTTGTCATGGAGAGACTCTTCACCTTGGAATATTTGAGGCAAGCAGAGTACATTGATGCGAAATATGGTTCAGGGAGAAAAAGGAAGTCTTTGCTTACTCATCGCACTTTGAGTGATATCACCATTACCAAGAAGGGGCAGAGTCAGAAAATTGACTGATATCTGGATAGGTTAGGTCTATTTTATATTCCTTAGAGGTGGAGTTATGATCCTGATGATATTTTCACTACAAGAAATAAAACCCTAAATGGAGATAAGGCCTACAAATTTGAGAAAAGGCCCAGGGCTAATTTTGAATAGGGAAGAAACCATGATGAGACTACTCTTTTGGAGTGGAATGTCTCCAAGATGGATCAGTTACCTCCATGGTTGGATTTTTATGAGCAGATTGAAGATTTTGATCCTGACCACAAGCCCAGTCATCAGATTACCGAGGATATGATTGACAAGATTAAAGCAGAAACTACAAAGAAAAACAAGCCCTCCTCCAAAATGAAGTTGACAAAGAAAAAGGAAATGTTGCCTAAAAAGGAAGTTGTAGAAGAAGGAGAAGAAGAATATTATAAGGGGCCATGGGATGATGCCAAGATTATAGATTGGTGGCGTATGAGAGTTGAAATTGGAAAAACTGAATCTAAATTTGGAATGAAAATTGATAAGGAGTTTTCAAAAAGATATAATGAGAATATTGATACTTGGAGACTAAATGATGTGAGGCACATTGTATTAATAGTTGAAAAGCCCCAAGGTGATTCTGAATCTCTCTAGCCTTCTATAGATCAAAAAGCTTCTTTAAAAACCTTTAGTCCTACTTCTGAGCAGGTGGAGAAATTCCCTAAGGGGGCTAAGATGATGAGCAAAATGAGGTATTCTAAAGAAAAGGTTGTCAGTACCCTTGTTATTGAAACAAGATCTAGGCCTTCACGTTTAGCTCTAGGGGGGCAGCCTCAGGACAAAGATATTAATTGGAAGAATAAGGATAAGAGTTTTGGGTTTAGGCCACTTTCTTTTGCTCCTGCAACATCAACTAAACCGTAATCCATTATTGAACAATCATTACTTCTTGGGGAAGTGCAAGGAGATTTATTAGAGGAATATTTTGAAGATGAGATGGATGCTTTTCGACTAGTTCGTAAAAGGACTAAGAGAACCCCAGAAATAGAGGAGAGAGAGGTTTCCAAGAAGCAAAAAATGAGTATGGAAGAAATTGTTGAAGAGGTAGCTATTTTTAATACAGAAGGGTTAGTTGAACAAGAACAACAGTTGGAGATAGAAGCTGAACAAGAACACCCTACATCTGTAGGTGAAGGTATGGTTTCTAATCCCTCTTCTCCTTTTCATCTCCATGAATCCCCAAAAGGATTTCCCTCCCTTTCTAGTCAAGAAAATATGGTAAATTTACCTCCTCCACCTCACAGTTCTTCCCTCGTCTCATCAGTAGCTATGGAGGTACCAGTCAGTTCTATTGTGTCACAACCTCCTCAAGACCCACCTTCCACTTTGGAGATGTCCACTTCAATGTCCACCATTATTGCACCCTCATCTATTTCATTACCACCATCCATGGGACACTGCGTTCCGACTTCATCCACCCCTTCTACTGTCAGTTATGTTCCTATTTCTCTAAATTTACTTGTATTCATAGCAACGGTAATCATAGAGTCTACCATTGTAACAGAGGCTGTTGTCAATATATCTTCACCCCCACCAATAGCAAGTCAGTCCGCCCTCATGTTTTTGATGCCATTATCTCCTTTGGCTACTGATTTTTCAAATTCTATTACTGTATCAAAAGAACAGGCAGCCACTCAGAGCATAAATGACTATTGGGCAGAGAAGCTTACCCGACCTTCCAACAGGATGGTCGTGACAAGAAAAAGTATGTATGTTAACCCTGTCACTAGGCAAAGGGTTTCAAGGTCTATGATTCCACAAGTGAGAAAACCTAAAAATGAAATGACTGCTCAGGATTATAGAGTGGAGGAAATCATAGAATATATTGACAAGCTTCCTGTTGAGGATGAGTTAGGGATTGCCAAGGCTCACTTAGATACCTTTTATGTGAAAACTGATATAGCTAAAGAGAAGGTAGATAAGCTGAAACAACAAGTTGAAAAGCTTAAGAGGAGCCTCAATGATAAAAAATAAATAGAGAAAGCTCTGAGAAAAGAGGCTAAGAGTTGGCAAGAAAGGTTTCAAAAGGCTAATGAGTGGAAAGACCAGTTAGAAGAACAAAATAAGTTGAATGAGGATCAGGCAAAAGAAATTCAAAATTTAAAGCATCAACTTCAGATTGAGAAAGCCAAGTCCTCAGGTTTTTCCAAAGATGATTTGAAAAGGATAAAGCAGGAGTTGCTTTCTGAAGTTCAAGAAAAATGTTCAGGTCTTCAACTCATAATCGACTACCTGAAATATGCCAGCCAGTTGCTCTCTACTATTCAGAAGGATTTAGATCAAATCACTGGAGAGTTACAGCCTATGGTGATTCTAGTGGAACAAATGTACAGGCTAGTTGGAAGTAGGCTCAGTGATCCTGCTAAACCAATTTCCAATAGGGAATGGAATCTGGTTAGGGTAGCTACCAAAATAGTGGTGAAGAAGCATAGGGTAGTTCAGAGAGCCTGGTTGTTGTTTGATAGAATGGAAAGAGGAATTAAAGACATCATTGAAATAAATAAGGAAATGATTCATGTTGGTTTCAAAGGACTCTGGAAGGAGGATCACAACTTGTTATCTATGGAAGAAGCCCAACAAAGCATCAAGGATAACTTACAGGATGAGGCTGGAATTGATTCACTGGAAGAGCCACTATCCCAAGAACAAGCTGCCAAACTGATTATGGATTACACCTGATTAAGAGATCTCATGGAGGATCTGGTGACTAGAGGGAATGTTGCTAATTATGAGGATGTTGGGGAACTACAATATGTTTATAAGCAGCTTAAAGAAACATCAAATCCCTCTAGAGGAAGCATGGAAATAGGCTCTTCGATCTTTGGAATCAATGGTCCAGTTGTTTGGAGACACCTCCGGTGAGGATAACCAAAGAGTACATGCTCCAAAGAAGAAGAGGAAAGAGAAGATGAAGATGAAGATGATGTTGTAGAATAATGAGGATAATATTGAGCAGCTACAGGCCCAAGAGGGGCTCACGCTTAAATCATTTCATTTTTGTTTGTACATATACATAAGTTTTGTGTTTCTATACATCAGTTTTGTATTTCTGTTTTTACTCTGACAATTGTCAGAAATAAGCAATAAAGGCATGAAGCCTACAACGCAACATTTTTGTGTGAAGGCATTTTTTGAAATGAAGCCTTATAAAGGAGGTAGAGTTGTGTATAGTTTTTGAAGGCAGTAGTAATACTGATATTATGGATACAGTCTCTAGTTGAACAAGTGAGTTCTATGATGTTTTTGGCATGGTTTCTATATGAACCTTTACCCTCTAGGCAGAATTTGAGCTTTCAGAGGGTAGTGTTTGTATGGAAATTATTCCTTAAAACATATCTTCAAAGATAAGTATTGTTTTGACTCCTAAGGCCCAATGGATAAGACTCTGGATTCGATTGGCTTTGCAAGAAAATCCACCCAGGAGGCACCAGAATGTAGGCCCAAAATGGCCACATACTTAGTAAAATTTTGTATAATTTTGACTAAGTGATAAAATCATCATTCCGCAAACCTTGCAGTATGCTTTGAAGTGGAACCAGGTCAGAAGATATGAATCCGCTCAATAGTTAGTGAAGTTTTCATGTTTGGAGCGATTTCGGGTGATTTCACTCCGGCTCCGAAATGATGGCAGATCTCAAATCCACAAAAGTTCCTAAGAGACGATGACGTCAGTGGTGGAAAAGTGTGGAATGGCATCTTTGTATATTGAATATCCGATTCCAGGAAGGTCCTTTTGTTTTTGGCTCCGAATTAATGCTACCTTCAAATCCACAAAAGTTTCAAGGAGATGATGATGTCACTGGTAGAAAAGTGTGGATTGGTGATTCAGGGAATGAACAAGTCTTTCCTTTCTGGAATGAAGATAAGATGGGGTGGCAGAATAATGAAAGTGCGGATTCACGATGGAAGAAGTATGTGACTAGCTCCGGACCCGGATTGGTGATTAGCGTTTGCTCTATCCGAAATGAAATCCACAAAGGCTATAAGAAAGAGGTGATGTCATCAATATTCTAATGTGGATTGAAGAATATAATGCTGAATATGATAGATCCTGGAGTGGATTCGATGTTCAGATATCAGAGATCCGGATTGGAGATTCCGCTGCTTCTGATTAAAATATGACATCATCAATTTTAAAGTGGAATGGCATTTAGCTTGTGCCGGATTGAATCTGAATCATGTGATGAAGAGAATCAATGGTGGAGGTTAAGCTACCAAATCTTGGTGGTTTAAAAGATATTGCTGCATCAGAATTTGTAATAGTCGGTTGGAAGATGAAGCATCGAGGGTTTTCCAAGAAGATCAAACCAGAGGTGGTTACAGATCGATGGTGGTAATTCACTCCCAAGAAGGATCGATGGAGATGCATGATCTTTAACGGTCTGAACTTCAGTTCCACTGAGCGATCAACAAGTTGCAGAGACCCCGAGCTGCCATGGCAGACTTTCCTTCAGTAGAATTCCTGGAGGATGGACCAATGAGCTAATGCCAGCTAAATATCTTTGTTGTGTTGTTGTAACAAGATCTTTGGTATTGTTTCTTGTTTATTGTAATGAGAAAACTATAAGTAGAGGTCGAACCCTCATTTTTAAGGGTTGGCTCTAGCATGTTTTCCTATACCATTGTAAATATTCCTGAAGAGCTAAATGAAAGGAGCAATACATTGATCTTCGCCTCAAGTTCACGTTCTCATGCTTGATGTCAGAGGTTCGGATTTCTTAGTTGCATTTCTGTAAATACTTTGATGGTTAGTTTGTGCCGAATTTTGGATTACTAGTTGTTATAAGTAATTGAAATCTGCTTTTGAATTCATTCTATGTGGTTAGGAAGTACATTTCTATGAAATCTAGGTGTTTGGTGAATTCTGTTATTTGGATTATCATTCCCTGGATATTGAAATTGCTTGCTACAACATTTCTCTATTGTGCTTTAATATATGAAACAATCTATTTTGGGATAAATGTTGATCTGAGTATATGTCCTTAGCATGGTTTTTTGGGAGCTTTTTATGGTAGTGCAATGTTGTTAACCTATCCGTCCACTATTATCCACATCTCTCTAGCCCTAACCTTCTCTTACCCTAAAATCCAAACCCTAAGTGAGCATAATTGTGTCAACAACTTGCTAAGTTGACAAGGAACCAGCCTACTCTGGAGGTTGGATCGAAAACCCCTATTTTGGTCCATCCAATGTTGAGTGTTGAGCTGCAGCTATCGGGTGCAAGCCTGGACAGAAAGTAGGAAGATAGACAACCGCAGTATCGAGTGAAAACTTGGTGCAATTCAGTGCCCAACATTTCTATTATTGGGACATCTAAAGTTGGTTAGGTTATTGAATAACCCTAATCATTCAACATTTTAGTCATCTATTTTTTCTCAACATTGTGCTACACATAACACATCCCAAAAAGGGACATCTATAGACACTAAAACATATCAATATGATTAGGTGATTGAAATTATTGACTAATTGGCATCATATGGCCCCCTTGGGTAACCCTTAGAGGTTTAACAGTGGTCCTAACCACTCTTGGAAGGCTCTATCCCACTTTTGGGAGGTTTTGGGTCATATAGGTATGATTTTTCTACTCTAGTATGGTCACAGTTCATGGGCATCCCACCTAGGGATAGTGGCAAAACAATCATCCCTGGGTGGGATGACCATAAGGTTTGACTTCCAAAAAGTCAAATATAGATAAATGACACCCATAAAATGCTATTTATCCTACATATGTGAGCATGCATGACCTGAGGGCATAGAATCTTTATGACATGTTGTAGAATGGAGGCCAAAATGGGAGATTATCTTCCCCTTCCAATGCATGCTCAATTTTAGACAAGTGGTGCCTCTTTCCCTGCATGCCCATTTGTCCAAAGGCTCCCTTTTGCTATAAAGTGGATCCATTTTCCACACAAGATATAGATAGGAGTTTTGAGATATAGCAATGAAGTGTTGCCAATATTTCCCCTCACCCTTTTGTGTCTTTTTCCCTCATAATATCTACCTAGTGAAAGGGGTTTACAAGTGATTCAAGAGGCACAATTTGTTTGCAAAAATAAATCAATTGAGTGAATTTCACCACCAAATTTTATGAAAACAATATTAGGTATGTTTTTTACCAATTCATAGAGGAATTGGTGATAAATTAGGAGCAAAATTAGTGGTCGTCCCACCCTAGGACGCTCCCCAATCTATGACAGTCACCACCATCCCTGCAAGGGATGCTCAAATATATATGTATTATTTTTCTACTATTTTTAATTATTAATATTCTACGTTAGATTATGAGAATTATGTCCAAATTTCATGCAATTTGGAGTTATATTGAGTGAGATATTGCATTTTTAAGTTTTTGCAAGCTTTCAGAGACCATATGAAGATGCATATGAAACTATGACTTATTATGAAAATATGACCATATGGTTTCTCTTAAAATATCATTTTATGTATACCATCCAATTTTAATTTTATTTGGAGGTGTTTTGGTCTATAAATTTCTTGTTTTAGGTTTTGCATGCTTCATAGATACACTGCGAATGCGCCCTAGATTCAGAGGCATTTTCTATTCTATTTTCAATTAGATATTCCCAAAATTATCTGTTATACATATATCTACAATTTTATATTATTTGTATTTGTTTTACATAAGCACATTACATATTTACACTTTTTAGCTCATAGTTGCATGTATGGCTTTTGCATGTTTCACATTCTACACACTTGCTATTTAACAAATATGGTTTCTTTGTGTGCAAGTGCAGGTTTTACAGAATAGGAGTATGGAATAAAATATCATAATAGTGAATAATTAAGTGGTGGTATCATAGTCTCACCCACCTCAATTATGGGTACGAGGAAGAACATTGGAAGTACACACAAGCTTGTTTGAAAGGACGTGATCCTTGGGCACCCATTTTTGTAAATAATTATATCACACTAACAGCCCTCAAGGGGAAATATATGTAACCATTGTTATGATTTACCAAATTAAATAAAGAGAAACACATTTTATTGCACTTATTTGGCTTCTATGGTTTCTTAAATCTATCCTTTTGTAATGCTTCATTAATACAAATATAGATGCATATTGTATAACATTCTTAGGTGCACTGTTTTTCCCCTACTTCATTTTGGATTTGTAATTCCATGTGAGGAATATTATGAGTATGAGCTCCAACATTTTTTCTTCTATACTCTTACCTTTATCTATAAAGACTACATTGGTGTTGTGTTGAGACCTTTTTTCAGTGCCCACATGCGTGGATGGGGCGTGTGTGCTATGAGAGCATTTTGAACAATGCCCCTGGGCATAGGTATGCCTTTCTCTATCCTAACTACATGTACTCTTAGAATTAGAGTGAGTAGTAGAGGTACTAAACCCTAATATTCCTAGCACTTGATTTAGTTTGTTGAGTTGGCTAGTTCTCCAAGGTTGGTTAGGAGGCATACCATTTACCCCAATAGTATTGAGATCTATCACAAACCTCCTAGGTTCAATGTGTTTTGGAGTCTTTGTGGGTATGTGATCTGATGCAACCCTTTCATATTTTCCCTCATTAGGTGGATCTTGTCTATGCCTATATTGTGACGATGGGGTCTTGAACCACCCTCATTTCTATCACAAGGATTTTATATTTTATCCTCTAATTGGGGTGTTCTGATGAGAACCCCCATGAGTTGAGTTATTACCTCTAATGCTAGTTGAACATTGTTTAGGAGAAATATATGTGGAGGTTCAACTTCATTGTTTTATGTGTTGGTTGGGGTATCAGTTTCCACCTCGGTCATGGATTGAGGGTGGTGACCCCGTGTATTAACCATAGCTTGTGAATTATCTCGTATGTAAATTTTAAGGCAAACAAAGTATACAGGATGATTATCTCATTTAATTTTTCTTTGTGATCCCTAAAATTGTTTAGTGCATTTTGATTTATTGATAATATAATCTAATTCTTATCGTGTTTTGCAAAAGTTTATGTTATACTCAATTTGTTCAAAGGTTTTCACCTATATACTCGCACACGCCATAATATGGGGATGAAATTTATACTCAATGAGGTAGCATAGGTACTACAAACCCTCACCTAGCACACTATAGTCAAATATACACCCTATGAAGAGGAGTGCATGCAATTTTCTATAGATAGTACAGTTCTTGGGTTGGCCTTGGCCACAGACAGGGTCTAATGATACAATGTCAGATAAGACAACCGAGTGGTAATAACTTCCACTGTTGGTCTTGATCAATGGTTTGAATGTGAAAGCCCAATGCCAATGATGTTTAATTTGTATTATGGTGTGTGTGTGTTCCTTTTAATTTTACATTAAGGAAATATGCATCAAGAAGCATTCATGATTTTTCTCTACATGCCTAGAAAATAACGTTTCATTTTCAAAAAAATGCAAGACTAAATGCTCTTTAAAATTTAGAATGTCTAATGCAAAATTAACATGATATTGGTCTTTTATTAGGACCCAAACAATAAAATCCTAACACATAATCTAAATAGGGGCCACTACTATGTATAGCAAGCAACAAACTCAACTGCTATGCAGAGTAGCAATCAAAAAACCTATCCACGGGATTTTAGGGTGGCTAACAACACATACCACTATTTCTAAAAGTGAATAGAAGCAAAAATGGTGGTTCTATAAATTTTGTGTGACCTTGGGAAGCATGAATCACACTTACCCTACTTGGAATTTCATTATTATATAAAATTAAGAGATAAAGATAAGCACATATAACACAAAAGTAAAGAGCAAAGCAATATTATTTTTTTAACACTTCGGGATCTTGGTTACATCTATGTCCCTCTGAGGGATACTCTTTTTGATACAACAAATTACAAGTGGGATAATTGGTGAATGTATCCCCCAAAAGGGGATGGTGTACCTTAGTAGGCCTCCTAATCTTGCACACCAAACTATCTAAGGGCTTACTGATGCCTCCTTCTCCTTATCTTGTCTTGGAGGGATCTTGTGCTTTAGATGCTTTGAACCAATCTTGTGAACCTATATCTACAGGCAAGAAAACAACAAAGCACGCTTAGTAGTCTGGGTTGCCTCCCTGGATGAGGTTGTTAGCATAAAATATGATAAGAAAGATAAACAAGCATACTATTATTAAATGTGATAAATCTAATGAAAGATGTGGGCATATCTTAGAGAACAATAATATAAATGCATACGGTGAATTAGATCTATGCTAGAAAATAAGTTCTAAAATGGAAAGTAATTGAATTTGATGTTAGAAAAAAAGAAACTAATGTCAAAACCCTAGGTTGTACCTATGGGCCACTGTCTAGGATAACAACCATGAAATAGACCTTTCTCCTCATACTTCCAGGGTCGTAGCACTAGGTTCTCTACTCTAATTGATGTTCAAGGGTCATCAGATGTGTCAGGTACATATAATTTCAATGAATAATAATGAATGTGAATATCATATGCGTAGTCTCCCCTCAGTTGGATACCATTGCTCCTCAAGGGTGCGTAGATTTGCTCTCCAATATGATAGGGCTTCACTGCATAAACTCTAAAAATTATGGATCTCTTGCTCTTTGTGGAAGATTCCATATGTAGACTTCCCTCTCTCAAATTTGGACCTTGGCCTCCTAGAGAAGATTTAATCCAAATTGCATGCGACTAACCATCCCGGGTGGGAAGCATCAGTAACAAACTGGCATTGAAGGGGCAGTTAGGAGGAACTCAGGGAGTTCCTTACCAAAATTTGCTTGTAAATAATATAAAGGTACAGTTAGACTATGTGATATGGGCCTGTATTCATGGCCAAACTATGCATGGTGCTAGCTGCTATCAGGTTTAGTGGGTAGGTGTGACCGCTATAGTCTACAACGGCCAGGTGTGGCAGCTGCTTTGCTTGAGAGAAACCAATCCTAGATGGGCTAGAACTACCTTGTTTGAGTGGTTAGGACCACTGCTTACTCTTGGAGAGATCCAAGAGGATTCATATGGTCTGTGAATGTGTTCATATGGGTAGTATCCTAAATATGACACATTTTAGGTGTCCACAGATACCCCTTTTTGGTATGCATTATGGAAATTCACAACATAAAGCAAAAATAGACCACCTAGGGTCACATTATAGGTTGGATGATGATCATTGATCTGATCAAAATTAGATAATTATTTTGAAGAAGGAAATAGGAATAGAGATAATGAGAATAATAGCTAGAAAAATAGATATTCTGACAGGGATCAAAACAATGTCCCTAACCCGATGCCATCTGCCAATGTAGCAGAAGGTTTTCCTTATTTTTGCTCTACTTGTGATGCACCTCATAACCCTAATGCATGTGGAATTCACCTAAGTGATCAACGTAATGTAGATATGCATGCAGAATTAGAAGAGGATATAAGAATCAATGCATGTTGGTCCATTGAAGATGAATCCAGAGAAAGGTTGTTTGAAGAAGACATGGATAAATATGCTTCAAATCATCATCCTCAAATTTTAGTAACTAAAGGAACTAAAATCTTGCATAAATCACATGAGTCAAGATATGATAAGATGAAGCAAGGGAAATTAATCCCCACTTCTCAAGAGGTTGAGGAATTAGAGGCAACCCATGTTCTGAATTTAAGGAATAGAATAGTCCATAAAAGGACATAGAAAGCCTCTACAAGTGAAACAAGAAAACAAACTTTCACCAATAAAAATATCAATAAAGAGAAAACTGATAGGAACCCTAAAAATATTACTCCTGAAGTAATAGAATCAGAGGAAGAGATTCCCAAAGAAGAAAGTAATAAACCATTGGATATAAAGAAGATAGAATTTGATGTTGGGTCAGAACTCAGTAAGAAAAAGGTTAATATCACATTTGGAGAACTTATGAAAGTTCAACAATACAGAGAACAAGTCTGCAGAGCATTTGGATTAGTAGAACAAAAAGAAGACCCAACTTGCCATGCTACTAGACAAAATCAACATGATACAAGATCACCATCCTCTATCAGACCCTTCTATGTGTCATTAAGATATAATTATAATGAAGGGGAAAGATATGTGATTCATAATTGCATGCTAGACAGTGGAGCTTCACATAATATCATGCCTAAGTTAATAGCTGACCAAATGGGATTAATCTGTACTAGAGATTCTACCCCTATTTTTGTAATGGATAGTAGGCAAATTCCTTGTGTAGGGGTGATAACTGGATTATTAGTTTTCCTAGATCAACACCCCAAAAAGGGCATTGTCATGGATGTTGTAGTAGTTGACGTTGACCCATTTTTCTCATTATTACTCAGTAGACATTGGGAAGAACAACTAGGAGGTTCAATTCAATTGGACTGGTCCTATGCTACAATCCCAATATCAGATAAGGAGAATATAATTTTGAGAAGGGAACCATTCAACAAATATTCCATAGAGTTAATTCAAATATATGAAACCATGATTAACTTAGTTAACTCTATGGAAGAAAAAGGGATGGGAGTTTATTCAGTATGGCACAACCCATTCTTGGTGGAAGTACTAGATGCAAAGAACATGGATCCAGAAGATATAAAAATAGTAGATGCCGAATCAAATAGAGTTTTGACTCAAGAAATGTGGACCATGTCTTTTGATGGAGCTAAATCCCAATATGGAGTAGGTGCAGGTGTAAATTTGACTGATATTAAAGGAAACTACCTTAGTATTCCTTACAGATTGCAATTTCCTTGCACAAACAATGTAGCTGAGTACGAAGCTTTACTATTAGGGCTAAGGAAAGCAAAAGAGCTAGGCATTAACTACTTGATTGTAATAGGGGATGCAGAGCTTATTATACTACAAATCAAAGGTAAATATCATACTAAACATCCTAGGCTTAAGCAATATAGAAATGCAGTATTGGAAGAAATTGATAAATTTTTAGCTTTCAATATTTCATATATTCCTAGAGAACAAAATCATGTTGCAGATATTTTAGCTATGAATGCCTCAGGTCTAGATCACCCAGAGATAACTACAGAATATATGGATAGATTTCCAACTATCTCAGTCTATAAACCTTTTGTACCAGATAACATAGTCTATTTATAGGTATTTCAGGATGATATAGATATTAAAGATTTTATGACTCTACAAAATTAGTATGCAGATGTAATATGTGATGAAAAATATGAAGAAAAGCTAAAATATCAAATAGGAGAGCCAGTAGAAGTAATCCAGTTGAAAACTAATAAGATACCCAAAGGATTAGTTTCTCTAGAGAGTCTATTCGATGATTTTGACAAAGCCTATAAACCTTTACAAAGAGAAGTGATATCTGAGGATATTAATATTGGTTCAATGAAAGAACCCAGAATAGTGAAAGTAGACATGGCTTTACCTACTAAAGAAAAGGTTGGATATATCAGTTTCTTGAAAAATAACAAAGAACATTTTTCTTGGACTTATGAAGACCTCAAAACCTTCAAGATAGATGTAATGACTCACATAATACCTTTGAAGGAATATTCCAAGCCATTCAGATAGAAACAAAGGAAATACAATCCAAATCTGCACCCAATAATGCAAAAGGAGGTACAAAAGTTACTGGATTCCAAAATAATTAGAAAGGTAAGATTTTCTTCATGGATATCCAATTTAGTACCAGTCAGAAAAAATAATGGGGATATTAGACTTTGTGTAGATTTTAGAAATTTAAACAAGAGTTCATTAAAATACAATTACCCCTTACCCAACATGGAACAATTATTGCAAGTAGTAGTTGGTTCAACAAGATTGTCTCTGTTAGATGGATTTTCAGGGTACAATCAAATTCAGATAAATCCAAAAGATAGACATAAGGCAACATTCACTACACCCTGGGGCACATTTGAATATTTAAGGATACCTTTTGGACTAATGAATGTCGGTGCTACTTTTCAAAGAGCAATGGACTTCACCTTTAAAGGATTAATGTTCAAAATTGTAGTTGTATACTTAGATGATATCACAATATTTTCTAAAAATCTAGAAGATCATCTAGAACATTTAACTACAATTTTTGCTCGGTGTAAGGAATTTGGAATTTCTTTAAATCCCAAGAAATGCATATTTGGGACTACACAAGGAAAGCTGCTAGGACATATAGTTTCAGAAAAAGGAATAAGTATTGATCCAGATAGAATTGAAGCCATTTCCAAAATTCCCCCACCTAGAAATTTAAAAGGAGTCAGGTCATTTTTTGGCAAGATAAATTTCATCAAAATATTTGTCCCAAATTTTTCTGAAATGACCAAACCCATAAATGACATGGTTAAGAAAACTGGAGAAATAAAATGGACAGTAGAAAATATGGAAGCATTTAACAAGATCAAAGAAGCCATATCAACCACTCCAGCTTTAAGTTGCCCTGATTATGCAAAATATTTTAATATCTATTCATATGCATCTGAACACTCTATTGTTGTAGTTCTTTCACATAAAGATAATGAAAATAATGAAAGGCCAATAGCCTTCATGAGTTTAGGATTAAAAGGAGCACATATCAAATATACTTTGCTAGAAAAATATGCTTATGCAGTCATACAATCTTTAGAACACTTCAAAGGTATATTTGGTTCAAATAAGGTTTACTGTTGCATCCCTTTTATAGCAATAAAAGATATTTTTTCTCAATCAGAACCATTAGGAAGACCAACAAGATGGATGGTAAAACTTCTGCAATATGATGCTGAATTCAAAATAGTTAAAACTATCAAAGGACAAGGTTTAGCTAAATTGTTGGCAAACAAAGAAAGAGAAGGGTTTGAAAATGTTCTCACCATAGATGAGGCATATGATCTTAGAAGAATCAATAATACTGAGTGCAAATGGTATGAAGAAATTTTGTCATACTTACAAACCCTGTCATTCCCTAAAGACATGTCAATAAACAGAATAAGGTCAGTCAAGCTTCAAGCTCAAAAATATTATATACATAATGGTGTGCTATATTGGAAACACCCTGATGGAGTATTATTAGTCTGTTTATATGAAAATGAAGTCCCAAAAATAATCAATGAATTCCATGATGGTTTTTGTGGGGGATATTTTTCTCCAAGAGCTACCGCTAATAAAATTATGAGAGCAGGATATTATTGGCCTTCCATTTTTAAATATGTATATAAATATGTTAGGAATTGTCATAACTACCAAGTTTTTGTAGGAAAGAAGCATCTGGAAGCCATGCCTCTCAAGCCAATAATCATTGAAGCACCATTCACCCAATGGGGCATTGATTTGATTGGAGAGATCAAACCTAATTCATCCGGACAACACAAGTGGATCATAACTGCAATAGATTACTTCACAAAGTGGGTAGAAGTTGCACCCCTGAGGACATCTACTACTGCCACTATCATCAAGTTCTTAGAAGAAAACATCTTGACCAGGTTTGGGGTTCCTCAAAAATTGGTTATTGATAATGCACAGTATTTTGTTTCATATGAAATGGTAGAATTTTGTGTTGAATATGGAATTGAATTATCTCATTCTGCTAATTATTACCCCCAAGGAAATGGCCTAGCTGAGTCATCAAATAAAAACATAATAACAAGAATGAAAAGGTCATTAGGGAAGAATAAAAGAGGATGGGATAATGAACTAAAATTTGCTTTATGGGCTGATAGGTTGTCTATCAAAAGAAACACAGGGAGAACCCCTTATGAGATGGTATATGGAGAGAAGGCCCTGTTACCCCCAAGAATAGAAAAATTGGCACTTTCCCTCCTATTGCAAGACCATGAAGACCCCAATCCCATATAGAGAAGGCTTGATCAAATTGTCCTGTTAGAAGAGCAAAGAAGAGAGACCCTTAATAGAATGATGGAACAAACCAAGAAAACCATGGAATTGTTTAATAAGAAAGCTAAGGGTACTCCTTTTTCTCAAGGAGATATAGTCATCTATTGGGATCCTAAAAATGATAAGCATGGTGAAAAAGGTAAATTTGAACCTAAATGGATTGGCCCATATCAAATTGCCCATGTTATCAGTCAAAATACATACAAGCTACAGACTTTGTAGGGAGAAATAATGGCTATCCCTATTAATGGCCAACACCTCAAAATGTACAATCCCTGTTGAAGGTGTACTAAAAAAAAAAACAAAAAAAAAATAGAAAAACAAAAATCCAAAAATAGAGTGGTGTATTTTGTTATTTTGTGTATTAGTTAAACTTCTCTTTTGTTCTTGAATAATTCTGAGTTTACTATACACATGATATCTTAGTTTGATGAGTATATCTAACTATTTATTCCACCAAAAAAAATAAGAAAAAAGGGGATTTATTTTAGATTCTGATGAGGTTTACAATTTTTTCAAATATGAGTGTTTATGCAATAGTTGTTTGATATGAGATAAAACAGAAAGAAAACAAAGTTGATTGAAACATCATGTCAAGCCTCACATTACAAATGATACTTAAGGTGACTTCAAAGGTCCGAAGAACTGAGTTATATTTGAGAGGGTAGTTGAGCCAAAAATCATTACACTCATATTTTATAGCCAAAAACTAATCCTCAACTCAAGCATACTTATTGCACAATTTGCTTATATATCCAAATATTTCTCTCATGAGAAAGAAAAATAAAAAACAAAGTAAAATTGAGTCACTTCCTGAGATATCTTGGAAAACCTCTATCGGGGCTATAGACGCTTGACTGGCAGTAGGGTAAAACCAATATGGGATTAGAAGCAACTCCACCGGGGCTATAGATGCCTAACTGGTAGTGGAGCCCTGCAGAATGGTGAAAATTTTTAAAGAGTGAAATCACATATTAGGCTTGACTATTTTTCTCAGATATGGCAAAGTTCCGAAATATTTAGAAATAAAAAATAATGCACAAACACACACATGGGCAAAAATATGATGAAGCAAGCGGTTGTGACAAAATTTGTGTAATCATATCTTATGACTTAGCTAAAACAAGCATTACAATATTTCAAAAAAAAACTCATTGGTTTCTAAAATTCTAACCCTTGTTTCCAAATTGAATGAAAAGGGATCTATAGTTTTTCATACTCTATTTACTTTGATATCATGTTGTTCATACAGTTTCTCAGTATATATATATAAAAAAGAGCAGAAGAAAAGAAAGAAAAGAGGAAGAAAAAGTTTCTTTTATGTATTTCAAGCTTTACTTAGCAGTCAAAAAGTTTTAATTTTTGTTCAATTTCTTTTGCAAATAAAACCAGGAGATTCTATGGTTCTCAAGTGCCTCATGTTTTCAACACCTTGTCCCAGTCAGAGCCTATGTTGGAGCCAAATTTGACTCAACTTTGAAACCCCCAAATTTAAATTTTTGGTTTCAATCAAAATGATAATAATGCTGGTCGCTTCTTCAAATTGGTGTGAGTATCTAAATTTTTCATTGGTTAGTTTGATGAAGTCTAACCTTGGTTATTAATAAAATGTGCCTTTTTATAAATGCTCAATTGTCTTCAAAAATGAATAAGGCAAAATTTTATTAATCAAATTACTTAACCCAAAATCCGATCCTCATAGAAAAATTTCCCTTGGGCCTAAACCAAAAGATAAACCCTTAAGTCCTAAGGTTTTCAAAGGTAATACTCTAATTAAACACCTTGGTCTAAAACCCAAAAAATTAAAATTAGCAATAAGGTCTTTAATTAAAATCATGAGGGCATGCATCCCATTTAACTAAAAGGCGAACACCTTAGATTTAATCCAAGGGACGTGCTCAACTCAGTTCTAATCGGATGATGACGCGTTAATAAATCAATCAAGAGATAAGTCAAACAAGTCAAAGCCATGTTCAAAGTAAAAAGGTTACATCTTAGGCTTAATCGGATGATAGCGCATCATCTAAACCGATCCGATGGATGCACTCTCATGAAGAAACCTGAATGATAAGTCAAAAGGTCTAAAAAGGTTATAACCTAAGGATAGAATCAATTAAAATCCATGCAACTCTGAGGATCTGAATGGATGCACTTGATCCTAGCCAAATCCAATGGCTACACAAATCTCCAAGGAGTCAAAGCTTTAAATGAGTCATTACGGGTCAAAGATTCTATTTAAGTAGTGAGCTAATCCGACGAATTGAGAGAGCTCAAGATCGATGGTTGCACTTGTTTTAATTTAATCATGTGTTAAAATGCTATGGTAAAATGATTTAAAGGTATGCACCCCCTTTGGAATAACCATCGAGCTAATTTGGAAAATCGGACGACAGCGTTCGATCCAAATCTAATCCAATGGTGGCGCGCCCATGCAAGAAGCATTAAAAATATAAAAGCCCTAAGGGATTAATTCAAATTTTAAATGGGATTAACAAGGGTCTAAGCATGTTGCTAAACCTCCCCCCTTTCAGATTAATCAAGGTTAATATTATGTACCCCTTGTAAACTAACCTGCAGGTTGATTAAGATCTACGACCGTGCCAATAGCTATCGAAGATCTAACGACCACGCTAAAATCATGGATGGTAAGATGTCAGATGAAGACAAAGGTAAAGTTAATTACATAATTAGCAAGGGTATAACACGTTGAATAAACCCCCCTTCGGTTTAAACCAAGGCTAATCAAGTATGATAATACGCCCCTTTTGACTATTTAACATACACCTTGCAGGAGATCTACGACAGTGCTCGAACGAGCCCAAAGATCAATGGATGCAAAGATCTAATGACAGCGCATCGGCAAAGGTGATCGAGGTTTAATCTAAAAGGTTTCTTTTGATTAATTAAAGAACTTTATTATTTGTCCCTTCTATCTTATGTTAAATCGAGCACATGGTCGGAAGATCCAATGGTCGCGCCTTCACCATGGTAAGATCTAATGATGATCGCAAAGAAAGGTAAATGTGTTATATGATACCTAGGTTTAAATCGAGTTGTTAAGGTAAAAAATCATGGGGATAAACATTGGATAATCATGATTAAATAAGGATTAATAAACCACATTATTTCAAAGGTTTATATGCAAATAGGTATACTAATTATCATGCAGGTTCTAGGACATCAATGGTAGCGCTTCATCGGGAGCAAGAAGATCTGACGGTCGTGAATGAGTCAGAGTCAAGACAAATGAATACAAATGGGCTAAATGAATGAGCATATTTGACTTATCTAATGGATGCACTCACCTCCGCTCAAGATCCAACGGTAGCACGTGAACCAAAGGTAAATCAAAAGGTGAACTTAGTTGACTTTAGATTAATTAAAATTTTAAACACAAGGCCTTAACATAGTATCAATCATCACCTTTGGTTTGGTTAAATCGACATTAAAATCTTGGAGTATGTTCTTTTAGTTAATTAACCTACAGGTTATAAAAGAACCAAAGCAACAATTGAACAAAGGTGGATCGAGCAGCTATACTCGGTCAAACCTCCGACCTAATAATTATGAAAATATTAGTAAGAATAAAATCACCATTGACCAACATCTTCAGAGTTTTGGAAACTAACACTCTTGCAGGTTTAAAGAATATCAGAAGCAGCCATGATGGAACCTGTGAAGATCACGAACCAGCAAAATCGATGAAATCATCCATAAGAAATATTCGATAGACTAAGCTTCTAGAGAAGGACGATCGCTTCACATAAATGCCCTCAACATATACCAAGGTAAAAATCAAAGAGGTGACTTGTTCACAGCAAGGTACGCCGAAAGACGCAATGAAGATCAATAACCAAAGATGAAGTCAAAACAATACGCATAAATGCTGTGAATCCAGAAGGATACCCAGGGAAGGAAAGATTTGAGCAAATCATAGTAAATCCCATGGAAAGTACCTTGGTAAGGACGAAGTAGACCAAATGAAAGACAAATCCTGATGCTCAAGCCTACAACTAGATCATGTATATCTCATGGGAATAATAGCGTACCACAAAAATAAAACTACAAAGCATAGTCACAACTTATAAATAAGAGATAGTAAGGGAGAGCTAAAAGGCATCGGCAAAGTGAAACTATGGAGTACAAAGAATATAAATATATTCAGTTTCTATTCTGCAAATACTTAAGATGATGAAAGCGCATGAAGAAAAAGGTATGGTTTTGACTTACAGAAAGCCATTCAATCTACGCTTCGACAGAATATAGTTACGAGGGAAACACTCCGACGGAGTATAGTTATGGAAGCAGCTTATAAATGCTTCCAGATCTTGTTTTCCATTCCCACCTTCTTCCTACTTACCACCACCTCCCTCCTTCTAGGCTTTCTTCCTTAACCATCCCGACATTTATCCCCACATCATGCCATCTCACCACCTTCCATTGTGTTGAACCACCCCCTTTCCTCTTTTCTCCCTTCACTCTATCTCGTGATCAATGCAACTCCATATGTTTGCCACTAGCATGCCACCCCTTGTCTTCACCATCACGTCGGGTCCCCCTCCATTCCTCATCTAGAATTCATGATGGCAGCCTGGTCAATCCTTAATAGCAAATCATAGTGGCCAGGACAAGCAAAACAAAAAGGAAAAATATAGTGTTGAATCCTTAGTTTCTAGGGCCAACCAAAGAGAGAAAAAAGGCCAAATTAAATAGCAAAGAGCTCCCTTTAGTCCAGAGAAGAACCTTAATAGTCATTTCAGAGCCGCACCAGCTGGACAACATATAGAATAGGTTCAATCAAATGTTGACAAGTGTAAGGTTAGAAATAAACCAGAAATAATAGAATCAAGAACCAGAGGCTATAAGAAGAAGTAGTTGTGGATAGATTTTGCATCAAGCAATTAGAGAATAGCATTTTTTCTAAGAGGTATACTTGAGTGCCCTATTAGTTGTGTTGTTGTATCCCCTTCCGTGTCTATTTTCCTTTCTCATTTCTTATTCTTCCCTTTGCTTTGCAGGATTGTGATAGGAAAGCGCTCAAGAAGCTGAGATCATTTCCTACCTTTTTGAGCCTAGGATTCAGAGACTCTACTATTACCAGATTGGAACAAGGAGAGTTGGAGAGACCTATTACATTATTTGAACATAGTCCTCTTCATTGTATTGATGTATTTCTTTGAGAAAAATAGAGTTAAAAGGCATTTCACCCACTCTGCATGTAATATTTTATGAAATCAATACAATTCTAAATTTTATTCCTATCATATCTTTGTCTCAGTACTGTGTGTCACTATGTAATGGGTTACATTATTTGAACACATTATATACATTTCTTTCATTGGTTAACTCTTGATTTTATTGTGATATTCGAATGAGATTAAGAACGCCAATTTTCCTTCTCCCCTTCTTTCTGTTTCATATTAAAATTGTTGTTAAATTGCTATAACAACCCAATGAATCTAGGCACCGGTCTACATAAGGCATAACAAATGGTTGTTTTCATGCTTGGTCATTTTAATACATATAATATAATATAAATCTGGAGCATGTAAATTAGAGTTTTAGCCATATAATTACCGTTGGGGTTTCCTTACCCATTCTGTAGTTTTCTTTAGCAATATTTGTGTTTAGCAAAACAATGAGGTAGGTTGACCAGAGCCTGTAATAGCTCGTTGGTTTCAAATGGATTCTTGTAGCGTGATAGTTGAAATCCTATGGATGCAAGAATCGGTTCCAACAGAAATATAAAATTTTATTAGGATTTTTGACCTTCCATTTTCTAGCTATCATTGTACTTTTGAGCTTTGAGTTGAGAGTGATTGCTTATGACCTAAAATGTTGTTGATTTGGTACCATGGCTGAGCAGGGCGAGGCTTTGACCAGTGAGGGATATGGAGCTTCACGAGTACCTTTCTAAACCTTAACCCCCTTTTGTTAACATGGTAAAATGAACGTCACTAAACATTTTGGTAAAGGAACCTCATTAACCCTATTGGCAATGAACTAAACTAGTAGGTAGGGGTATTTTAGGGTTTAATCAGATGGGTTTCCCTCTGTTTTGTATTTTTTTTATTTTTTTATGATTTTAGGCCATGAGGAAATGTCATTTGGCATGCCGCATGTTGGCTACTACCACTCAAAGTGGCTTTATTTGCCTGGCTATGGCCACTGATGCCATCAATGACTAGTTTGAACTCCAATGGTCAAGTTTTTAACCGCTTTCGACTTCAACAGTTGTTGCTTGGCCGCTCTTGGCATGAGTGGTGGGGCGATTTTAGGTTTATTTTTGAATTTTTGAATTTTTAAGCAATTTAATTGATCATTTTGGAGTTTTTAAGTGTAGTATTTGATTTTTTTGGGATGTTTTAGGTGCATTTAGCCATTTTTCTTATTGCCTTAAGTGCATCTTAGATTAGCTTACATCATTTTATGTTGTATGCTCTATTAGTTTGCTTAGTGCATTTGATTTAGACATTTATTTTGTACTTCTAGATTTTTTCTACTCGATCTTGAGACCTGAAGCTACTTGTGGACCTTCTATCCCTCATGGATGACACGAACTAGTAGTGGCTTGATGCTTGTGGGCTCTAGTATGTCATTGGGCTTCTGATGATCATGTCAGATCAGGTTTACCTCATTTTCCTGGCCCATAGATGGGACACTAAGACTAATACCTTCTATATACCTATTGGCGAGATGACGATCACTCTAGAGGACACCTATAGTATCTTCTAGATACCTTTTTATGGAGTGCCCATTGTCTCTTCTCCCACTAGTTCTAGAGATGTGTTTTTTTCTAGGGTATTCGAGAGACATGACACTGTTGTCTTCTGGGATACTTGTTTTGGCAAGATTTATATTTCCTAGTGGTACTATGTGGATTTCTTCTCTTGGAGGTAAGCTATCTTGTTGATGGTGATTTATAACATCCTTATACATGACTTCTCTGGAGCGAGGTTCCCATGTAACCTCTTGGCAATGGTATAAGACTTGACTGATAGTGAGGTGCCTATCATCTATACTCGAGGGAGCACATTGTTGGTGTAGTTCTATGATGAGTTATATTGTATTCAATGTCTTAGATGGTTCAGCATTGCTTATAACTTTCTCCTCCAAATTTGGGTATGGAAGCATATTATGGTGGATCGCCTAGTAGAACTTCCTGTGGAGATCACTATGGTAGATGATGATGTCCAGTGTTGGATCCAGGTGGTCCAGAGTGCTCAAGGAGTGCAATATTTGGCCTTTTATAGGGTATCTTTCCCATTATATAGTGTCTTTGACCAGTTTGTAGGCCATTGACATAATATGGAGGCCCTATCATGAGCGCCATGACTAGGAGGATCCAACTAGCTTTACATCTCAGACTCGATGCAACTGATAGGTTATCAACTACAAATATGACATCAAATAATTCTTATATTATTCCAAGGTGCTCAAATAGTTTGATGTCTAGTAGGATATCCCTCTCGATCTAGTTGTATATCTTCAGATTAATGTAGAGAAGAACCTTCTACCACCTCGAGATACAGTAGTTTTAGAGGAGGATGACCCTCCTATAGTTGATCCTGGCATGGCTGATGCTAAAGTTATAGAGGCATATACCTGCTGGTGGGGTACATAATTATGGTAGGGTGGTAGCCACCTGGGGAGATATTTGGATGAGATAGAGGCTAAGGATCCTAATGGGTGTCGAATGTAGGCTCAGATAGATGATTGGGGGTAGGCAGAGCAGCAGGGAGTAGAGGAGTAGGTGGTAGAGGAGCAGGTTTCCCCTAAGGAGGAGGAGGAGTTGGATCCTAAGGAGTAGGAGTTCCCTATTTGATCTTAGCTACATTAGATAGAGGTTGAGCTCTAGTCATATCAGATCTAGGTGTAGCAGTGGGATGCTACCATTACTTTTTTATAGGTATAGGTTTCTCAGGTCACTACTGAGTGAGATGTCACTCGAAGCTAGATTGCGCTAGCCATTCCTATGACATAGGCTCCTACAAGTGTGGATATCTATGCTGAGGTGCATTAAATCCAATTGATCATATATGAGAAAAAGTATTAGATGACATTAGATGTTGCCTATATTGTTGCTATGAGGTCGTAGGTTTGGCTTCTAAATGCTACTCCTTGGGAGAGACCCACAGTAGGGGGGTCACAGCACAAAATTTAGACCACATCAAGACAGTCTTAGGTCTAACCTAGTTAGAATACCAAGACCCACACAAAGAGGACTACAAGGGCTAGCTTGAATCATTCGCATAAGGATAGATCTAAGGGCGAAGGTGAGGTAGGGGGCACAGACCCAGCTTGATGGCTTATTGTACTGATTCCATTGTGAGTGTAAGGTTGGGTGACCTACATAATTGTATCCCTATGGTGATTTTGTACAGAAATGTACTTATTTGACACACATTTAGATGATATCTAGAATTTGAGACTCATCATGTGTATATTTTATGATTATATTTTTATATTTATGTGATGGAGTATCATGTTATTGTGTGATATGATTATGATGTGATGCATTTATGATGTGGATGTATAGGTGTACTACTTTTTGATTTTACGCTATATGATGTGGTTTACATGACTTATGCTTTATGATGCATTTATGACATGATATAGATGATGATGATGGATGTATATATGGATGCAATGCTTATGTTAAATACATGTTTATCCTTTGATTCATTTGTATGTATCTAACTTATGTTGTGATGATATGGTAAATGAAATACCTGTAATGCATTATGATGATGATCTAATATGAATGAACCTGTATGCTTTAATCACTTAAAAATATGATATGATATGGCATGGGATTTTACAATCTAATGGGTGACACCATAGAATGTATAACAATCATGAATGTAAATAATAACCCTTAACGTAAGAATTAATTATTTAAGCATCTAAATGTGAGATGAGATGATGTGATATGTGTATCGCTCCAAATTTTTTGCACCCTTACCTTCAGGCTATAGGATCCATGCCCGAAAGGGGGATGTGAAAAGGATGGGACAATACCTCGGACTGAGAGGCCCTTTGAAGGTCCCGCCTCTCGGGGGAGGTGTATAAGGGTGAATTTTTGATGGATGGTGGGTTCACCAGGAAACTTTTGAATGGCAGTTTCCACGCCTAGGTTGATAGTGTGTTTGATGTGTTCATTTTTATGCTTGATCATTCAAGTCCTAGGTTTGGCCGATATGAATCTAAACTATTCTATATGCCAATGCGGATTTCAATGAATACAAAAAATAGAAATAGATGCAAATTACAGAGAATATGCTAACCAGAAGAATTCATACCTGATTTCGGATGTCTGATGGAGATTCTGAGTCTTGTAGCAGTTCAGATCGTCTCAGTTTGCACATTATCGTCTGATATTTCTTGGGATCATCTCAAATCATAGAAGGTCATCTGAAATAGGACAGAATCGCCTAAAATCTGATGAATTCATCAGACGAATCCGTCAAAAACCTGCAATCATAGAAACAGACACAAAATACCAAATATGCAAATTAAAAGCAAGGGATAATGATAGAAATAACAGCAAACATGCCTAAATAATAGTGTCTAATAACAAATGAGGAAATGCAGTAAATTTAATGATTGATTTTACCTTTATCATGCAATTATGCTAAATGAGGTGAACTCCAAGATGCATAAAACATAGTAACTTAAAACAGTGCAAAAATATGTTATGGAAAATGCAGCAAAGCTTAAGAAAATGCGAACTCTAAACTCGGACTGCCCCTAATCTGGACTACAGTCAGGATCACCTCCAATCGTACGAAATCATCCGCAATCGTCCGAGATCATCTGCGACGATCCAAGCTAGCCTCGACTGAAAAATAGTAGAATTCCTGCAATAAAAACAATGTGCAAGCAATAATGCGAGGGAATAAGGAGCTAACTCTGCAATGAAATCCTGTCAACAAAGGGGTTGGGGGTTCAGGGAGAATCAGCAAGAATTAGGCAAGGAGGCGGGGGATAAACTAGAAAAATCCTAGTTTATATAGGATTAAAAAGAGGTTTGGGAGGTTGGGGATCATCCCAATCTGGGAGATCTCCAACAGGGAAATCTCCAACTGCACAAACACGCTTCTGCCCGAGTTGGAGAGGTTGTTGAAACAGAAGCTAATTATGAAAATTTGGTTTTGGGACGAAATCGTCTGGACGTTCTATTCCAGACGAATTCGTCAGATCGGGGACGATTTCGTCTAATCTACGACGATATCGTCCAACGGTCAAAAAAAATCCTAAAAATGGCACGAAAAATGGGGAAAGCGGGTAAAAGGCGGTTTAACGGGCAGTTTGGGGTTGAAATTCAAATTTTAATATTTTATCTTTTTACTAAGGTTTTAACCGTGCCAATTTTAGGGTGCTACATTTTGCCCCCTCTTTAGCGAATTTTTCGAAGAAAATGCGTTAAAGACGAGTTTTTCCCATTTTACGAGAAAGCAAAAATATACTCAATTTTTTAGACGACGATTCTTGGTCGAATCGTACGAATACTGACTATGGTGCCCCCTCCGTGTTTTTACCCAAATCGAACGTTTGAGGTAAAAACGTGGAAAAGCAAAATTTAAAATGCTGAGTTTTTTAAATAAAATTAAGAAAATAGGGTAAAACCCTAATTCATTTTTACTATTCACTTTGACTGTTCCAGAGTTCTGTAGAAAAATATGGTGGAGACAGCGCACAGAGCGACAGAGGTCCGACGCGGGCTACGGGTAAGGATCTAATCCTAGTAGATTAGGTTTAATGGAACTTTATGCAAGTTGTTTTGATTTAAATTTGATTGTTTGGGGCATCGTGGCCATTTTTAGGCCGTCGACGTCGTCGGGACAAAATCGTCTCGATTTCATCGAAATCGTCCCTAGATCGTCGATTTCGTCTGACGGCGAAATCGGCGAAGTAGGGGCGATTTCGTCCAACAAGGGGCGATTCCCAAGTTGCGAAATAGGAGACGATTTCATCCTCACAAAAGATGATTTTTCCCAATTGGGGACGATATCATCCAATGGTGGACGATATCATTTTAAACTTGATTTTAAGTTGTTTAATTTGATGTTAATGATTGGTTTATTAATGATTTTGTTGTTTTATTGTTTGTTTTGCAGAAGGGGTTACTAAAGAGCCAAGAATGGAAATACGATGGGCTAAGAGATGACATAGCCATGCTTGACCAGGCAGAGCATGACCGACTTGGACTGGTCGGCCTACAACATGTGGCAGAGATGCCACAAGTGCCGACTGACATGGGGCTACTGACAGCCCTAGCAGAGAGGTGGTATCCGGGGTCGTCCTGCTTTTGGTTACCGATAGGGGAGATGGCTCCCACTCTAGAGGACGTATGGAGGATCATGAGGATCCCCATACAAGGACGGTTGATGACGCCTATGGCCAATCAGGGCCAGGCGATGATGAGGCTCACTGGAGACCCTAGCTTCACCCTGGAGAAGGGCGGAGTGAACATCGAGTCTCTACGATAGATGCCTGGGGCATCTAGGCTGACACGGGTTTTGGTAGGAGTTGTCGGTGGCTTATTGTTGTGCCACCAGAGCGGATGCAGACTACCGTGGGTGCTCTCAGACATAGTCTACGATATGAGAGACCATGGGTACAGATTTTCATGGGGGAGCTTTGTACTCTGCCACTTGTATAGGATCCTACATGGGGTCGTATACAAGGGAGGTCGATGTCTGGTTTTGACATCGCTACTGCAGGTTTGGTGCTGGGAGCACATTGCGATGTGGAGGCCGATAGGGCTCCCATTGATAGGTGTTGACCGAGAGAGACCCCGGGTTTTCTATTGGTGGCTACAAAGAGGGTCACAGCGACGGATAGATCTGTCGATGTCACGGAGGTTGCTGGATGACCTCATCCCAGACCAGATCACCTGGAGGCCATGGCGAGAGCACCCGGGTGGGCAGAGGATGGGCAGGAGCTGGCTCGCATCAGGCGAGTCTATTGGCTGAGGATGGAGCGAGGAGAGGTAGAGCTCCACCGCTACGATCGGGTACTATGGTAGTTTGGTCTACAGTAGGGGATCCCGTCTCTCAGGGATTACGAGTACTCCCGGACTATTTGGGATAGTACTACACTGAGCGGGGCTCCAGATATGCAGCGATTCTGGAGTCAGGATGCGGACGATGCCCCCATCCAGCCAGTGGATGGTGACGACATCGGGGTTGCGGATGGGTATGATGCCTGGTATGTAGGCATCCGCCCTCCTCGGATGATGAGGGCATAGGGTCCAGTGCACGCTGTGGTGCGCCAGATGGGGAGGCGACGACAGGATGCTATTGAGGCAATGCGGGGTCACGAAGGGAGAGAGCAGCGGTGGATCCCATAGGAGAGATGCCAGAGGATGGCACGGGCTCCACAGAGGCCATGGGAGACAGGGCGGAGGGAGGAGAGACTCCCTTCATAGCAGGGGGAGAGACCACCATCGCCCGATAAGGGCAAGGGTGTGGATGTAGGGGAGAGCAGCGAGACGGTGGCTCTCCGGGCTGAGGCTACCCACCTCCGAGCTCAGGTGCAGTCACTACAGGACGAGGCCACTCAGCTGAGGATGCAGGTACGGACACTGCAGGATGAGACTACACGGCTCAGGGCACGGAGCGGAGGGGCGAGCAGGGATGAGCTAGTGCGGTCTATGATGCAGACCACATTCTACCAGGGGGTATACTTCCAGCTGGTTCTAGAGGGCCAGAGGGTACAGCTACCGGCCAACATTGCAGAACCAATCAGGCTGGGATCGGCGAGGACATCCTCCCGATCGACGATGAGGACCCGAGATACATCTCGGACCTCTATGGGACCACCTCCTCCACGTCAGGGTGGGGGAGGAGATGAGGCTGAGAGCTCGAGGGCTTCTCGAGACTAGGTGTCTATGGACTATAGATTTTGTAGAGATTGTTGAGAGGATTGAGTATGCCAGGGTATAGATTGTGGCATACCAATCCGGTTTTGATATGATGTAAATAATTTTTGGATATATATATATATATAATATGATCTTGTTTCTGATGATATGACTTGTTCATATGTTTTTATGATGCTTTAATGTTTGAATTGTTTGCTTATTGGATTGAGGATTCATATAATTATGTCATTTTGAAATATTATAATTTTGATGTCATGTTGTAAGATTTTAAATGAAATAATCTGATGTAAACAATTGGTGGTTGTGGTGTGATTTGATAAAAAATAAAAGGGACTTCTAACAATAATTTCAAAGGACATTGTCGCTATTATAGACCATTTCATGGAGTCGCCGCTCACTCGGTCGTCAAGCTAATCCCAGTATAGAAATATTGTTAAAAGTAAAAGAGTGCTTAAGAGACTTGTCTTAAGACTTTGTGTTGTAATGATGGAGATAATGATGGTTTGATGATTTGTTTTCAGATTTTCATAAAAATAGTATGCATGAAAATATGATGTTGCTAGGCATAAATTCCTAAGTGTGATAAAATTGTGAACAATTCCTTTAGAATTTATACCATGGGTGCAATATTGAATTTTGAACATAATGTCATGAAATAGAATAGGTGTTTGTTTGTTTGTAAAGCATAATTGTGTAACATAATGATGCAAGTCACATGTTTTGATGAATTTTGTTTTAAAATAAATGGAAAAGAAAATTAGAACGATGGTTTGCGCTAGGCATAGAATTATAGGTATAAACTTATACCATCATCGCGAAATCCAAAGAAGAAAATAGATTGTTGGTTTTATTGCAAGATGCATTTTTGACTTTTGATAAACGAGAAAAATAATAATATGAAAATTTTGTTTGAAATTATTTTTGAGATTTTATGAGAAGATGTATGTAATTGCTTTTATACAAAACAAAAATTCTGAAATAAAAGGATAAAATTATTCCGAAAAGAGTTACAGAGATATTTTAAATTATCTCAAAGAGAAATGTAGATTTATAAGGAATCCTCATGTGCAAATGTGAGTTCATTACCAATCTTGATTTATCATAATGATACAAAATCTCTCAAATACAAATGTGTGTGCGATTGTATTGTTCATTCACCAATTTTGAGCAAGATAATTTGATACAAGTAATTTGAATTAACCAAATGAATGTTCGTTGACCATGATTTATATGCATGTAACCGTACCAGACTACTATGTAAGTTAGGTTATCAAGAGCTAGCTAATCCATAAGCTAACAGAGGTCTATACAAAAGAAGGTCGCTAATGTGACAGACATATCACCATGCTAGGGATTACCCAAGGCCAAGCGGGTTGGGCACAAACCACCTGTTATGGGGCTTACCTCACAGTTTTCGAATAATTGAGAATTCCAGGGATTCAAGCTCATTCACCCTTCTTTTCTTTTCAAGGGGTAGGGAAAGGATTTTATTGTATTTTGCTTTGGCTTTTCACTTTTGCTTCTCTTTTTTTTTTTTTTGTACTTTTGTATTTTTGCTTGATATTTGAGATAATGCTGAAATATTGCTGTGATGATTCAAATAACCTTTTTCTTTTTCTTTGTTTCTTGAACTTTTCTTTTCTTCCTATGCTAGGGATACTTGCTCGGATTAGTTGTAGAGCAAGGGATTTTTATTCTGGGTAGGGGTGAGCTTGTCCTTTTGTCAATTCTCAAAGATTCTAGACCATGTGCATGATAGGATAGCAGGGGAAACTTTTCGCTCAAGAAACCATTTCTACTATGTAGCATCATATCGAATGTGCAATGAAATCATTTTAATGTGAAAAGATATATTTGGTTCAAGTAAATAACAAGATCAGTTCTCTATGCTCAAAACTTTATTTAATTCAACTGTGGGCTTTGATATAAGAGAGATGAATAATCATAACAAATAAAATCAAGAGATTTATTCATGTGAATGTGAAAGTGCGAGGATTCCAAATAAATACTAATTTATCCAAAATAACTGAAAATATAACTGCAATACTTCACAAATTGAGAGGTACAAAGATAAAAGACGGTTTTGAAGATTTTGATGATTTGGATGTTTTTGGTGTTTTTATATTTTAAGTTTATGAATTGAAAGAAATACAAGATAGTGGTTTTTTTTTTTTGAAATGTTTTAAACAAATATATACAATGATGAAATGACCAATTTTTACGCATAGTAACGTTTAAGATGCATAATGTTCATAGGTTCTTTAAGTTCTTTACCATCTAAGGTAGATAATTTGTATGCTCCTGATCCAAATTTAGCATTGATGACATATGGTCCAAGCCAGTTGGGCTCAAATTTACCTTTAAGGTTTGTAGTTGCATTAGTATTTTTTTGATTTTCTTTTAAGACAAGGTCACCGATCTCAAAGGATCGAGGATGAACTTTCTTAAGATATGCTCTCTTAAGCTTGTTTTGGTAGGCGCGAAGATGCTCCAAAGCATTGATGCGCTTTTCATCTAGAAGTTCTAGTTGACTAAATCTGCCAACACGATATTCATCCCCTACTTCAGTATCTTGAAGTAGTAGAGCTAAAGAAGGAACTTCTAATTCAAAGGGAAAAATGGCTTCAGCACCATAAACCAAGACAAAAGGTGAAGTTCCAGTGGGGGTTCGAACACTAGTTCGATAGGCCCACAAAGGAGGATATAACTGAATGTGCCAATCTCGACCGGTTTTATTGACCAATTTTTTGAGAATTTTGATTAAGGTTTTATTAGATGCTTCTACTTGACCATTACCCTGAGGATAATAGGGAGTGGACCAACGATGTTGAATTTTATATTTTTGACATAATTTCTTGACATCTTTATTTTTGAAACAAGTTCCATTATCAGAAATGAGATTAGCAGGAATTCCAAACCTACAAATAATTTGATTAAAAACAAACTTGGAAACTTGTGTTCCAGTGCAAGAAGCTAATGGCATAGCTTCAACCCACTTCGTGAAATACTCAGTGGCAGTTATGATGAATTTGTGTCCATCAGATGACACAGGGTTGATTTTTCCAATGATGTCTAGGCCCCATTTTGAAAAGGGCCAAGGAGATGAAATAGCTTGTAGCTCTTGTGCAGGTGCATGGACAAGGTCAGCGTGTTTCTGGCACTTGTCGCAATGTCGCACATAATTATGTGCATCGGTTTCCATGGTAGGCCAAAAATATCCTATCCGAAGGAGTTTCTTAGCAATGGCGCTACCACTAAAATGTCCCCCACAAGATCCATTGTGGGCTTCATTCAAAGCTGCTCTGGATTCTTCTAGATTCAAACATCTCAATAAGATGCCTTCAAAAGATCTTCTGTACAAGGTATTACCAATAATCACAAAGCGACTTGCTTGTCTACGTAATAACCTATGTTGGTTGCTAGTGCAACCATCAGGGAAGGTTCCTTTCTGCAAAAAATTAAATATATCGGTATACCATGGTTCAGGAGTTGTTTCGTTGATGAGAAACACATCCAAAGGTTCTAAGCATGATTTGCTTGAAGCGGGTTCCTGGAGTCGATGAATAATGATGGTAGCATATTCATCGTCTAACTCCAAGGGTAAAAGAGATGCAGCTGCAGCCATAGCGTCAACCGCACGATTGCTAGTTCGAGGAATAGCTTCCAAAGTAACTTGATCAAACAAGGATAATAACTGCAAAACATATGCTTTATATGGGCGTAATTTATCATCTCTGGTTTGATAAACATCATTGATTTGGTTTATGACAAGTTGGGAGTCACCGAAAACCAATAAACTTTTAATTTTCAATGCCAAGGCAGCTCGTAATCCAAGGATAAGAGCTTCATATTCAGCAGTGTTATTGGTGCAAGCAAATGTTAATTTGAAGGACAGAGGAATAAGATGTTTTTGTGGAGATATTAAAATAATACCCGCACCAGCCCCACTCATGCATCGGGCTCCGTCAAAGTATAGGGACCATTGCTCCGAATGGTCTGCCTCTAGTTTAAGGCATTCATCGGGAAACTCAATGATGAGGGGATGGGTAGATTTTAAAGGTGCAGCAGCTAATTGATCTGCTATGATTTGACCTTTAACAAACTTTTGTCCTATGAAGGTGAGTTCAAATTCGCTTAGCGCAAGAACCCACTTGGCTGTGCGACCAGATAAATACGGTCGACTCATGAGATATCGCAAAGGGTCGAATTTGGCAATAACATACGTTTTCTGACTGAGCATATAATGTCGTAGTTTCTGTGTAGAAAATATGACTGCAAGACATAACTTCTCTAATATGGTATAGCGAGTTTCATAACTGATTAAGGTTCTGCTAATGTAATAATTAGCACGTTCTTTCTTCTCATCGTCAAGCTGAGCTAACATAGCCCCTAAGGCAAAATCAGAAGCAAAAATGTACAAGATAAAAGGACGATCAGATCTAGGTGGGGAAAGCATTGGAGGTTTGAGGAGATATTGCTTAAGGAGTTCAAATGCTTCTTGGCATTCTTCGTCCCAATGAAAAGAGACATCTTTCTTAAGAAGCTTAAGAAAGGGTCCAGTTTTGTCTGCCAACTTGTCGATGAAGCGGCGAATAGCTTGAAGCTTACCTTGTAAACTTCGTAATTCTGATATATTTGTGGGTGCGGGCATATCCGTGATAGCCACGATCTTGAGAGGGTCAATTTCAATGCCACGTAAAGAAACTATAACCCCTAATAATTTACCGGACTTAACTCCGAATATGCATTTAGCAGGATTTAGTCGGATAAGATATTCCCTTAACCGATCAAATACTTTCCTTAAGTCATTTAAATGATCATCTTCTTTGATGGAACGAGCTATGATATCATCTACATAATCATGTAGGATATCATGCATCATGTCATGAAAAATATAAGTCATAGCTCGTTGATAGGTTGCACCTGCATTCTTTAAGCCAAATGGCATCACTTTCCAACAAAAAGTTCCCCAAGGGGTAATAAAGGTTGTTTTGGCCTGATCTTCAGGAGCTATCCTGATCTGATTATAACCGGAAAATCCATCCATTAAGGATATCATTCCACTTCCAATAGTAAATTCAATGATCTGATCCATGTTGGGAAGAGGAAAATCATCTTTAGGGCATGCAACATTAATGTCTCTGAAATCGGTGCAAACCCTAACTTTAGTGGCTTCTTTCTTAGTTACTGGAACTACATTTGAGATCCATTCAGCATAGTCAATGGCTTGTATAAAAATGACTTTCAACAGTTTTTCTAGTTCTCCTTTGACTAGTAAGGCCACTTTGGGATGCATTTTTCTGAGTTTCTGTTTAACAGGTTTAGCATCCGGATGGACTACTAGATGATGCATAACTATGGAAGGGTCCAAACCTGGCATGTCTTCATATGTCCAAGCAAAGACATCTTCATAGTCTTTAAGAAATGAAATGTATTTATCTTGTTTTTCTTGACTCAATTCTGATCCAATATTAATGATGTGAGGGTTATGTTCGGTTCCAATGTTAATTTTTATAACGTTTTCAACTTCCATATGTAAATCTCTCTCAAAATTAGGTGGGGTGGGTGAAACACCCAATTCTTGTAATTCTTCCAAGGTTAGCTTGGATAATTCGTCTTGAGGAGTCGAGGCCTCAAGCTGGGCTATACTAGGTATAGAGCCATCAAAATAAAATTCATTATATAACAATTCCTCAATGGAAATATCATGAAAGATATCTCCCTCCAACTCGTCGTCGGATTCGGCAATCATTTCGGGATAGGCTATGGATAGCATATTGCAGGTAGAAGAATTATTCTTTGGACACAAAGAATCTTGTTTATCTAGATAATCTTGATAACATACGAGATGGTCATCATCCTCAAATGGAAAGGGCTGACCTTTACTAGAAAATAGGCCCACACCACAGCGGGCAGGCCACGGTTCTACCTCGAAAGGTTCTTTCATACCATTTTGGAAAGGTCCCAAACCTTTCCCTTTATAGCCCAATTTAAGCATTATGGGCTTAGCTTTAAGATAATCATTAGCAAAATAGCATCTAGCATACCCATCACAATGTGTCTTAATGTTTCTGGGTATTCTTCCCCAATCATATCCTTTATAAATAAAAGCACAACTCCCGACTTGGTAGATACTTCCCATAGGTTGTGGGAGGCCCAAGGTACGAGGAGAGGGTGGGAGTTTATTTAAAAGGAGGGAAGTCTGCATGGCAGTGTTGATCTCTTCTGATATAAGAATTTTAGATAAATCGGGTAAGAGCTCATCAGTGAGAGCATAAGAGGTAGAAGGAACATTTCCTTGATCTTCGGATGTGGAAAGAATGCCTGTAGTGGATGTAGATGTCATAGGGATATTGACGGGTGAATCTAGAGGTATGGAAGATATAGGAGTAAAGCAGGAAGCATTGGGTGTAGGTTTAGGCTCTTTTCGAGGTCCTAATGTGGTTTGTTCAGAAGATGGTTGAGCTAAATGTATAGGTGTAGTTGAAAGAGTAGATGATGTTATGGGTGTGTGTTTCACACGTTTGGGTGGATGATAAGAATTAGGATGTGTGGATGACAGGGCGGGGCAAAATTGCACTCCAACAGGTTCTACCAAAGTGCACATATCAAAGGGTCTAGGATCACCATGAATGGTAACCAACTGGTTTTTAAATTCGAATTTAACACACTGATGTAAAGTGGAGGGAACCGCTCGCATCGCATTGATCCAAGGGTGACCCAAAAGTATATTGTACGATGCAGGGCAATGTACAATAAACACGGTCGTATCTAGGGTTCTAGGACCAACTTGCAAGGGTATAGTAATGACTCCACACGTTTCTTGTGTCTCGTCATTGAAGGCTTTGATAATCATATCCGTTCTTTTCATTTCGTCACTTCTAAACCCAAATCGTTGGTAGAAGTCAAAAGTGCAGATGTTTAAAGATGAACCATTATCAATCAAGACTCGTTTAACAACTACATCTCCAATTAGGGCGAGTAATATATAAGGGATTATCCTTATGTAAACTATGTTGTGGTATATCTCTATCTCGAAAGTCAATACAATCGACTTCTCGAGTGATGATAGTATTGGTCATGGCTTCGAGGCTGAATATTTTGTGGTACCATCATTTGGCTTAATGTGAGCATTAATTCATCCCTATGGGTAGGAGAAGATCTTAAAAGATCCAAAAGGGAAATTCTAGTCTGTAGTGTTGGATAATTGTTCATTAATATTATACGGAGGCTTAGGTTGAACATTAGACATATGATTCCCTTTATTGGGATTTTTCAAAATAAATGGAGCTGATCCATCATTCTGAGTTTGATCCTGTTGAGAATTTTGAGCCTGTTGTCTGGTAACGACTCCAATGGTACCTACAATGTTATGTTGAGGATGATGAATTGGTCTCGGTCTAGCATTTATGGCTTGTTCATTAGGAAGGAACTGATGAGAGGAGGGTCGAGTAGTAACTCTTCTAGGAAATGGTTCTTTCGAAACCATAGAATCTGTGATAGGTTGAATAGGATCTGATTCATTTTTAGAACTATTCGATTGATTTGAGGTGATGTCTATTTCACTTTCAGTATCAGATTCTACATCACTAAAATCAAGTGTTTGCGTATTATATAGGGGTCTGGACGTAACTATGGATAAAGTTGTGTCAAATATTTGAGGATCAGGAATAGGTAATTGTCCACTAATAGTCCCTACATATCGGGTAGGAGGGGGAACATTATGATGTTCGATTTGATTAGCCACCTCTTTACCATGCGTTGGTAAAGGATGTTGAAATATGTCCAATGATTGATTGGCATTCTGATTCTGACTTTGAGGGGTGCTCTTTTGAGCGTTATTAGAAGCATTTTGTTTAGGTTGGAAGGCTTGCACCTCCATCTCATTATTATCAATCAAATCTTGTATTTTATGTTTTAATATTTTGCAAGAGTTGGTAGCATGTCCAGGTCCTCTATGAAAATCACAATGTAAATCAGCTCTGTATCCGGGTATAGTTGGATCAGGTTCCCGGATAGCTGGTAATTGGATCAAGCCTCGTGCTAGTAATTGCGGGAGAATGGTTGATAAAGGTTGATTTAACCTAGTAAATTCTTGAGGTGGTTTATCAGGAGGTTTCAATATGAACTTCTCCGTTGTTTTCGTAGTATTAATATTAGCAATGTTTCTACTATCAGTGACTCCGTCACCCACAACTTGTTTATTTTTATACTGATTTTTGGATGTTTTCTCATCATCTTTCTTTTTGAGCTGACCTCTTCTAATGAGAGCATCTTCCACCCTTCGAGCTAAGTCTATAGCTTGATCGAAGGTGGTCAAGGTAGCAGTTGATAATTCATAGGATAGTTGTTCTTGTAAATTATTGATAAAAATATCCAACATCTCCCGATAAGGTAACACAAAGTGTAGTTTTCCTATCAACTGTCTCCATCGAGCTAAGAAGTCAGCAAAACACTCATCTTTGTCTTGTTTTAGGTTGTACAAATATTTAATGGTTACATGCCTTTCGATATAGGCACTAAATTGATGCACAAAAGACTCAGCGGTCTCTTCAAAATTTCTCAAAGAATGAGTGGGTAGTTGATAATACCACTCCAATGCCATCCCCCCTAAGCTTTTCGGGAACATTTTTAGTAATAGCAAATCATCATGTGATATATCATGACATGCTATCCTAAACATACGAAGATGCTCTATGGGATCTTCGGTTCCTTTGTAGATAGGTAGGACAGGCATGGGAAAGCGTTTAGGATATGGTTGTGCTACAACTATAGGATCTAGAGGTTGACTACACATCTCTCGGTAATTGTACGAGGGACGGTAGGGATCTATTTGGTCCATACGGGAGGTTAACTATTTCACCATGGCTTCCAGATTGCCAGTTTGTCCACCATATTGGTTTGGTGGTACATGAGTATGGGATTTGTGAGCGTAAGAAGGCGGAACATAAGGATTCGATGCTATGTTACTATTATGCAAATGATTGGTAGGAAGAGTATTATGAAGAAGATTTGTGGTAGCATTATGTTGTATCCCAGATTGTTGGAAATTAACATTTGGTTTTGTTTTAGGCTTTAGTTGATTTGAGGTATATTGATCAATAGTTTGGCGAAATAAAGTAGTGAATGAAGGTTTCTTTTGTGTAGGAATAACCCTTGGTTTGGTAATAGGCACTCTAGGTGGTTGGGTAACCTGTTGTTGTTGCATGTTCTGGATTATAGCAACCATGTCCAAATTGGACGGTCCAGCTTGATCACTTTCTTGATCAACAAAGGACAAAGGATTAGTGCGTGTGTGATATATATCTTCTAGGGTTGCTTGAGTATCACTAATTTGATCTTTATCCATATGGACTGCTCTATTAAGAGTGCCAATATTATTATTGAGAAATTTCCAAAAATGGTCCATGTTCTCAAAAGTAACGACTCCGTCCGGAGTTATTTTAGGAGATGAGGATCCTTCCTCTCTATCATTTTCTTTTTGTTCATTTGCGTCCACAAATTCTTCTTCTTGTTGGTTTAAGGTTACTTCTTCTTGAATTGGTTCTTCAAGAAGGGAATCTGGTTTATTGGTTTTTCCTAACCAATCTTCTTCTACTTCAATTTGTTTTCCATTCCCGAGTCTAGTCATTGTGTCTAAATTTAGGTTTTAGCAAATATATATTAATATATTTGCAACAGATCTTGGGAGGTATATATTTTAATTATATACCTACTATAATACTTAAAAGAAAATGTTTTGATTTTTTTTTTTATTATTTTTTTATGATAATTTTATTTTGTTTTTGTTTTTGTGTTTTTATTTTTATAAAGACAATAAACAACACACTAAATACAAGAAATAGCAATAATAAAATAATAACTTAGTTTTCTATAAATAGTTTATAGATGTCATTGATAGGATCAAGTTCATCAGGAGTCATAAAATGCTCCTCTTCAAATTGGAAATGGTTTTTCAGGAACTTAATGAAGTGTGCTATAGTGATATTATCTGTTTCAGATTTTGTTTTGTAAAAATAAATCTCATGGCAATATTCTCGATAGAACTCTATACCATATTTGTCTATCCGTAAGAATGACCTCTTGATCTTCTATATGAGACAGAAATTTATGTACTACAGCTGCATTATCGAGGTATTCCTCAAAGGTATACAACTCAGAAGACACAAGGGCTCTTTTATCTGCTAACCACCTATGGCAAGCTCTCTGAAGCTCATGATACAAAGTCACTTGATCGGGATCCAGGATTCTATCTAGGACAAACCTCTTGATTTGCCTAAGTTCGGTTGCTCTAGATGAAATGAGATCTAATCTCCTATTAAGTTCGTCCCACAAAGGTTGAACCCTATTTGTTTGAGGTACTCTAAGCACAGAAGTAATCTCTATAGCTACTAATTGATTTTCAACATTAATGGTGACAGCTCATCTTTTATTATAATCTACCATCTAAATATGACATGCAATCTTTGATTCTAAATGCATTTATGTTTTGTTTTTTTTGTTTTTGAATTGAATTGTTTTCAAAAGGTTTTTAGTTTTCACGTCGGGTTCACCAAAATGTATCGCTCCAAATTTTTTGCACCCTTACCTTCGAGGCTATAGGATCCGTGCCCGAAAGGGGGATGTGAAAAGGATGGGACAATACCTCGGACTGAGAGGCCCTTTGAAGGTCCCGCCTCTCAGGGGAGGTGTATAAGGGTGAATTTTTGATGGGTGGTGGGTTCACCAGGAAACTTTTGAATGCCAGTTTCCACGCCTATGTTGATAGTGTGTTTGATGTGTTCATTTTTATGCTTGATCATTCAAGTCCTAGGTTTAGCCGATATGAATCTAAACTATTCTATATGCCAATGCGGATTTCAATGAATATAGAAAATAGAAATAGATGCAAATTACAGAGTGTATCGCTCCAAATTTTTTGCATCCCTACCTTCAGGCTATTGGATCCGTGCCCGGAAGGAGGATGGGAAAAGGATGGTGAGGTACCTCGGACGAGAGGACTTTGCGAAGGTCCCGCCTCTCAAGGGAGGTGTATTTTGGTGATTTTTCGACGGATGGTGGGTTCACCAGGAAACATTTGGCGGCAGTTTCCACACCTAGGTTTTGGGAATGAGTTTTGATGAGTTTGTTTTATTTTTAAACATTCATCCTAGGTTTGGCCGAATGATTCTAACTTAAACTACATGAAAATGCAATTTAAATGAATACAGCAAACAGAAAAGAAAGCGTAAACGAGAGAATTTGCAAGAGGCCAATGAAGATTACCTGATCCGGAAGTCTGATGAAGTTTCTGATTACTTGTAGCAGTCTGGATCATCTGCAATTCAACAGGATCACCTTCAATTTGATAAAATTGTATAAACTGACAGGATCGTCTGCAATCTGATGAATTCGTCAGACGAATTCATTAGAGACCTGCAAAACAGCAAACAGATGCGAAATACAAGAAATTATATTTTGTAAACAGGGGCAAACTATATGAAAAAGTAATATGAGTATTGAACAATATATAAGAACAAAAGTAAATGCAAATCATTGTGTTTAGATAGCGAGAATATGATCTTAATATGAAAACTAGACAAAATGGGTGAACTCCAGATGTAATATAGTATAAAAACTGAATAGACAATCTAATTTATAGCATAAAATGATAGAGAAAAGAGAAAGAAGAGCAAACTCTAGGCACTGATTGCCTTGATGTGTGCTGCAGTCGAAATCGTCTCGCATTAGAATGAGATCGTCCCGAATTTGATGAGATCGCCTCCGATCTTGACAGGTTCTTCGGTTGCGATAGATGCTGGCTCCGGCTAAAAACTAGTGGTGTACCTACAATAAAATTAATATAGGACTAGTGCAAGAGCAAATTTGAAGTGTTTTAGCGCATAGGGAGTTGATTTACATAAAAATTCAGCCAGGGGTTGGGGAAGGAAAAATTTTAGAGTTAAATAGGCATAGGATAGTTGTTGGGATGTTGGAGATCATCCCAATTTGGGAGATCTCCAATGGGAGAAGGGTCCCAACGGCGCGGACATGCTTCTGCCCGGATTGGAGACCCGTTGGAATGGATTCCAACTATGCAAATTTAGTTTTGCGACGAAATCATCTGGACATTCTAGTCCAGACGAAATCGTCAAATCTGGGGCGATATCATCTGATCGGAGACGATATCATCAAACGGTCAAAACAACTGCTAAAAATGGCACGAAAAAAGAGGAAACGGGTTTCTCGACGGTTAATGGGCGGTTTGGGAGGTTAAATTTGAATTTAAATTTATTTACTAAGGTGAATGTAATTATTCCAATTTTACTGCGCCAATTTTAGGGTGCTACATTTTGCCCCCTCTTTAGAAAAATTTTCGAAGAAAATGCGTTAAAGATGAGTTCTTCTCGATCTACGACAAAGCAAAAAATTATTCCCATTTTTAGGCGACGATTCTTGGTCGAATCGTATGACAGCTTACTATGGTCCCCCCTCCATGTTTTTATCCAAATCGAACGTTTGCGGTAAAAACACGAAAAAGCAAAAATTATTGTTGAATTATTTTGAATAAAATTAAGAAAAATAGGGTAAAACCTTAATTCATTGTTACTGTTCATTTTACTGTTTTTAGAGCTCTGGAGCAAAAATGGTAGAGACAGCGCACAGATCTGCAGAGGTCCACCGCGGTCTACGGGTAAGGGTTTAAACTTAGTTTAGATTGATTTAATTTGAATTTATATGCTTTGTAAATGAATTTTAGGATGAATTTTGAGCATCGTGGCCATTTTTGGCCATCGACATCGTCCGGACGAAATTGTCCTAGTTGGACGAAATCATCTCAAGTTCGTCAATTTCGCCCAAGGGCGAAATCGACGAAAAAGGGACGATTTCGTCAAATTGGAGATGATTTTGCTCAAATTTCAGACGATATCGGCCAATAGTGGGCGATATCATCTATTGCAAAAATTTGATCTTTAAGTTGCATTATTGATTGCTAAAATTGTTATTAATGATTGTTTGTTGTTTTGGTTGTTTATGCTTGTAGAGAGGATTACTAAAGAGCAGAGAGTGGAAATATGGAGGATTGAGAGATGACTTGGCCACTCTGACATAGGCAGAGCGAGATCAGTTGGCACAGGCCGGCTTACTACATGTGGCAGAGATGCCACAAGTATCTACAGACATGGGGCTACTAACGGCCCTAGTAGAGAGGTGGTACCTGGGCTCTTCATGCTTCCGGTTACCGACAGGGGAGATGACTCCCACACTAGAGGATGTATGGAGGATTCTTAGAATCCCCATACAAGGGAGGATTATCACACCTACGGCCAATCAGGGCCATGTGATGGGACGACTCTGCGGTGACCCGAGCTTCGCCCTGGAGAAGGGCGGAGTGAACATCGAGGCACTGTGCCAGATGCCTAGGGCATCTACACTGACACGAGTTTTGGCTGGGGTGGTTGGTGGACTTCTATTGTGCCACCAGAGCGGATGTAGGGTACCATGGATGCTGGCAGATGTGATCTGCGACATGCATGACCATGGCTATAGATTTTCTTGGGGTAGCTTTGTTCTATGTCGGATGTACAGGATCCTTTATGGGGTCGTGTACAAGGGCGGGCGATGTCTGGTCATGACATCGCTCCTACAGATTTGGTGCTGGGAGCACATTATGGTGCGGAGGCCGATAGGGCTTCCACTAATAGGGGTTGACGGGAAGAGGCCCCGAGTCTTCTACTGGTGGCTCCGGAGAGGGGCATAGCGATGGATCGACCTGTCGGTGTCCCGAAGACTACTGGATGACTTGGTCCTAGACCAGATCACCTGGAGGCCGTGGAGGCAGCATCCAGGGTGGGCAAAGGATGCACAGGAGCTGGCTCACATTAGGCGAGTCTGCTGGCTACGGATGGAGAGGGGAGAGGTGGAGCTCCACCGCTATGACCGGGTTTTGCGACAGTTCGGTCTATAGCAGGGGATCCAAGGATTATGAGTTTTCTCGAACTATTCGGGATAACAGCACAGTTAGCGGGGCTCCAGATATGCAGCGATTCTGGAGTCAGGACGCAGACGATGCCCCCATTCAACCAGTGGATGGGGACGACGCAGGGGTAGTCGATGGCTACGATGCATGGTACGTAGGCATTTTCCCTCCTCGGATGACGAGGGCATAGGGACTGATCCATGTAGTTATGCATCGGATAGGGAGGCAGTGCCAAGCAGTGGTAGAGGCAGCCTGAGGTCACGACAGAGGAGAGCAGAGGAGGCCAGAGGCACAGGAGAGGCCACGACAGAGGGAGAGGGAGAGGAGGGAGGCGAGACCCCCATCTCCACGAGAGGCCACCATCGCTTGATAAGGGCAAGGGTGTGGACATTAGAGAGAGTAGCGAGATGGCTACTCTCTGGGCAGAGAGAGCTCATCTGTGAGCTCAGGTGCAGACGTTACAGGATGCAGCTACACAGCACCAGGCTGAGGTGTCATAGCTACAAGACGAGAATGCTCATCTCAGGGCATGAGGTGGAGGGGTAAGCACTCAGGAGCTGTTGTTATCAGTTTCTTAGATAGCATTCTATCAGGCGCTATACTACCAGGCGATGCCAGAGGGCCAGAGGGTACAGCTGCCACCTGCCATAGTAGATCCTATCAGGACAGGGTCGACGAGGAGATCATCCCGGTCGACGATGAGGACTCGCAGTACCACACATACTATGATGGGACCACCTCGCCCTCTGCATGGTGGGGGAGGAGATGAGGCCGAGAGCTCTAGAGGATCTCAAGGCTAGAGGGTGGGATACTGCCACTGATATTGTATTATACTTGTATTGATAGAGGATTGAGTATGCCGAGGTGCAGATTGTGGCATACCAATCCAGTGTTGATGATGTATATATTCTGTTGATATATATAGATGAGATATTTTTGATCATATGACTTGTCTTATGTGATGCTTATGATGCTTTTTATGTTTGATTGATTGATTGAGTTGATTGATGTAATGATTTTATTGATGATTCATGTAATTATGTCATTTTGGAAAATATTATAACTTGGATGTCATGCTATAAATATTTTAAATGAAATAATATGATGTAACAAATTGATTGGTTGTAATGAAATGTGATAAAAATAAAAAGATATTTCTAACAATAATTTCAAAGGACATTGTCGCTATTATAGACCATTTCATGGAGTCGCTGCTCACTCGGTCGTCAAGCTAGTCACAGGATAGAAATATTGTTAAAAGAAAAGAGTGCTTAAGAGACTGTCTTAAGACTTTGTTGTAATGATGCAAATGATGATGATGATGGTTTGCTTTCAGATTTCCATAAAAATATTATGCATGAAATATTGTAAAATGATTTTTGGTAGGCATAAATTCCTAAGTGTGATAAATTTTTTGGATAATTCCCTAGGAATTATACCATCATTGTAAAATTGATGGTTGACATAATGACATGAAATAGTGATAATGTGCATGCTTTTTGTTAAAAGAAATAGAATTGTATAACATAATGATTTAAGTCATATGGTTTTGATAAATTTATTTTTAAATGAATGGGTAATAAAATTGGTATAATGGTTTGCGCTAGGCATAGAATATGTAGGTATAGACTTATACCATCATCACGAAGATCAAAGAAATGATAGTTTTATTGCATGATTGATTTTTGATGAACAAAAAAGATGAAAATGAGGACTTGTGCTAAGCATAAAATTCCAATTTTGGTTTTGAAACTATACCATCGTTGCGAAATTCGATAAGATATATATGATATGTTTTGATTGAAATTTTTGATTTCTTCTATTATATAGTTGTCTTTGTGGTAAATAATTGTACTTGATTATTCCAAACAAGTTGCAAAATAATATTTCAAAGTATTTTTGAAGACAAAAAGTTAGATTTATAAGGAATCCCATGTGCATAAGTGAATTCATTGCCAATCTTGATTTATCATAATGATAGACAAAATCTCTCAAATACAAATGTGTGTGCAATTGCATTGTTCATTTACCGATTTTGAGCAAGGTACTATGATACAAGTGATTTGAAGAAACCAACTAAGTGTTCATTAACCATGATGTAGATGCATATAACCATACTAGGCTACTGTGTAGATCGGATTATCAAGAGCTAGCTAATCCATAAGTAGACATAGGTCTGTACAAAAGAAGGTCGCTAATGTGACAGACATATCGCCACGCTAGGAGTTACCCAAGGCCAAGCAAGTTGGGCACAAACCACCTGTTATGGGGCTTACCTCACAGTTTTAGAATAATTGAGAATTCCAGGGATTCAAGCTCATTCACCCTTCTTTTCTTTTCAAAGGGTAGGGAAAGGGATTTTATTGATTTTCTTGCTTTCTTTTGAACTTTGCTTATTTTTCTTTTTGTATTTCTTTTTCTTGATAATGCTTGGAACATTGCTGACATAACATTTTTCTTTTCTCTTTTTCTTGAATTTTTTCTTTTCTTTTTCTTTTTCTAGGGATACTTGCTCGGATTAGCTATAGAGCAAGGGATTTTTATTTTGGGTAGGGGTGAGCTTGTCCTTTTGCCAATTCTCAAAGATTCTAGACCATGTGCATGATAGGATAGCAGGGGAAACTTTTCACTCAAGAAATCAGTTCTACTATGTAACAAAACATGGAAATTACAAATATAATCATTTTATTGTGAAAAGATGTGCTTGGTTTAAGTAAATAACAAGATCAATTCTCTATGCTCAAACTTTATTTAATTGAATTTTGTGAACTTTGATATAAGAGAGATTAGTAATCATGCCAGATAAAATCAAGATATTTATTGTGTGAGTGTGCAAGTGAGGGATGCCAAATAAATGCTAGTTTTGTCCAAAATAAGTTGAAACATATAACTGCAATAATTGTAGGAAAATAATGATTTTGAGAAAGTTTTGAGAATGTTGACTCTCTCTTTATTCTGTATATTGTTTTGGTTTCGAAAGAGTCAAGCATATAGCTATTTTTGGATTTTTATGTTGATTTTTGTTTTGGAGCAAAAGGACCTTTACAAGTGCTTTTAAAAAATGCAATAAATATTTTTGAAGATTTTTGAAGATTTTATGAATGTTTTTGAGGTTTTTGAATAAATTGAAAGAAATACAAGATAATGATTTTGAAAAAATATATACATGGATGAAATGACCAAATTTATGCATAATAATGTTTGAGATGTAAAATATTCATGGGTTCTTTAAGTTCTTTACCATCTAAGGTAGATAATTTATATGCTCCTGATTCAAATTTTGCAGTAATGATGTACGGTCCGAGCTAGTTGGGCTCAAATTTACCTTTAAGGTCTGTGGTTGCATTTGTATTTTTTTGAAGATTTTGAGGATTTTGATTTTTTTGTATTTTGATTTTTTTGTATTTTGATTTTAATTTATGAATTGAAATTGGTGGTATATACAAGATGATCTATATACACTATACAAGGTTATTTGAGTATAGCATGTCTAAGGTTGCTTCAAAATCAAAGGAGGTTTTGAAGGATAATCTGGTTGAGGTGAAGGTAAGAATATAAGGTGATGAATAAAAGGTAGTGATAACAAAAGCTTTGTTATAATGTAGAATAATGTAGAAAAATATTTGACTTTTATATGTGGAAAATTGATCATGTTACAAAATAAAATGTCAGAAGGATAAGAAGGTTCTTCATTCTTATTATTATATTCCAAGTTTTGATAAGATGGAGAAAGTATATGTGAAATATATGCATGGGTGTTATTTGGTAAACAAAGATGATCATATATGGATAAAAAAAAGTGATGGATAGAAGAGAATTGTGATAATAAATAATATATAGAACTTGATGTTTCAACCATTAAATATTCTTCAAATGGTGTTGGGTCACCATGTATGGTAACAATTTTATTTACAATTTCAAACTTCAAACATTGGTGAAGAGTGGAAGGGACAACTCTCATCGTATGAATCCAAGGACTCTGGAGAAATAGGTTGTAAGGTGAAGGGCAATATGCCACATAAAACAGAGTATCCAGGATCTTGGATCCAATATTGAGGGGAAAAATTATAGTACCTTGAGCTTCTTGAATTTCATTGTTAAAAGATTTTATAATAACATTTGATTTATAAATATCTTCTTCCTTTATTTTGAGTTTTTGGAATAATTGATAAGTGCATAAATTAAGAGAGGAGTCATTATCTGTCATGATAGTTTTAACAAGTTTTTCTTTACTAGATCCTGTAATGTAAAGATAGTAGTCTTCTTGTGGAGTAGAGGAAGGAATCTCCTCATCATAGAATGAAATATGGTTAACCTCAAGAGGGTTTACACCATTAATTATGTTCTTAGAGAAAATATGATGAGGAACAAATTGTTGGCTAGGTATTTTGAACAAAATTTCCTTGTGATAAATTTGTAATATTTCTAAAAGGGATATCTTTGCTTCAGGATGAATCACTTGTTGTTGGCTATCAAAGGGGATTTCAGATTGAGATTTTGATTCTAAATATGATCTTTCTATGCTTACATTCCATTTTGGATCATTATATAGATTCAAAGATAGTTTTGAAGGTTGGTCAAATGAGGAATCCATATCTTGAATATCAGATTGGGTTGATTGAATTTGAGGTTGCTTATTTGTAGTTTTTGTTACAATATTAATAATATCATCATGATGGGACACATTAACATGAAATATTTGATTGGTTTCCTGTTGTTGATAATTGAGTAGGGGTTCTTGGGAGATCCCCATGTCTTGATTGATTATTGGTATTTTTTGTGTAGGAGTTTGATTTTTTACTGGAGATTTATCATCAGTTGTAGATTGTAATTCCTTTATATTAAAAAGACCCTTATCAATCAAATCTTGAATTGCACATCTTAAATATTTACATTTTTGTGTCATATGTCCATCTACTCTATGATATTCACAATGTAGCTCGGGTTTGAACCAATCTGTTGTGGTATCAGGTTGTCTTATGGAAGGAAGTTCAATCTTATTTGTGTCAAGTAAATACTTGAGAATTATATCCATTGGTTGATTGAGCTTAGTAAATTTACGTGATGAAGGTTTTTGATAAATGCCTTAGGAATTTTGTCATAAAAGGACCTAATGGTTTCTCACCTCTACTTTCTTTGTTATGGGTAGAATGATTATAGAAATATTGCGATGTAGGAGGTGAGTGCATGGTAGAATTGGAAGAATAAGTATTTTCTTGTTGAAATGGATGTGTTGTATTGAAAGAAGGGTATTGAAAAGGTGGAGGAGAATTATATGTGGGTTGATAGACATAATATGGATATATGGGAGAATAGATAATATCGTTATGAAGAGGATTGGCAAATGGATTATCTTGTTGAGTTATGGATGAAAAATAAGAAGAGTGCGATGGAGGTGGTGTTGAATAGGGATGAGGTTGGTCATAATCAACAAATATATTTGGCTGAATTCTTCCAACATTACTAATGGGCTCATATTGATTTGAGTAAAAACTCATGGTTTGTTTAGTACTTCTAAAAGTAATATTTAATATTTACTATTTGGAATTGAATCTAAAACATGAAATGATGATTTTGTTTTTGTTTTTCTTGTATACATATATTTTTTTGTTTTTGTTTTCAAAAGGTTATGATGCATTCACGTCGGGTTCACCAAAATGTATCGCTCCAAATTTTTTGCATCCCTACCTTCAGGCTATTGGATCCGCGCTCGAAAGGAGGATGGGAAAAGGATGGTGTGGTACCTCGGACGAGAGGACTTTGCGAAGGTCCCACCTCTCAAGGGAGGTGCATTTTGGTGATTTTTCGACGGATGGTGGGTTCACCAAGAAACATTTGGTGGCAGTTTCCACGCCTAGGTTTTGGGAATGAGTTTTCATGAGTTCGTTTTATTTTTAAACATTCATCCTAGGTTTGGCCGAATGATTCTAACTTAAACTACATGAAAATGCAATTTAAATGAATACAGCAAACAAAAAAGAAAGCAGAAACAAAGAATTTGCAGGAGGCCAATGAAGATTACCTGATCCGAAGTCTGATGAAGTTTCTGATTACTTGTAGCAGTCTGGATCGTCTGCAATTCAAAAGGATCGCCTTTAATTTGATAAAATCGTATAAACTGACAGGATCGTCTGCAATCTGACGAATTCGTCAGAGACCTACAAAATAGCAAACAGATGCAAAATACAAGAAATTCTATTTTGTAAACAGGGGCAAACTATATGAAAAAGTAATATGAGTATTGAACAATATACAAGAACAAAAATAAATGCAAATCACTATGTTTAGATAGCAGAATATGATCTTAATATGCAAACTAGACAAAATGGGTGAACTCTAGATGCAATATAGTATAAAAACTGAATAGACAATCTAATTTATAGCATAAAATGATAGAGAAAAGAGAAAGAAGAGCAAACTCCAGGCACTGATTGCCTCGATGTGTGCTGCAGTCGAAATCGTCTCGCATCAGAACGAGATCGTCCTGAATTTGATGAGATCGCCTCCGATATTGACAGGTTCGTCGGATGCGATAGATGCTAGCTCCGACTGAAAACCAGTGGTGTACCTGCAATAAAATTAATATAGGACTAGTGCAAGAGCAAATTTGAAGTGTTTTAGCGCATAGGGAGTTGATTTACATAAAAATTCAGCCAGGGGTTGGGGAAGGAAAAGTTATAGAGTTAAATAGGCATATGATAGTTGTTGGGAGATTGGAGATCATCCCAATTTGGGATATCTCCAACGGGGGAAGGGTCCCAACGGTGCAGACACGCTTCTGCCCAGATTGGAGACCCATTGGAATGGATTCCAACTATGCAAATTTAGTTTTGCGATGAAATCGTCTGGACATTCTAGTCCAGACAAAATCATCAAATCTGGGGTGATATCATCTGATCGAAGACGATATCGTCAAACGGTCAAAACAACTGCTAAAAATGACACAAAAAAAGAGGAAACGGGTTTCTTGACGGTTAACGGGCGGTTTGGGAGGTTATATTTGAATTTAAATTTATTTACTAAGGTGAATGTAATTATTCCAATTTTATTGCGCCAATTTTAGGGTGCTACACAGAGAATATGCTAACCAGAAGAATTCATACCTAATTTAGGATGTCTGATGGAGATTCTGAGTCTTGTAGTAGTTTAGATCATCTCATTTTGCACATTATCATTTGATATTTCTCGAGATCGTCTCAAATCATAGAAGGTCATCTGAAATAGGACAGAATCGCCTGAAATCTGATGAATTCGTCAGACGAATCCGTCAGAAACCTGCAATCATAGAAACAGACACAAAATACCAAATATGCAAATGCAAAAGCAAGGGATAATGATAGAAATAACAGCAAACATGCCTAAATAATAGTGTCTAATAACAAATGAGGAAATGCAGTAAATTTAATGATTTATTTTACCTTTATCATGCAATTATGCTAAATGAGGTGAACTCCAAGATGCATAAAACATAGTAACTTAAAATAGTGTAGAAATATGTTATGGAAAATGCAGCAAAGCTTAAGAAAATGCAAACTCTAAACTCGGACTACCCCCAATCTGGACTACAGTCAGGATCGCCTCCAATCGTACGAAATCGTCCTCAATTGTTCGAGATCGTCTGTGACGATCCAAGCTAGCCTCGACTGAAAAATAGTAGAATTCTTGCAAAAAAACAATGTGCAAGAAATAATGCGAGGGAATAGGGAGCTAACTCTGCAATGAAATCCTGTCAACAAAGGGGTTGGGGGTTTAGGGAGAATCAACAAGAATTAGGCAGGGAGGCAGGGGGATAAACTAGAAAAATCCTAGTTTATATAGGATTAAAAAGAGGTTTGGGAGGTTGGGGATCATCCCAATCTGGGAGATATCCAACAGGGAAATCTCCAACTGCATAGACACGCTTCTGCCTGAGTTGGAGAGGCTGTTGAAATAGAAGCTAATTATGAAAATTCAGTTTTGGGACGAAATCGTCTGGACGTTCTATTCTAGACGAATTCGTCAAATCGGGGATGATTTCGTCTAATCTATGACGATATCGTCCAACAGTAAAAAAAAATCCTAAAAATGGCATGGAAAATGGGGAAAGCAGGTAAAATACGGTTTAACGGACAATTTGGGGTTGAAATTCAAATTTTAATATTTTATCTTTTTACTAAGGTTTTAACCGTGCCAATTTTAGGGTGCTACAATATGTATGTACTTTCTTGATAAGATTCTATAAATTAAAATATATGCACAAAAATAGTAAGTGGCCATCTAAATATCATTGTGACATTCATTCGGTATCTATCCTATTTCATGGATGCTATTTAACAAGGGTGCACATCCAGTGTCTTACCTCATACCCACAATTGAGGTGGGAGGGCTACTGCTGCCGCAACTTGTATATTTGATTTTGAGGTCTTGTGTTCCTTCCTAATGCACTGTAAAAAACTACACCTACACACAAGGAAATAATAAATGTCAAATAGAAAGTGCATATGATGAAAAACATGAAATCCCCATAGGCATCAAAAGACTAGTAATGATAATATGCATGGATATTATATCAAATCAACTCCAAATGACCTGAAATTGTAAAGGGATGTAAAATAGAAGGTTTTGGGATGATATCACCAAAAAAATATTTGAAATTGTGTCTGATGGTATGTCATATTTGTATTGACCATTACCAATTTACAAAACTCAAAAAAAAGCAATTTATGCCCCTAAACATATCCAAAATACATGAAACTTGGATAGAATTAATAAAATAACATTTTTAGAGGACCCATTTGGTTAGATTTCCAAAATCAGGTATGGATTCCTATGCATGCTCTGATAGACCATACAAGCCTGCAAAAACTTCAAAATATGATATCTCATCCAATACAACTCCAAAATGCATGAAATTTGGAAAGTAGCATAATATTATATCTTAGAATAATATTATTAAAAAAAGTAGAAAAATTGTGCACATATTTGTGTTCATCCCAGGGGGGAAGAATTTGACTGTCATAGATTAGGGGGCACTTGGGGGTGGGATGCCCACCAATTTTGCATACTTTTTTTCCACCAATTCCACTGTCAAATGGTCCAAAATACTCTAAGGGGTATTTTCATCAAATTTTGTGAATAAATTCACTCATATGGTCTGGTTATGTGAACAAATTGTGCCTCTTGGATCACTCGTAAACCTCCTTTGCTAGGTAGAGATTTTGAGGGAAAAGGGGCACAAAAATGTGAGGGGGAATCTTGGCAGCACTTTGTTGCTATGTCATAAAACTCCTCTTATTTTTTTTGTGTGGAAAATACATCCACTTTATAGCCAAAAGAGGTTCATGTCCAAAAATGCATTCAAGGGCATGCCTAGCAAGAGGCACCATTTGTCAAAAAGGAGGCATGCATTGGAAGGGGAAGAGAATCTCCCTTTTTGGCCTCCATTATGAATCATGTCATATGTTTTCTATATTCTCTGACCTGTATGCTAGGATAGGTTGGGAAAATGGTAGTTTTTAGGTGCTATTTATCCAAAATTTGACTTTTTGCCAAACAAACCTGCTATTCGCCCCACCTTGGGACGAATGTTGTTATTCGCTCAAGGGTGGGAGGAATAGGATATGTATTCATCCTAGGGTGGGACAACCTTGAATAAGGTGCAAAAAGATACCAAAAATGGTCCAAGACCTTCAAAAAACTTACACAAAGTGGCTAGAACCATTGTATACCTTTTGAGGGCTACCCTAGGGGCCTTGGTGTGTCAACTTAGTCTTTGCTTTCGGTAGCATAATCGAATTGACCAGATTTTAGTGTCTACAGATGCTCTTTTTTGGGATGCATTGTGTGCATCGCAATGTTGAGAAAAAATAGATGACTAAAATGGTCAATGATTGAGGTTATTCAGTAACCTAACCAACTTTATATGCCCCAATCCTGGAAAGAGCATGCATTCTTGAATCCTTGCTTTTGATGAGCTAAGGAACTTGCTTGATCTTGGCTATTGTTTAGTCATGAAGTAGGAGGCCCAATTTTTCATGCTTATAGAATGCCAAGCATTTTGATTTGATGTTTTGTGCTTTTTTACTACCCCAAGCAAGAGTGTGATTGTCTTTGGCAATGATTCTTTGAAGGAACGTAATTTGCATGATTGAGTGTGTGCTTATTTATTTAGAATAGAGTATGACTACCCCCTCAAGCAACAAGTCAATGAGAGAATGAATCGTGAGAAAAGTGATGAGTCACTTGACCCAAATGAATTTTATTAAGGTTGCCTTTATGGTGATTAGGAGATAATCTTAAATCAAATCCTAGCCTTGATGGCGATAGAAGACAAGCTTACTAGTTTGCTTGAATTTGTTTTTGATCTTTTGCTTATTTATCCCAAGCAAGGAGGGTGAATTATTTTCTTTAGCAATGATTCATAAGACAAATGCGATTAAATTGATTAAGCTATCAATTGTTGATTGGTATTAAGGATGTTTTTATTATTACCAATGGGCTTAATGGATGTTGTTGGGGCATTTTGGGTGACCAAAGGGTTTATAGATACCTTTGGGGCTTTTGGGTGACCAAAGGATTTATAGATACCTTTGGGGATTTTGGGTTGACTAAAGGATTTATGGGTACCTTTGGGGATTTTTGGGTTGACAAAAGGGTTTATAGATACCTTTGAGGCTTTTTGGGTTGACCAAAGGGTTTATAGATACCTTTAGGGCTTTTAGGGTTGACCAAAGGATTTATGGGTACCCTTTGGGGATTTTTGGGTTGACCAAAGGATTTATGTGTACCTTTGGGGCTTTTGAGGTTGATTTCTTAACTTTTTGATTGTTGATTAGGGGAGGTATGATACCAATGATGCCCCAGTTGATATTACAAAAATATTTGCTTGATTTATAATTATGATATTTTGGAGTGTTAGACGCATTATGTGTTATGATTTATGGATGCATTAATGGATGCATGTTTTGTACTATGATGTTATTTGATGATATGCAATGTGTGTATGCATAATGAAATGGATGATCTATTGATGTGTATTTATGGAATATGAACACCATATGACATACTATGTTAGCACCATATACTATATAAAATTCATAAATTCATGTGGAATGTTTTCATGAGACTATGTGATGGATTTGTAAAAATGTAAACTGATATACATGTGATAAAATAGTATGGAATGACATGAGCAGTAAGATTTTATAGGATGTATTTGACCTTTTCATGAGACTCAAAAACTCTAGTCAACTGATAAAAATTTATATACTAACCATGCAGGACTTTTTGATAAGGTATGAATCTGCTAGGATGACCAAGATACTCCATATCCCTATGTGTGCAAGTGAGTTCATTTTGTGATAAGCATAATATTACCCGAGTGCCAAATAGGATTATGCAGTCTACTTGTATTGGAGATCACCCTATGAATAGCATGATCCTAGGCTTGTACTTAGTTGGATTATACCACTAGGTAGTATAGGCTATCAAAAGCTAGCTCATCCACATGTAAACATTGGTCTACACACACACAAAAGCTAATATGACAAACATATCATCATGAGTAAGGATACCACCATTTCTAGGTAGGCTCTCCACCAAACTTATAATGAGGATCACCTTATGGCTTGTCAAATGCTGAGAATTCTAGGGATTCAAGCTCCATGCCCTTATTTTCTTTAATTTTATTGGGATACTTGCTCATATTTAGTGATGAAAATCACTGTTTATTTTTTATTTTATTTTCTTTGAGCAAGGGATTTGGGAAGTGGTGATAACCACTATTTATTTTGCTTTTAATTTTTGTATTTTTGGGATTTTGATTTGAATTTTTGCTTTTTTTTGAAATTTTGCTTTTGATAGTGGTGAAAACCACTATGTATTTTGAGGAATTTGGTAGGGAAGAGCTTGTCCTTTTGCCAATTCTCATAATTCTTGAACCATTCGCATAGGGGATGAGCAGGATAACCTTTTCGCTTACGATAACCTAGACCACTTTGTAGGTTTCATATTTCCTTGTGTTAAAACTTAGATTTATTAATGTGTAAATATGTTGGGATTTGATGTATACAAGGCACAATCTAAGCAAGACTCTACATCCTAAAAATAATGATAGCTTTCTACAAAATCTAAAAATAAAACTAGATATGGTTGAGTGACCGAACCCTAAATACATTCTAGAAAAAATGACTCGGTGATGGGGAACAGACACTACTATGACCAGTGTGAAATGTAAGTGGATATGATAGGTGACAATGGAATGATGTGGATAATGACTTTGACATGATTGTTTTTAGAATGATGAATAATGTACAGTCTTAGTGCTAGACATGTATGAGAAACCCTAAAATGCAAAATGCAATGATGAGTATGCCTAATTCAAGTGATGATAAAATGCAATGGGATGCAATGTGATGCAATGTGGTGTAATGCAATATTTTGGTATTTTTGATGTTTTAATGATATTTTTTTGAATTTTTGTATATATATATATATATATATATGTATATGTATGTATGTACATGTAGGTTGACCAATGGGCTTAGGGAATGCCATTGGGGCTTTTTGGGTGACCAAAGGGCTTACATATGTCTTTGGGGAATTTTGGGTTGACCAAGCAGGTTGTAGACACCCTTGGAGCCTTTTGGGGTGATCTAGATGGTCATAGACCACCTAAGAGCATTTTGGGTTGACCAAGTGGGTTGTACACACACGTGTAGCATTTTAGAATGACCTAGATGGTTATAGATGACCTAGGAGCATTTCGGGTTGACCAAGCGGGTTGTAGATACCCTTGGAGCATTTTGGGTCAACCTAGATGGTCATGGACCACCTAGGAGCATGTTGGGTTGATCAAGTGGGTTGTAGACACCCTTGGAGCCTTTTGGGGTGACCTAGATGGTCATAGACCACCTAGGAGCATTTTGGGTTGACCAAGCAGATTGTAGACACTATTGGAGCATATTGGGGTGATATAGATGGTCATAGACCATCTAGGAGCATTTTGGGTTGACCAGGAAGTTTGTAGACACCCTTGGAGCCTTTTGGGGTGACCTAGACAGTCATAGACTACCTAGGAGAATTTTGGGTTGACCAAGTGGGTTGTAGATATCCTTGGTGAATTTTGGGGTGACCTAGATGGTCATAGACCATCTAGGTGTGCATTTTGGGTGACCAAAGAGCTTATAGGTGCCTTTGGATGGACCCCCTATCTATAGACCCCCTGTCTATAGATTTTTATATTCCTATTTCACTGTTACAACACTGATCATTCCCATAGACTCTTGGTGAGGTGGGTTGTTATGCACTTGATTGGGATGCTCAAAATGGTTGGAAGGTGTTGTTTTTACTTCATGTGTGGGCTAGAGGTATTGGCAGTCTCCTATTGGTTGGTTTTTTGGAGCAATAGGATCACCCATCAGAATATCTTGCCTCTCGATCATATCCTAAACTACATCTCTAAAGGGATAACATGTTTGGATGTCATGGCCTCTTTGTCGATGGTAAACATAGTATAGATATTTCCTATGCATCTTTGATATAAACTTATTAGGTTTTAATGGATGGATCTCAGGAAGTGTGATTTCTTGTGCCTCATACAATTTATTGAAGATCGATGCTAATGGATCTAACAAATGAGTATATTGTCATGGTGGCTAATGTGATTGATATTTTCTTTGATTTGTTGGATTGTTGTTGTCATAGTTCCTAGGTGCAACTTAATAGTTGGGCTTCTTAGGTGGCACAGGTTGCACATGCCCTCAAATACTAATAGCAACCTGATTGATTAATGCTGGATTTGGTTGTGTTAGGTTGTTTTTGGCATCCTTTGTCCACTCCTTGCATGGCTTCGCAATTTCTACCTCTTGAATCTTGATGTCCTTGATTATTCTAGCTTACGCTAGAGCATCTTCAAGAGTGGGATACTATTGGAGTTGCAAAAACAAGGATATAGGATTTAGAAATCTCTTAGAAAACATGCTAGTCAACTCAGACATGGGCAATATATATGGTAGCTAAGCAAGAAGTTTTCACCACCTATTGCCATATTTAGTGATTGGCTTGTCATCATATTTATTCAACCCTACAAGGTCAGCCAGTGTTGCATTTTTCTCAGTGTTAAATGTGAAGCATTGTACCACTCCATGGTTGGGCTAGAGAGGGTATTCAATAATATCCTTAAGAGTAAGGCATAATTATCCTGTATGCCAAAGCATTGGTTAAAAAATTTGGTGATATGCTCCTGTGCATATTCCTCCCCTTTAAATTCAGCTAGGTGGGGTATTTTAAACTATTCTAGATAGGAAGGGGTAGGTACAAAAGGATGGAATGGTTGACTATGTAATTGGCACAAAGTGGGCTTCTAAGACCCAGAACTAGAGGTCTTGTTTTCAATTGACTCTAGGTGCTCTAAAATTACACTATATGCATTAGAGGATCTGATCTCCTCTTATATGTTTTGGTGGTGGAACATCAACCCCCCTACATGATGGTAAGGAAGACCCCACATGGCATATAGGAACTTGCATAACCATTTAGAGATCAAATGGAGTGGATAGACCAGAGGATTGGGTAATTTTATTCCCTGCTACTTTGAAAGGATTGGCAATAGATTGGTATTTGAAGAGATAAAATATCATAGATTTTTAGACTTAGAATTAGATAAAGGAGAAATTAATTGAAGAATTTCGACCTTCGAAGAATGATGGAGATATTGTTATAGAAATTTGCATAACAAAGCAAAAAGCTAATGAATATGTGAAGTCCTATAACTACATACTAAAGCAATTAGTTGATAAGATGCAGATGCCTTTGGTAGATTTTCTAGTAAAGTGGTGGTTTGTAGATAGATTGCTTCTAAAATATAAGAAAAATATGAAGGTAGTACCATCATAAACATATGAATAAGCATTAAAACATGTAAATAATTTTTAGAGTGAATCAAAACAAACGTATACAAGAATTCTATCTCATCCCAAGTTGAATGATTCAGATATTGGAGAAGATGACACTATATAGAGGATAGTAGCATCATTTCGCAAGGAGTTTGATAAGCTGATAAAAGAACAAAATATCAAACCTTATAGAAATGACATGTGGTGCACAGAATTTAAAACGGAGGACCATAAATGTGAAGTGTCTGAGGAATGACTATTGCCACATTTGTAATGTGATGGGGTATGAAGTAATTCTATGTCTGTATAATGCAAGAGTATATCCACAAGTATTTTTAATCTAAGAGCAAGAAGAGAAATTGAAGGCCCAAGGAAGTGGGAAAAAATCAATGAGTGGTATTTACAAAAATAGCAGACGAGGTGGAAGACCAGACCAAGGCAATCGAAAAGGAGGGAAAAGTCATTTGCAATATGATTCAGAAGGAAGACCAATCATACAGTGTCACAATTTCTAGGAATGAGGGCATTTTGTGAAAAATTATCCTTCACCTTAGAGGCAGGAAACACTACCAATAGGAACTACACACATGTTTAGATGGTGTGGTTCATGAAACCACAAAGAATATAATTGTCCAAAATAGGTAAGTTTGAGTAACCCTCAGAATGTTAGTTATTTGGACATCAAAGTTCCTCAAGTTAAGGAGGAAACCAAAGAAGTTTTAGTTGTGACGAGAAATCAGGATAAGAAGGATAAGTATCCAATTCTAGCAAAGGAAAAGAAATGCTGACAAGTAGAAAAAAAATATTGCAATAGGAATCTAAAAAGACTAAGCGAGTAGATTTAATAGCTAATAAGGAACTAAGAAAACCATTAGACAAGGATATAGTTGTGCAAAATTTGGTAGCATATATTTTGGATAACAAAGTAGAAATTAAAGTATCAAACCTACTGGAAGGTATTCCAGCATTGCAGAAAGCAATGGTGTAAGAAATACAACTACATAAGGTGATGGAAGTGCAGAGACAACCAATTTAGGAGAAGGAGCAGAAGGATCAATTAATGGATCCAACTATATTAATGATTGATGTGGGAAAGAAACCTACATTAGTTCATATGGATATCTTAGGGCACAAATTGACACAAGTTATTCTTCAATGAACTTCTCCTTTATCTGATTTCAAGTCTAAAAATATATAGTATTTTCTCTCTTTAAATACCAATCAATTGCCAATCCTCTCAAAGTAGCAGGGAATAGAATTACCCAATCCTCTAGTCTATCCACTCCATTTGATCTCCAAATGGTTATGCAAGTTCCTATATGCAATGTGGGGTCTTCCTTACCCTCACCTGAAGGAACCACCTAGATCTCCATATGCAAGTTCAATGGTTGTAGGTAGCAAATCCACCTCCCAGAAGAAGAGAAAGTGATCAAAAAGGATTTGCTCAATTTTGATAGTTTTGATAGTTTGCCCAAGTTTTGTAAATCATACAAGTAGGGGCAAACCATACAACCAGGGAACCAAACCATACAACTAGATTGAAAAACCATACAAGGTAGTAGCAAATCATACAGGGTGCATTGAAATTCATCCAAATGCATGGGAAATGTAATTTCATAGTGAAATGGCGCATAGATTTGCTAACTAAGGTGTTAGACTTAGTAAAAGACTAAATTAATGAATTCAATTGTGCATGGGCAGTTGTAAATAACTAATTGCCTCAGGAACCACTTGGAATGGCCTAGGCAACATTATATAAGGCCCCATTTTCAATTTTGTAGGTTTGGCTACCTATGTAAGGATTATTGGTTATACTCTGAGACTTAGATTGATTGTTCTAAGTTATTGCAAGTATAGTGATAGATTATCCATATTGTAATCGAATCCATGATATAATAATACACAATTGAGCATAATTACATTTTTGGAGTACTGTGTATGATCCTGGCATTGATGGATATGGATTTGTGGATGAATCTTGTTGTATGTGTTTTCTATTGAATGTTACAGGTTAGTTTTATGCATTGTTGCAACCTTTTGATAGAATTCGACATTGGTGAACCTAGAGGATTGATATGGAAGCATGGAAGCATCATAAGAGATGTTTTGAACACTATTGTATGATTTTTGGATGTAATCAGTTGTATAGAATCTCTCATTGAACCCGGTTAAGATGTTTTGCATGTTATGGAGAATGGATTGATTAGCATATCAAACCATCACAAAACCTTCTAGAGAGAGATTGAGGCATTAGAGTAGCTAATATAGCATATTATTGCACCTTTGGTTCATATAAATCATACACCATAGTTCGTACAAATCGTACAAAGCAAACTTACCCTATTTGGTAAAACAGGTGATTGAGAGCAATTTACCCGATTTGGTAGTTTTGGGAAATCGACTTGAATGATTACAAAAATGTGTACAGATAACCTCCAAAACTGAATCTATTAGTTTAGCTGAATGGAACATTGTACAAGCTATGACAATGTATGATTTGAGATCGTACAATGTATGCATTTGACCTCCGTACAAGTTGATCATTGGGTGTAAAAGGGTAGTTTGAGGGATCGTACGGTTGTACAATTTGGTAACCAAGTTGGGACTAGTAGATTGATCATCCTCAGCCTTAGAAAATACCTCCCCAATGGGAATACTCCACCCCTATGCTACATTTGGTGTCATTGCCTTATCGAATCTGGCATTTTTGTTAAAATGGGTCAAATTGACGAAGTGTGAATACTAAAATTGGAGGTGAATGACGGACATCGGTGCATGAAGCCATGGGATATGGGAAGCAAGAGAGAACATTCTAGTAAGAAGGAGCACGATGATTTCTTAGAGAGAAAACATAAGTAACTCAGAATCGGAGTACTCAAGAACCAAAAATAGAGCAAGTTTGGACATTCAAAGAAGGAGACTTTGAGGCATTGTTGATCAAGATGAAAGATGAGGAAGTAGAACCACCAAGTGTAGAGGCAAGGGTTGACACAGGAAAAGTGCAAGAGGATGGAGAGTGGATGGTAACACCTAAGAAAGTATTATAAGGGTTGCAAGGGAGTGTAGAGGATGGGAGTTAGGCACCAGAGCAATAGGATGCGAGGTCTCAGGAGGAAATACCAAGACCATCTCCCTCACATCAATGAAGGAGGTCACCAAGTGAAGATGCACAAGATTTTGGTCACCGAGTGGTGGGATAGAATAAGATACCTCAAATTGACACTTCTGAAGACAATGGGAGTAAGACACCCCCAAGGAGGAATCAGTTAGAGATTCCATGAGATACCTCAAGTGATAGTGATGACTCTCCTAAGATGGCTAACAAGGCAGCCAAACAGAGATGTCCACCATTTTTAGGTGAGGGTAAGGAAGACCCCACATGGTATATAGGAACTTGCATAACCATTTGGAGAGCAAATGGAGTGGATAGACCAGAGGATTGGGTAATTCTATTTCCTGCTACTTTGAGAGGATTGGCAATTGATTGGTATTTGAAGAGAGAAAATACCACAGATTTTTAGACTTGGAATCAGATAAAGGAGAAGTTCATTGAAGAATTTTGACCTTTGAAGGATGATGGAGACATTGTTATAGAACTTTGTGTGACAAAGCAAAAAGCTGATGAAGATGTGAAGTCCTATAACCACAGACTAAAGCAATTAGTCGATAAGATGTAGATGCCTCTGGCAGATGTTCTAGTAAAGTGGTGGTTTGTAGATGGATTGCTTCCAAAATATAAGAAAAATATGAAGGTAGTACCATCAAAAACATATGAAGAAGTGCTAAAGCATGCAAATAATTTTGAGAGTGAATCAAAACAAATGTATACAAGAATTCTGTCTCATCCCAAGTCGAATGATTCGGATAGTGGAGAAGATGACACTATACAGAGGATAGTAGCATCATTTCACAAGGAGTTTGATAAGCTGATAAAAGAACAAAATATCAAACCTAAAAAAAATGACATGTGGTGCACAAAATGCAAAACGGAGGGCCATACAAATGTGAAGTGTTCAAGGAATGACTATTGCCACATTTTTAATGTGATGGGGCATGAAGTAATGCTATGTCCATATAATGCAAGAGTACATCCACAAGTATTGTCAATCCAAGAGCAAGAAGAGAAACTGAAGGCCCAAGGAAGTGGGCAACAAGCAACGAGTGGTGGTTACAGAAATAGCAGATGAGGTGGAAGACCAAACCAAGGCAATCAACAAGGAGGGCAAAGTCATTTGCAGTATGATTCGGAAGGAAGGCCGATCATACAATGTCACAATTTCTAGGAATGGGGGTATTTTGTGAAAAATTATCCTTCACCTCAGAGGTAGGAAACACCACAAATAGGCACTACACACATGTGTAGATGGTGTGGTCCAGGAAACCACAAAGAAGAGAATTGTCCAAAATAGGTGAGTTTGAGTAACCCACAGAATGTTAGTTATTTGGACATAGAAGTTCCTCAAGTTAAGGAGGAAACCCAAGAAGTTTTAGCCATGATGAGAAATTAGGCTAAGAAGGATAAGTATCCAGAGCCAGAAAAGGAAAAGCAATGTTGGCAAGTAGCAAAGAAAATATTGCAAGAGGAAGATGAAAAGACTAAGCAAGTAGAGTCAACAAGTTGATAAGGAACTAAGAAAACCATCAGACCAAGAGATAGTTGTGCAAAATCTGGCAGCACAAGTTTTGGATACCACAGTAGAAATTAAAGTATCGAACCTACTAGAAGCTATTCCAGCATTGCAAAAAGCAATGGTGGAAGAAATACAACCACATAAGGTGATGGAAGTGCAGAGCCAACTAATTTAGGAGAAGGAGTAGAAGGATCAGTTCATGGATCCAACTGTATTAATGATTTATGTGGGAAATAAACCTACATTAGTTCATATGGAGATCTTAGGACACAAATTGACATAAGTTATTATGGATAGAGGATCCAACATCAATGTGCTACCTGAAATAACATGGCTAGAACTAGGCACTCCATCTCTATGGGCACCAAGCTTTCGATTATATGGTGTTGATCAAGAATGGCATCGAGACAAAGGGAGTCTTGACCGCACAACAAGTGGTGATAGCTAACCAAGAATTTGTCTTGGATTTCATTGTGATTACAATGCAAAAACCTGCATACGATGCTCTCTTGGGGAGAGGCTGGCTATGAGTAGCCAAAGTTAATCACAACTGGAGGAAGAATCAGATCACTTTTAAGAAGGGACAACACAAATATATGATTAATCTAGCTAATAAAAAATTTAGTGAGGATGTAGCTACGACGGATGAATCAAAAAATTCCTCAGGAGATGAAGGGCATGAACTTGATGGAGAAGGAATGTTGTACCTAGATGAATGTAGCAAAGATGAAGCTAGATCTGATAGTGGACTCCTTCATTGGAAAATGGAGGAGTACAAAATATTTCAGCCCAACTACCTCTGTATTGAGTCATAGGAGATCAAGGAAAAACAAGACAAATCGAAAGTTAGCCAAGAACCTAAGAAGGAAGCAAAAGAGAAATGGACATTTCCAAAAAGTTTTGTAGAGTATACAGTAGGTGATGCAGAGATTGATACAAGACCAGCACACCCAGAGAATGTAGAGAAAGCTACAAGTGAACCAAAAAATATCAAATATGAAGGACCTTAGATAGTGGACATCAATCTAGGAATAGAGGAAGAACCTAGGATGATTCACTGTGGCGATGATTGGAATCTTGTACTAAAAGTGATAGATTTTAAGATATTCTTAGAATATAAGGATGTCTTTGCATGGACATATAAGGACCTAAAATGAGTACCACCAGAATTGTGTGTCCACAAGATTACGCTAATGCCTGGAGCTCAACCTGTGAGAAGGAGACCATATAGGATGAACCCAAAATATGTGGCATTAGTGAATGCGGAGATAGAAAATATGCTGGAAGCAGGAATTATCTTTAGGGTAACAACCAGTGAATGGATCTCACCCATAGTGATTACCTTGAAGAAGGAAGTAGACAATATTAGAATATGTGTGGACTTTAGGAGTCTAAACATCATAACCATTAAGGATCCCTTCCCTATTCCCTTCATAGACTCTATCTTGGAAGAAGTCATAGGACATGAGATTTATTCATTCTTGGATGGGTTCTCGGGATACAATAAAATTAGTATAGTCGAGGAGGATAAGTTGAAGACCACATTTATTGTGGAGAATGGCATCTACGCATACAATCGAATGCCATTCGGGATCTGTAATGCCCTAGCTACATTTCAGCGTATCATACTGTATATATTTGATCAGTTAGTGATAGGGAACTTTAAAGCATTTTTGGATGATTGGTCCATTTATGGGAAGATCAAGGAGCATCTTCTTGCCCTAAGTGAATGTATGAGTAGGTGCATAAATGCACATATATCATTAAATCCAGGGAAATGCTTTCTGATGGTACCATATGGGAAATTTTTGGGACACATTGTGTGCAGTGAAGGATTGAAAATAGATCCTGATAAGATCCATGTGATATTGCACATGGAAGAACCATTTGATGTGAGTTCACTCAAAACCTTCCTTGGATCGATGGGGTACTATCGAAGGTTTATCAAGAATTATGCACATGTATCTTACCCACTAGATTCCTTGATGAAAAAGAATATTCCTTTCAGATGGATGGAGGAGCACCAAGGAGCCTTCAAGGAGCTGAAGGCTAAGCTTGTGAGTAGTCCAATTTTGGTGTTTCCAAACTAGGATAAGGAATTCCATGTCCATATTTATGCTTCCAATTTTGCAATTGGATGTGCTTTAGCACAAGAAGGACAGTTTAGGCTAGATCAGCCTATTTTCTTTGCTAGTCACCTTTTGTCAAGGCCAGAGAGAAATTATAGTACAACAAAAAGAGAAGCTTTGGGAATGGTATATGCAGTTCAAAAGTTTAGGCATTACCTATTGGTGAATCTCTTTGCCTTCTATGTCGATCACCAAGATTTGTTGTACTTGATAAATAAGATGGTGATACAAGGATGAGTCAGTAGGTGGCTCATCACCCTTCAAGAGTTTGTATTCCGAGTAGTGGTGAGGCCTAGTAAGAAGCACATGATTGTAGACCAGTTGTCTCGGATACGATCAGGGGAACCTATAGGAACAGGAGTTCCTGATGAATTTCTAGATGCACAACTATTCACCATCAACATTGTTCCATCATGGTACAAGTTGGTTGGCCAATACCTATCCACAGGAGAGTTACCACAGGAAATGATGACAACTGAGAAGAAGAAAATAATAATGAAGTCAACACCTTTCTAGATAATAGTAGGATTATTGTATAAAATGGGAAGTGATGGTGTCTTATGGAGATGTGTGATGGATGAAGAAGTCAAAGTGGCATTGAAAGAGGCTCACGTAGGCTTAGCAAGAGGGCATATGGGACCAGATGCAACTACTAGGAAGGTATTTCTAGTAGGGATATGGTGGCCCACATTGTATAATGATGCGAAGGAGCATGTGAAAGCATGCAACACTTGCCAAAGAGTAGGAAATTTGGTAAGGAGGGACTTTATGCCCTTGTACCCATTGCAACCACAAGAGTTATTTGAACGATGGGGATTGGACTTCGTAGGCCCATTAAAGACATCTCGATGGAGGAAATGTAGATACATCATAGTAGCAACAAAATACTTGACAAAATGGGTTGAAGAAAGAGCATTACCTGATAACTCGATAAAAAGTACAATGAGATTCTTGTATGAATAGGTAATCACAAGGTTTGGTATTCCACTACAAATAACAAGTGATCAAGGAGGACACTTTGTTAATGAGATTATCAAGATGCTAACAACAGAGTTCAATATTTTACACTCATTGTCTAGTCCGTACTATCCCAGAGTGAATGGGTAGGTAGAGGCAATGAATAAAGTCCTAGTATCTACTCTATATAAAACCTATGGAATAGAGGGAGCAGATTGGGAGGAAAGGCTACCATTCATTTTGTGGGTATATAGAACAACTTTTAAACCTACAATAGAACACACACCTTTCCAATTAATGTATGGACAGGAAGCAGTGGTGCTAGTTGAATTCTTGATACCAAGTTTGAGAGTCACGGTAGAGCATCACTTGGGTGATCAAGAAAGTTTGGAAGAGCGATTGACAACACTAATCAAGTTAGACGAATAAAGAGTCATGGTGCAATGGGCGATTGAGATAGCCCAGAAGAGACGAAAGGCATGGCATGACAAACATTTGAGGAAGTTGGAACTTAGTCCGGGTGACTTAGTTCTAAAGTTTAATGGAAAGAGGGAAATCAAGCTAGGTAAGCTAAAGATATTATGGCTTGGTCCTTATAAAGTAGTTGAAGTAATGAATAATGGAGCAGTCAAGTTGCAGAACTTGAATGGGATAGAGGTGCCCGATACTATAAATGGCTCAAAGTTGAAGCCTTACAAGGTACAATGTTTATTCATTTCTTCAGAAGAAATTGAATGACGAAGATGAGTGGAAGCTCAAGATGAAGCTCAGAGTGAGCCAGATCCATCACATGAAGAGCTTGACATAGGACTCACACACTTATTTGTAGAAGGGGAGGAACTACGACCAACCATAGAACAACAAGAGTTGGTACCTCGACTCGAAGAAAGAAGAAGATTACAAGTACATGTCAGATTTGTTGATGGAACTGAGAGAGTTGAAGAAGAAGATGAGGAATGGATTCCTCCAAACAAAAGAGGACATCAAGAGATAGTACTATTACCCAAAAATAGGGGAAGGTAGGAAGAAGCAACCCCAACAAATAGAAATAGGATGTTTCCCTAGGTAGAATGGAGGGAACTACCACAACAAATGGAAGGTCAAAGAAGGATATGGCTAACAATACTGTAGCCTAAAAATTCTTGCACTCCTTTCCTCAAGGCTGATGGATCTGTGCCTCAAAGGGAAATGGGAGAATGGATGGTCTACACCTCAGAAGAGAGGTACTTGATCGTACCTTCTTGTGGTGATTTTTGATGAACTGGGTGGGTTCACCAGGAAAAATTTTATGGTAGTTTTCAAGCTTAGGTTTTGGGATTTGTTTTGATGTGTTCCTTTTATCAAATCATGCATACACCTATTTTGATCAATATGCAACCACACTAATCTATACACAATTTTTATTTATATGTAAGCAGTAAAAGTAGAAAATAGAATCTAAATAGGTAGTACAATGCTTAAAAAGTGATTTAAAACACTTACTTGTATATGGAAATGTCTAAATAAAATTCTAATTTTTGATGCAAGCAATATCGAGAAAAATCCAGCAATATCGATCGAAATCAAGCAGTATCGGGTGGCCCGATTATGCGGAAATCCAACCGATCTTGACTAAAAGTTGTAGTTTTATAATTAGATTTAGAAAAAAACAATTTCATAGAAAAATATGTATTTAATGGACTGAATAATAATGAGCAATGATCTTAAGATAACAATGGAAGGATGTTCATATGCATATCTATGCTAAATGTTTGAAATAACGAAGAAATATGCTTATTAGATCCAAAATAATAATAGTAATGAATTGAAATTGATGTAATGAATATGAAATATTAATTCTAAATGAGAGATATGGAGAAAGGAGATGCAAACTCTAAGGTCTGGATTCCCCTAGTTGGATAAATTGCAGTAATGTGTGTTGCAGGAAAAATCGGGTGATTTTGTGCAAAATCGAGTGCTTTTGTGCGAAATTAGGCACTTTTATGCAAAATCGGGTAGAACGATATCATGATCGGATGATCCGATATCGATGAAATCTAATCGATGCACACTCTAAACCTACAAAAACATAGTGAAAATGGTAAAAATATGGTTTAAAATTATGCGAGAGTTCCAAGGGGAATCTGAGGCGAGGAGCCTGGATTAAAAATGAGGGAGTCAGGTGAGCTATTGGGCCAAAAATGGAAGAGGTTACAACTTCTTCTAATTCAGTAAAAATCAGGTGAACTGATTTTGAAACTATCATGCAGTTATCCAAATAGATAAAAGGAGTTACAACTTATTTTTCACCTTGCTAAAGCAGATGCTTTTTAGTTTTGAGCAAAATTGGGTGACTCGATTTCGTGTAAAATCTTTCGATTTTGCACGAAACCTTATGATTTTATGTAGAGGTTAAAAACAACTTATAACGGGCACAAAAATCAAAGTAACATATTTGGGGTGTGTTGGGACTGAACAAAAGGCATTACATATTTACAAGTTATCTTACAATATATAAGCATCAAGCTTAGGAGGGAGATATGACAAGTGTCATAAGCTCCACTCCAAGTGTCTTTCAGAAGACACCACTCCAACTCAAACTGAAGACAGGGACAAGTGGCAGAAGACAAATGTCAACCTGTCAATCATAGGCATAGTGCACATTATAATAATATTCTAACATTCCCCCTTAATGTGCACTATCCTAAAAGATAAGTCAACATTAGATAACATTCCCCCTTAATGTTGACTTCGTTTACATAGATATAGCAAATTGCTAAACTGAGAAAACTTGTCTTTCCCAAGTGACTTGGTGAAGATGTCCGCTACTTGATATTGAGTTGGTACATACTTCATGTGTATAATATCTTCTTGGACCATTTCTCTAATGAAGTGATGATGGATCTCAATGTGCTTTGTTCTAGCATGGAAAACTGGATTCTTGGTCATCTTGATGGTACTTTGATTGTCACAATATATATATGTTGGACCATGTATGAATAGCCCAATATCCCGAATTAATTGCCTCAACCATATTGCCTCCTTAGTTGCCTCAACCGCTGCTCTATATTCTGCTTCGCTGAAGATAGTGAAACTGTGTGTTGCTTCTTTGTGCTCCATGAAATAGAACCTTGGCCTAATTGAAAGCAATAACCTGATGTAGATCTTCTGGTTTTAGGACAATTGGCCCAATCTGAGTCTGTGTATCCAATCAAAGAAAAATTATCACTTGATTTATACATAAGCCCATGATGAGGTGTGGCCTTTAGGAATCTCACAATCCTCTTAGCTGCTATCCAATGGCTCTTCTTAGGATCCTGCATGAATCTAGAAATAAGGCCAACCGAATAGCAAATATCTGGTCTAGTTGAAGTTAAGTAGATTAAACTTCCAACTAGTTGCCTGTAAAGTGTACCATCAACCCTTTCTTCTTCATCATTATTTAGCAATTTCAATCTAGTTTCCATGGGAGTTAGAGAGGGCTTACACTCCTCCATGCGAAACCTCTCCAAAATAGATTGAATGTATTTAGCCCGTGAGATAAAAATCTTACCAGGCCGTTGCCATACCTCTATTCCTAAGCAATAGTGGAGGAGGCCTAAATCTGTCATCTCAAAGTTCTTGCATAAGTCCTCCTTGAGCAACCTTATTCCTTCTATATCATCACCTGTAATGAGAAGATCATCCACATACAATGTAACCAAAATGATGCGGTTTCTCCAATGTTTCACATAGAGAGTAGATTCTGTTGTAGATCTAGTGAAACCAAGGTTGAGAAAATAGGAGTCAATCTTTGCATACCAAGCTTGGGGTGCTTGCTTCAACCCATATAGAGCTTTCTTTAATCTGAGGACTTTGTTGTTTTGGCCTTCAACTGTGTATCCTGGTGGTTGTTTCACATACACTTCCTCCTTCAAATGACCATTTAGAAATGCACTTTTGACATCCATTTGATATATTGGCCAATGTTTTTGAGTTGCCAGAGCAATAACTGTCTTGATTGTAGTCATCTTAGCCACAGGAGCAAAGGTCTCCTCATAATCAATTCCCTCTTGTTGCTTATAGCCTTGAGCTACTAGGCGAGCCTTGTAGCGATCTAGTGAGCCATCTCGCTTTATATTTTGCCTTGTATACCCATTTTGTGCCTATGGTATATTTTCCTTTGGGTAAATCAACTAACTCCCAAGTGTGATTCCTTTCAATGGAATCCAATTCCTGATCCATGGCATGAACCCATTTAGGATCTCCAAGTGCTTCTTTTACATTAGAAGGTTCAGGTTGGCTAAGGACTTTGGCCATTAGGGCATAATTCACTTGGTGTCTTAGGGCTGAAGGCCTTTTACCTGTATAGGTGGGTAAATGATTTTGGGCTTCATCTATTGTGGCTTGAACCCACTTGGGTAAAGGATTGGATGATGTTACTTGATCATTAGGAGGATGAGATGGAGGACACGGATCATTTGTAGGAAGTTCTTCTTGTGGATGAATTTCTTGATTTATGAGTGAAGGAGAAGAACTAGATGATATTGTATGCATGAATGGAGCAACTATTTCATTAGTTATTTCTAAAGTGGGGGCTTTAGGAGGATTAGATGGGGGATACTCATGAAAGGTAACATCCCTAGATAAAATGATTTTCTTGGAAATAGGCTCATATAATTTATATGCATTGGCACTATCACTATAGCCAACAAAGATGCATTTTTGGCTCTTATCATCAAACTTCTTCCTTTTCTTATGAGGAATATGAGCATAGGCATCACATCCAAATATTCTCAAATGGCCCACATAGGGCGTTCTTCCACTCCATGCTTCTTCAGGTGTTCTTTCATGTAAGGCCTTTGTGTATGACCTATTAGTCAAGTATGCAGCAGTAAGAACAGCTTCTCCCCAAAATGAGTTAGGTAATAGAGCAGCATGTAACATTGATTTTGCCCTATTTGTGATTGTTTGATTCATCCTCTCAACAACTCCATTTTGTTGCGGGGTATAAGGGGTTGTGAATTGCCTTCTTATCCCATGATACTTACAAAAATTAAAGAATTCATTGGAGACATATTCTCCACCATTATCTGATCTTAAGGTGGAGATTTGATAGCCACTTTCTCTTTCAACAAGTGCGATGAATTCTTTGAACTTATCAAGGGCTTGCCACTTATATTGAATTAGGTAGATCCATACTTTTTTTGCTGTAATCATCAATGAAAGTGATGTAGTATTTTGCCCCTGTATAAGATTGAACAGACATTGGCCCACAAATGTCTGAATGAATCAATTGCAAAGGTCTATTAGCCCTCCATGCCTTTCCTATTTCAAATGGTTGCCTATGGTGTTTGGCTATTACACATGGCTCACAAAAACATTTTGACTCCTTAAGATGTGGAAGTCCTTTAACTAATCCTTTTGTAGCCATCATTTGAAGATTATTAAAATTTAAATGTCCCAATCTTTCATGCCACATGTACTCCAAAGAGAAAGTTGTTGTTGTATGCAAAGATGTTTGTGTTACAGATTTTGTAAGGAGGTAGTAAACACCATCCTTTTTCACTCCCATGGCCTTGACATTGCCATTGGGTTCCTTAATGTAGCATTTTTCTTTTTCAAAATAGACATTATAGCCCTTATCAGTAAGTTGTCCAATAGAAAGAAGACTCCTTTTAAGACCAGGCACATACAAAACATCTGTTGCGGGAACATTATTACCATCATGCAAAGTAAGTGGTGCCTCCCCAACACCTTCAATGGGTAGAGCACTTTCATCACCAAAAGTAATGAATTGATTTGATGTGGGCTGAACCTTGGTCAACCAATCTTGCCTTCCTGTCATGTGCTTTGCTGCTCCATAATCAATATACCAACATTCTTTATCTTCAATATTAACTTGGTTGGCTGCATACAATGTGTTCATATTATTATTTTGTGGTTCTCCCTGTTCTCTTTGCCTTTGATAGCAATTAGCAATATTATGATTCCATTTTCCACAATATTCACACCCTTGTTGATTGTTGTTTTGACCCCCTTGAGGTCTTGTTTGCCATCTTTGCTGCTTTGGTACTGTTGCTGACGTGGTTGCTGATGGTACTGTTGATTTGGCTGGTGCTGGTACTGTGTGTATCTCTGGTGTTGTCTACCCCTTTGATTCTGATTATGCTGATTTTGACCCTTGTTTTGTTTAGGCTGTAGAGTTGCCTTGGTGGCAAAAGCCGCTGATGTGGCTTCAATTTCTTCATCTTTGATTAGGGCTTGCTCATGCTTCTTAAGTAGGATCTCAATATCCTCAAGTGTTGAATTCATTGTTTTACCACTCAAGTCTAACATGGTAGCATAGGAGTGAAACTTTGAAGGAAGACCATGCAACATTATTGGAATTAATTCATTATCATCTAGGGTTTTACCAGCAGCTAAGAAATCATTTTTAATAGACTTCACTTCCATAAGATAATCGGTAAGTGAGCCTTTCATACATAGATTGTGCAATTTTTGTTTGAGATACAAAATATTATCTTGACTTGGCCTATCAAACAATCTATTGAGAGCATCCCATGCTTGTTTAGGTGTTTTTGCAGCCCTTACAGTTTCTCCCGCATTGAATTCTCGTAGCTAGCTTGATTAAACTTAAAGCTATGTTGGAATTCTTCTCAAATTGTGCTTTTTCTTTAGGGTCTCAGTAGGTGCAAGTGAGTGGGTCTTCATTAGCCTCGCCTATCTCTCACAAAGTCCCACATGTCATTCATCATTAATATTGACTCCATCTCATACTTCCAATTTGCAAAAGTCTGTGCTCCTTCAAGTTTCTTTGTAAGTCCACTTAATAGATTTGTAGTAGCCATGATTTAGAAAAGGATCAAAAGAAAAGGGAGCTCAACAAAGGATGAAGTAAGTACGACAAATGCCAAATTAGAGCCCTAAAAAAAAATCTAGGGTACACCGCTGAAGATCCAGAGGAGGGTTCGCCTAGTTTTTCCACTCTGAATCTTCAAGAGTTTCCAACAGTGGGAGGGTTAAGTTGAACATAAGTGCCTTTTTCTATCCAAAGAGAGTAAGAATTAGAATTTTACTAGACCTTTATACCAAACTTCTCAATATACCCGCCCTTACGTGAGGGAGACTGTAAGTATTTGAGCAGTTGATACGTGGAACATAGGCAATTCTAAAAGGGAATAACCTGCCAGACCTTTATACCAAACTACTCAATATACCCGCCCTTACGTGAGGGAGACTATAAGTATTTGAGCAGTTGATACATGGAACATAGGCGGTTTATAAAAATGTGATGCTTGCTTTTTGTAGAATTGTTACAATAGATGTGCCAATGTATTTTGCTGAAAATGCCTGTATGTGTTTGCTTGCTTGTATATGGCTTAGTGTCAAGTGTGTATGAACTACACTTGATTACAATTATAAACCCAAAGTCATGCAAGGGTAATAAGAAGCATAAAATGTAGTCAAAGCCCAAAATAGAAGATGCAAGCAACAAACACCTAGTGGCCAAGAGAGTGCCACAAAATGAATCCACCGACAAGGGGACAAGGGGTCCTAAATCACCCCTTAAGTTGATGATTTGTATTGAGAACTTGGCTAAAAACAAATTAGCCCCAAATGTGCTTCCAAAATGATGAGACAATATCAATGTCTTCTTTTACAAGATTGCCCCCAAATTCAATAAATGACTTGGCATAATGTCCTCCCAAAGACTTAGAAATTGACTCCTCACAATTTTTACCAAATTATCAACCAAGAGTGTCGGATGCAACCGAGAATGCACTCTGTTTACAATATAAAACTTCAAGTCAAAATTCAGTTGAGTAAAAAATCTCAAAACTGAAAAATAATTGCACCAATGGATCCCCCTCGAAATTCTCTTTCCAACGACTATATATAAGCCTATAGTCGGATACAAATTGATGCTTCAAACAAGCAAAAAACAAAGGCCTTGAAAAAATGTGCAGCTTTGGGACATTCCCAAATGGTCACCCATCCGAGTTGTGCTCTACAATATGTTGCTTTATTGTGGAGTTTTTATAAAATGTAGTACTAATGAAACTTTACAATAGCTTTGTAATTGATTTTGCCCCCTTTACATAAAAACAATTAAAATAATGGTAGTTTTTTAAAAAAACAATTAAAAAACTACCTTCTACAATGCACATTCTCTTCTTAATGTATGAGGATTTTTCTTGCGTGTACATCCAACCCTCTGCAAACACTTTATTAAGGTCACATAAAGTGAAGTTGAAAGAGAAATATGGTTTGATATGGGGTTTCAGTAAATTTCCATCGACCGACCACTATTTTCTCCCACGGGAGTCGATCCTTGGACAACGCGATTCAGGATACACCATGGCTTTGGCCAAAATTTAAACTTTCTGGTTCTATAGAAAGGAATTGGAGAATTACAAATTATTGCGCTTGGAAAACCAATTAACCTTGCGATTCTCGTCACGTTATGGTGAGATTTATCAAATTCGTCACAGCAAATCAGTGCCAAAAAAAATGGAGCGGCGATAAAAGAACCAAGGGTTAAGAACGGTAGCAGCGTTACTTACAGAGAAGAGAAGAGCTCCGTAGGGAAGTTGCTGGAATTGAAGGCCGAAACCCTAGAGGCTTTACCACAGAAAGAGAACTTCCCAGAGACGAGATGCCTGCCTACTCTGTATTACACCACAAATGAAATCAAATAAATGAACTGTCACAGAGTTGACCGCGGATCACGATGCCACCCTCCGGCAGAAAAATATCATTTTTCAGCTTTGTGTCATCGATCCCGAACAACACGTCCGTCAATGACGACTTACCCCCAATTGTTGATAATTTGGCGACAGTGTTATGGGGAAAAGATGCCAGAGCTGTGCAGTGGAGTCCACCAACTAAAAACACCCAATCCAGAGTTTTTGTAGACCCAATTCAAGGTTTTCAGAGAATGGAAATGGGTTGTTTGCAGGCAGAGAGAGGCAGCGCCTGCTTTAGTTTTCTGCAAGTGGGTGGAGCTTACAGAACAAGTGTGCTCAAGAAGAATTCATTGAGGCCATTTTGGGGTGACAGAGCTATGGGGAGAGGACTGGCAAAGAAATGGCAGCAGGGGAGGAGGACTGCAATCAGGTTAATGGGTGGGGATAGCTCTTTTCCTTCTGATGACAATAGACAGAAGCAAAGAGAAGTAGATGAATTGGGCACTTCCAATTTCTGTATTATAGAAGGACCTGAAACATTATAATCCTTTACGACAATGCAACTGCAGTGAAGATAGGTGAAGCCAAAGCTATCGCTGTTACTGGTGCAAGATAGAGGACTGCTGGTAGGGGCATGGGAATTAGATCTGTGAAGCCAGAGCCACCGGTAGAGGTTTTGCTTCCTGCTATGCAATCAAGGGCTAAGCCTGATTTTGCCGTGACCCTAATGGACGGACTGGCACAGAATTTTGTGCGGACGCATTGCTTGGGAGCTGTGGGCACTCTGCACGGCGACGCTACGTTGCTCACTAAAAATTTGTGCGGTAGATTAAAGCCTCTCCTCCTGTCGCGATTCTCCTCTGACGAACAATCTTCTTCTTATCCAGCCAGATCTAGATTTTTTATTTTTTAAATGCACGCACAGGTTATAAAAAAAATGTCGAACCGCAGAAACAATCGCTTGGATCTTCTTCAGATTTGGTAGAAAAAAATATTTCAGACCCCTAAAAAATTTTTTTTGAGGCTTGTCCTCGGATGGCGAGGATTGTCCTCTAAATTAGGGAAACTAAAACAAAAAATAAATAAAGAGTTTCTGGTTTCTGATCCACTCAACGAGTGGAGAGCATACTCCCTGACTCCATATTCCATAGGCGGATCTCACCGCTCTGATACCAGATGTTGGGACTGAACAAAAGGCATTGCATATTTACAAGTTATCTTACAATATATAAGCATCAAGCTTAGGAGGGAGATATGACAAGTGTCATAAGCTCCACTCCAAGTGTCTTTTAGAAGACACCACTCCAACTCAAACTGAAGACAGGGACAAGTGGCAGAAGACAAATGTCAACCTGTCAATCATAGGCATAGTGCACATTATAATAATATTCTAATAGGGTGGAGAATTTGAGTTTTTAAAATATTTTTAGCATAGTTTTAATTAATGTGAGTCATTTTTAGGGTGCAACATTTTGCCCCCACTTTAGCGCATTTAAAAAAAATGCGTTAAAGATAAAATGACATGCTTTACGAGAAAAAAAAATTATTGTAAATTTTTTGATGGTTTCAAGTTTTATTGTTAAACAGTTTTACGTATGATTCCCCCTTCGAGTTTTTACGCCAAATTCTATATTTGGTGAAAAACTCGAAATTTTTGATATATATGGATATTTTTTTTTTATGTGACTTCGTGTATTTTGTTTGATTAATTTGCATTTTAATTTTGTTTGGAATTTTTGGATGATCATGTTTGATTATGGAATTTATGGATATTTTAATCATGCTTAAATAATAAAAATGGTTTGATTTTTGAAAAAATGTTTTTGTTTGAAAATGTGTGTTTGTATGGTGATAGATTTTGATAGATTTAGCAATAGACCTCGAAGGATGTTATGTTGTTATATGACTGTTGGTGGAGTTCAAAGCTCGCTAAGTCATGAAGCTAATCCTATTTGTGAGGAAGATTTTGATATTGCTAAATAAAATGGTCGTGTGCTTAAGAATAATCTTAAGGCTTTTATGATGAAATGAAATTTTTGATGTTGTTTTGGAACAATGTGTTTAATAAGTGTTTGTGAAAATATATTGATTTAAGCATGAAAAATTTGAAGGATGATTTGCGCTAGGCATAAAATTCCTAAGTGTGAAATTTGAAAAAAATAATTACTTAGGAATTATACCATCATCATGAAAATCAAGATGAAGTGCAAGATGATATGAATTTTGTTTGTTCTTTTAAAATGCAAAATTAAAATCATTATGTCACATGTTCAAAATATTTTATAATTTTATGAAAATATATGGAATAACTTTTGGGCATGAAAAATTAGAAAGATGACTTGCGCTAGGCATAAAATTCCTAAGTGTGAAATTTGAAGAGAAATAGTTACTTAGGAACTATACCATCATCACGAAAATCAAAATGAAATGCATGATGAAAATTTTTAATTTTGCAATATTATTATTGGATAAATTATTGTGCTATGATGATAAAATAATTTGTATAAATTAATGCTAGGGATTGATATTAATTATCTAACAAAATCTCAAAGAAATATTTTAACTTATTTCAAAGACAAATTCAAATTTATCTAGAACCAGTGTGTGAAAAGTGAATTCATTATCTATTTTGATTGTCATAATGATACAAAATCTCTCAAGTAACAAATGTGTGTGCTTTGTAAGGTTAATTTACCAATTTTGAGTAAGGTAATGATAAAGCAAACTTGAATGAACCAATGTGTGTGCAAGTGAAATGTTCATTTAACCATGATTTTGTGCATGCATTGGTACTGAACTACTATGTAAATCAAATTACCAAAATCTAGCTAATCCATATGCGGACATTGGTCTGTACAAAAGAAAGGTTACTAATGTGATAGACATATCACCATGTGAAAGGAATTACCCAAGGTCAAGCAAGTTGGGCACAAATCACCTGTTATGGGGCTTACCTCATGGCTTTCGAATAACTGAGAAATTCCAGGGATTCAAGTTCAATACTCCCTTCTTTTCTTCAAATTTTTGGAATAGGGATTTCTTGTCCATTTCTGAACAAGGGGATTTTATTGCTTTGTAATGGAACATTTTTCTTGATTTTTTTTTCTTTTCTTTTTCTTTTTTTTTTTTTTCTTTTTTTTTTTCTTTTTTTTTTCTTTCTTTTCTTCGGGATACTTGCTCAGATTAGACGTAGAGCAAGGGATTTTATTTGGGTAGGGAGGAGCTTGTCCTTTTGCCAATTTCTCAGTATTCTAGACCATGCACATGATAGGATAGCAAGGGAAAACTTTTCACTTAAGGTATTAAGACTTACTATGTAGTATCACTTTTCGAATTTGCAACAAATCATTTTAAGATGTGAAAGTGTGTTCTTGGTTCAAAAAGTAGCAAGATCATTCTCAAAACTCAAAATTATTTAATGAAGTAATAGTGTTCTTTGGTACAAGAGAGATTTATAATCAAAATAACAAAATCAAAATCATTTTAAATATGTGAAATTTAGTGCATGGTTCAAGATAACTTTTGAATTTATCTGAAGTAAACTAAAATATAACTTGCAATCTTGGTAGATAATAAATGCAAAAATAATGCTCTAATAATGCTTTGGAAATATTTTTGTAGATTTTCAGATTTTGTAATTTTTTTGGTTGTTTTTTGATAAGATATTTGAAATGCATGAAAATTTATTTACAATTATGTACATTGATGAGACTTTTGGCTTTATGCATAATATCTTTTTAGGTGCATAATATTCATGGGTTCCTTGAGATATTTTCCATCCAAAGTAGCCAATATGTATGCACCTGATCCAAATTTAGCAGTAATGATGAATGGTCCAAGCCAATTAGGTTGAAATTTTCCTTTAAGATATTTTCTTGCATTAGTATTTTTTTATTTTCTTTTAAGACTAAATCTCCAACTTCAAAGGATCTATTATGAACTTTCTTTGCATATGATCTTTTAAGTTTGTCTTGGTAGGCACGAAGATGCTCTAAAGCATGGATGCACTTTTCATCTAGAAGTTCCAACTGACTTAACCTGCCAACGTGATATTCATCTCCTACTTCGGCATCTTGAAGTAGAAGAGCTAAAGAAGGAACTTCTAACTCAAATGGAAAAACTACTTTGGCACCATAAACCAAGACAAAAGGTGAAGCACCTGTAGGGGTACGAACACTAGTTCGATAAGCCCACAAGGCAGGATATAATTGTATATGCCAGTCACGACCTATTTTATTAACCAATATTTTTAGGATTTTGATTAATGTTTTATTAGATGCTTCAACTTGGCCATTTCCTTGTGGATAATAAGGAGTAGACCATCTATGTTGGATTTTATATTTTTGACATAATTTCTTAACATATTTATTCTTAAAACATGTACCATTGTTAGAGATGAGATTAGATGGAATTCCAAATCTACAAATAATTTGATTGAAAATAAATTTAGAAACTTGAACTCCTATGCAAGAAGCTAAAGGTATAGCTTCTACCCACTTTGTAAAATATTTTGTTGTTGTTATTATGAATTTATGACCATCAGAAGAAACATGATTAATTTTACCAATAATATCTAAACCCCATTTAGAAAAGGGCCAAGGAGAGGCTATGGCTTGGAGTTCCTGAGCAGGAGCATGAACAAGGTCAGCATGTCTTTGACACTTGTCACAATGATGCACATAATCATTGGCATCCTTTTCCATGGAAGGCCAAAAATATCCCATTCTAAGGAGCTTTTTAGCAATGGCACTTCCACTAAAGTGTCCTCCATAGGATCCATCATGGGCTTCACTTAAGGCTTTCTTAGACTCTTCTAGGTTAAGACATCTTAATAGGATACCCTCAAAAGATCTTCTATATAAGGTATTACCAACAATTACGAAGTGAACAACTCACTTACGTAATAGCCTACATTGGTTTCTATCTAGTCCTTCAGGGAAGGTCCCATTCTGCAAAAAATTAAAGATATCTATATACCAAGGCTCTGGGGTAATTTCATTAATCAAAAATACATCTAATGGTTCTAAGCAAGATTTAGAGGAAGCAGGTTCTTGGAGTTTGTGAATAATGATAGTAGCATACTCATCATCCAACTCCAAAGGCAATAAAGAAGCAATCGCAACCATAGCATCGACAGCACGGTTGCTAGTTCTAGGAATAGCTTCTAAAGTTACTTTCTCAAATAATGATATAAGTTTAAGCACATATTCTTTATAAGGGTGAAGTTTCTCATCTTGTGTTTGATAAAATTCATTGATTTGATTTATCATGAGCTGAGAATCTCCAAAAACTAATAAGACTTTAATTTTTAAAGCTAAAGCAGCTCGTAATCCAAGGATTAGAGCCTCATACTCTGTAGTATTATTAGTACAAGCAAATTATAATTTAAAAGATAAAGGTATAAGGTGCTTTTGAGGAGATATTAATATAATACCTACACCTGCACCACTCATACATCTAGCTCCATCAAAAAACAATGTCCAAGTTTCAGAATGATCTTCTTCTAAATTAAGACACTCATTAGGAAATTCAATGTTCATAGGATGAGTAGACTCTAAAGGTGCAACAACTAACTGATCAGCTATAACTTGGCCTTTTATAGATTTTTGGCTGATAAATATGAGTTCAAACTCACTAAGAGCAAGAACCCACTTAGTTGTGCATCCTGATAAGTAAGGTCTACTCATCAAGTACCTTAATGGATCAAACTTAGCAATAACATATGTTTTCTGACTTAGCATATAATGATGCAACTTTTGCGTAGAAAACACAACTATTAGACAAAGCTTTTCTAATGGAGTATATCTTGTTTCATAACTTATTAAAGTTCTACTTATATAATATGTAGCTCGTTCTTTCTTTTCATCATCAATTTGAGCTAACATAGCTCCAAGTGCAAGTTCCAAAGCAGAAATATATAGAATGAAAGGACAATCCGGTCTAGGCGGAACAAGCACTAGAGGGTTGAGAAGATATTATTTAATACTATCAAAAGCTTCTTGAAATTCCTTATCCCATTGAAAGGAAATATTTTTCTTGAGTAATTTAAGAAAAGGTTCTGTTCTATCTGCCAATTTATCAATGAAGCGATGAATAGCTTGTAATTTTCCTTGTAAGCTTCTTAATTCTGATATGTTTTTAGGAGGTGGCATATCACATATAGCCTTAATTTTTAGAGGATCTATTTCTATGCCTCACATAGAAACAATGACTCCTAATAATTTTCTATATTTTACTCCAAATACACACTTGTCTAGATTTAAACGTATCTTATATTCTCTTAATCTATCAAACACTTTTCTTAAATCATTAATGTGATCATCTTATTTTATTGAATGAGCTATAATATCATCCACATAATCATGCAAAATATCATACATCATATCATGAAAAATATATGTCATAGCTCTCTGATAAGTTGCACCTACATTCTTTAATCCAAAGGGCATTACTTTCCAATAGAATGTTCCCCAAGGAGTAATAAAGGTTGTTTTAGCTTGGTCTTCAGGAGCTATTCTAATTTGGTTGTATCCTAAAAACCATCCATAAGTGATAACATCCCACTCCCAGCTGTAAAATCTATGATTTGATCCATATTAGGGAGAGGAAAGTCATCTTTAGGGCATGCAACATTAATATCTCTAAAATCCTTGCAAACCCTAATCTTAGTAGCTTCTTTCTTAGTTACTGGAACAACATTTGATATCCACTCAACATAGTCAATAGCTTGTATAAAATTTACATTCAAAATCTTTTCTAACTCACTTTTAACTAGTAGTGCTACTTTAGGATGCATTTTTCTAAGTTTTTGCTTTACAGGTTTAGCATCAGGGTGCACTACTAAATGGTGCATAACTACAGAAGGATCTAGGCCTGGCATATCTATGTATGTCCAAGCAAAGACATCAGGATATTCTATGAGGAATTCAATATATAGCTTTTGTTTTTCTTCACTTAACTCTGATCCAATTTTGACCATGCGAGGGTTCTCTTCTGTCCCAATATTGATTTTTAAAATATTTTCTACAACAATATTTAAATCTCTTTCAAATTTGGGTGGTGCGGGTGACACACCCATTTCTTGTAATTCTTCTAATGTGCATTTAGCTAACTCTTCTTGAGGAGTAGTAGCTTCAATATGGGCTATACATGGCATAGATCCATCAAAGAAGAACTCATTCCTTAAAACTTCATCAAGAGATATATCATGACAGATATCACCCTCTAAACATTCATCCATAGAAGCAATCATTTCTGGATAAACCATAGTCAACATATTACAAGTATGTATCTTTTTAAGAAGCTCTTGTTGTTCCATATATTCTTGATATGTTATAAGATGATCATCATCTTCATATGGGAATGGTTCTATTTTTGTAGGAATATAACCAAGACCACATCGGATCGGCCATTCTTCGACTTCCAAAGGTTCTTTTATACCATTTTCATGAGGTCCTAAACCTTTACCTCTATAACCCATATTACACATCATTGGTTTTGATTTTATATATCCATTAGAAAAGTAACACTTAGCAAATCCATCTTGATCAATTGTAATTTTTACAATTGAAATTTTACCCCAATCATATCCTGCATATACAAAGTCACAACTCCCAATATGACAAATGCTTCCCTTCTTTGGCAAGCCTAATGTTCGAGGAGATGGTGGTAACTTAGATAGCACCAAGGAATCTTGGGTAGCAAAATTAACTTCTTCTGTAGTTGCAAGCACTAAAGATAAATCTGGTAATACTTCATCCGAAATGGCATATGAAGTAGATGGACTATCCTCCTTAACTGGTTCTTTAGATGCTGTAAATTTAAATGTTGTAGACTCAGGAGGTGAATCTGCTATTATAGATTTAGGAAATGGATTAGATATAGGCTCATAAGGTGATGATGATAATGATTTAGAATTTGTTGATGTTGATGTTTTAGAATGTGTTTTTAATGATATTGATTTAGAAGGTGATGATGATTTAGATTTAGAAGGTTTTGATGATGAGGGTGTACTAGGATGAACAAAAGATATAGCAGGATAGAATAGAACTCCTATAGGTTCCACCATAGCACACATATCAAATGGCCTAGGGTCACCATGAATGGTGACTAATTGATTTTTAAACTCAAATTTAACACATTGATGTAATGTGGAAGGTACTACTCTCATTGCATTGATCCAAGGTCGACCTAGAAGAATGTTGTACGATGCAAAACAAGGTACAACAAACACAGTCATATCCAAAATCCTTGGGCCAACTTGCAATGGGATTTTCATTACTCCACATGTTTCTTGAGTTTCATCATTAAATGCTTTAATAATCATTTCAGTATTTTTCATATCTTCTTTTTTAAATCCAAATATTTGAAAGAAATCATATGTGCATATATTTAATGATGATCCATTATCAATTAGGACTCTTTTAACTCCTACATCTCCAATCAATGTTGTAATGTATAAAGGATTATCTCCATACAAACTTTGAGGAGGAATATCTTTATCACGAAAATCTATGAAATTTGTTTCATCCAAAGTTACAACATTTACTACAACATTAGGTTCAATATCTTCAGGTACCATCATCTTACTTAAAGTTCTCATCAATTCTTCTCTATGTATGGAAGAAGTTCTTAAGAGATCCAAAAGAGAAATTCTAGTTGTGATGGTAGCTAATTGTTCATTAATATCATATGGAGATCTTTGTTGTGAACTTATTACATTATTTCCTTTAGTAGGAGCTTTTAATACAAATGGAGTTGTTTTCTCATTTTGACTTTGATCTTGAGAATTTTGATTTTGTGCTTGTTGTCTTGTAACAACTCCAATGGTACCTACAATGTTACTATGTCGAGGATCACCAAAATAGGGTCTAGCATTTTCTGCTTGCTCATTTGAAAGCCATTGTTGAGATGATGGTCTAGTAGTTACTCTTCTTGGAAATGGTTCTTCTGGAACTGATAAATCTGTAATAGGAGTGACTTGATCTGATTCATACTCTAAACTATTTGAAGCAATCTCTAATTCACTCCCTGTTTCACTTTCTGTGTCACTTTCTAAAGATGTACTTTGGCAATTCTTTAGAGGTCTAATAGTGACTAGAGATTCAATAGTTACACATGTTTTTTGAAAATCTTGATGTGGTAGAAAATTGCTAATAGTTCCTACATATCGAGTTGGATGAGGAACATTATGATGTTCTACTTGATTTACAACTTCTTTACCATGCTTTGGTAAAGGGTGTTGAAAAATATCCAAATTTTGATTTGCATTTTGATTTTGAGGTTTCTGTGTATTATTTTGAGCATTTCTTGGAGGGAAATTCTCTACTTCCATTTTTCCATTATCAATTAAATCTTGTATCATGTGTTTCAATATTTTACATGAGTTTGTTGAATGACCATCAACTCTATGGAAGTTACAATGTAAATCAACTCTAAATCCAGCTACGGTTGTATCAGGTTGTCTTATTTCAGGCAACCGTATCAAGCCTTGTTCCAATAATTGAGGTAAAATCATAGTTAAAGGCTGATTTAATCTTGTAAATTCTCTTGGTGGTTTATCAGGAACCTTTAATACAAATTTCTTCACAACTTCAACAAGGTTAACATTTGAGTTGTTTCTACTATCAGTAACTCCATCACCTACTACTTGTTTATTCTTATATTGATTCTTAGAAGTTTTGTCTTCATCTTTCTTCTTAAATTGACCTCTTCTAATGAGGGCATCTTCTACCCTCCTTGCTAAATCAATGGCTTGATCAAAGGATGTTACTGTAGTAGTAGAAAGTTCATAAGATAATTGTTCTTGCAAATTACCTATGAATATGTCCAACATTTCATGATGAGGTAATGCAAAGTGTAATTTACCCAAAATTTATCTCCACTTAGCCAAGAATTCAGCAAAACTTTCATCTTTTCCTTGTTTCAAGTTGTATAAATCTTTAATAGTCACATGCCTCTCTATGTAGGCACTAAATTGATGGACAAACATTTTTGTTGTCTCCTCAAAATTCCTTAAAGAATTAGTGGGTAACTGATAATACCACTCTAGAGCCATGCCTCCTAGAATTTTAGGGAACATCTTTAGTAACAACAAATCATCATGAGAAACATCATGACATGTTGTCCTAAACATGCGAAGATGCTCAATAGGATCTTCAGTTCCTTTATATATCAGGAGGATAGGCATAGGGAAATGTTTAGGATAAGGTTGAGCTACCACAATAGGATCTAAAGGTTGACTACACATCTCTCGATAACTATATGAGGGATGGTAGGGATCCATCTGGTCTAGACGAGAAGCTAACTATTTAACCATGGCTTCAAGTCCCTGTTGTTGTCCACCAAATTGATTTTGTTGCACCATATTATTATGTCTTTGATAATTTGATGTTGTTGTGTAAGTATTTCCAACTGAAACACTATTGTGTAAAGTGTTTGTGGGGACAATATTATGGAGTTGATATGAGATCTTGTTTTGTTGGATTTTTGTTGATGATTGGTATTTTGCACTTGTTTAGCTTTTTGTTGATTTGACATTTGTTGATTAAGAGCTTGAGTGAACATGGATGTGAATGGTTGTTTTTGTTGTTTAGGATTGGTTTTTGTTTCTAGCAACAATCTTGGATGATTGTACCATTGGTTTTTGAGCATTTTGATTTAAAGGTATCATGTTTTGATTAGATGGTCCTGCTTGATCATTATCTTGGTCTATTGAGTTCATGTATGATAATGGATTTGTATGTATTCAAAAAGTAGATGCTAAGGCTGCTTCCATATCACCTTCTCCTGAATTATCCATTTGTACTGCTTGATTAAACTCTTCTATGTGGTTTTTTATAAATTGGGTAAATTTGCTAAGAGACTCAAATTTAACATTTCCTTTTTCATCTAATGTAGGTTCATTAGGATCTTCTATTTTATCTTCTCCATTATCACCTTCATCTTCTGAAGGTACATAATCTTCAATGAGTGCTCTATCCTCAATATTTTCTTGTTCTTGTTCTCCCATATTATCATTTTCTACTTGTTTACCACTTCTTAATATAGGCATTTTGTTTTAGAATATTTTCTCTTGCAGATATATATTATATATATGTGCTAAAAATTTTAGGGTATATATGCTATATATATACCTAACTAAATAAACTAAAATAATATGATTGTTTTTGGGTTTTTGTAGTTTTTAGATTGCAAACAACAAAGCAAACACAACTATAATATTATAGATATTATACTTTAATTTTCTTGAAAAAGCCTATAGATATCATTAACAGGTTCAAGTTGGTCTGGTGACATGTAGTGTTCTTCTTCAAACTGGAAGTTGGATTTTAAGAATTTTATGAAATGTGCTATAGTGATGCAATCAACTTCACAATTTGACATATAAAAGTGTAATTCATGACAGTATTCTCGATAAAGCACAACTCTAGGAACTCTGTTAAATCTTCTCTTATCATCTAAGACAATCTCTTGATTTTCCACTCGTGATAGAAATTTATGTACTACTATTGCATTCTCAAGATAATATTCAAAGGAATAAAGACTTGGAGAAATTATAACTCTCTTATCTGCTAGCCACCTATCACAGGCTCTTTGAAGGTCAAAGTAAAAAGGTGCACTATCTAGATCCAAGATTCTAGACAAGTCAAACCTTATGATTTTCTTAAGTTCAGGTTCTTTAGCTCTTATAATCTCTAACCTTCTCCAAATCTCAGGGTATGGCACACTACTTAAAGAAGAAAATTCTTGGTTTGCTAGTACTGTACTAACATTAATTCGAATGACTCTCCTTATGTTATAATCTACCATCTATGGAATGCAGAAATATGTGAATTATAACTAATAATTTTGTTTTTTTGTTTTTTTGTTTTGTTTTATAAATCAGAAAGATGCCTAATGTTTTCATGTCGGGTTCACCAAAGAATGTAGCCCAAAAATTCTCGCACTCCTTTCCTCAAGGCTGATGGATCCATGCCTTAGAGGGGAATGGGAGAATGGATGGTCTACACCTCAGAAGAGAGGTACTTGATCGTACCTTCTTATGGTGATTTTTTGATGAATTGGGTGGGTTCACCAGGAAACATTTTATGGCAGTTTTTGAGCCTAGGTTTTGGGATTTGTTTTGATGTGTTCCTTTTATCAAATCATGCAATACACCTAGTTTGGCCAATATGCAACTACGCTAATCTATATGCAATTTTGATTTATATGTAAGCAACAAAAGTAGAAAATAGAATCTAAATAGGCAATGCAATGCTTAAAAAGTGATTTAAAACACTTACTTGTATCCGAAAGTCTGAAGAAGATTCTGATTTTTGATGCAGGTAATATCGGGTAAAATCCAACAATATCGATCAAAATCAGGCAATATCGGGTGACCCGATTATGTGAAAATCCAACCGATCTTGACTAAAAGTTGCAGTTTTATAATTGGATGTAGAAAACAACAATTTCACAAAGAAATATGTATTTGAATGGACTAAATTATAATGAGAAATGATCTTAAGATAATAATGGAAGGATGTTCATATGCATATCTATGCTAAATGTTTGAAATAATGAAGGAATATGCCTATTAAATCCAAAATAATAATAGTAATGAATTGAAATTGATGTAATGGATATGAAATATTAATTCTAAATGAGAGATATGGAGAAAGGAGATGCAAACTCTAAGGTCTGGATGCCCCTAGTCGGCTAAATTGTAGTAATGTGTGTTGTAGGTAAAATCGGGTGATTTTGTGCAAAATCGGGGCTTTTGTGCAAAATCGGGTAGAATGATATCATGATCGGGTGATCCGATATCGCTTAAATCTAATCGATGCACAATCTGAACCTACAAAAACATAGTGAAAAGGGTGAAAATATGGCATGAAATTATGCGAGAGTTCCAGGGGGAATCCGAGGTGAGGAGCCTAGATTAAAAAGGAGGGAGTCATGTGAGCTATTGGGCCAGAAATGGAAGAGGTTACAACTTCTTCTAATCTGGTCAAAATCGGGTGAACCGATCCCGCAACTACCGTGTAGTTTCCCAAATAGAGACAAGGAGTTACAACTTATTTTGTCGCCTTGCTAAAGTAGGTATTTTTTAGTTTTGAGTAAAATTGGGTGACCCGATTTCATGTAAAATATTTGATTTTGCATGAAATCGTGCGATTTTGCGTAGAGGTTAAAAACAACTTATAATGGGCATGAAAATTGAGGTAACAAATTAGGGGTGGCAAATTTGATTTTTCAAAATGTTTTTACCTTAGTTTTAATTAATGTGAGTCATTTTTAGGGTGCTACATTTTGCCCCCTCTTTAGCGCATTTTGAAAAAAAATGCGTTAAAGATAATATGGCACGCTTTATGAGAAAAAAAAAATTTATTGTAAATTTGTTGATGGTTTCAAGTTTTGTTGTTAAACATTTTTAGATATGATGCCCCCTTCGAGTTTTTACACCAAATTTTATATTTGGTGAAAAACTTGAAATTTCATATATATATGGATATTTTGTCTTATGTGACTTCATGTATTTTAGTTGATTAATTTGCATTTTAATTTTGTTTAGAATTTTTGGATGATCATGTTTGATTAGGAATTTATGGATATTTTAATCATGCTTAAATAAAAAATGATTTTGAAAATGTGTTTTGAAAAATGTGTGTTTGTATGGTGATAGATTTTGATAGATTTAGCAATAGACCTCGAAGGATGTTATGTTGTTATATGATTGTTGGTGGAGTTCAAAGCTCGCTAAGTCATGAAGCTAATCTTGTTTGTGAGGAAGATTTTGATATTGCTAAATAAAATGGTCGTGTGCTTAAGAATAATCTTAAGGCTTTTATGATGAAATGAAATGTTTGATGTTGTTTTGGAACAATGTGTTTAATAAGTGTTTGTGAAAATATATTGATTTAAGCATGAAAAATTTGAAGGATGATTTGTGCTAGGCATAGAATTCCTAAATAATTACTTAGGAATTATACCATCATCGCGAAAATCAAGATGAAGTGCAAGATGATATGAATTTTGTTTGTTCTTTTAAAATGTGAAATTAAAATCATTATGTCACATGTTCAAAATATTTTATAATTTTATGAAAATATATGGAATAATTTTTGGGCATGAAAAATTAGAAAGATGACTTGCGCTAGGCATAAAATTCCTAAGTGTGAAATTTGGAAAGAAATAGTTACTTAGGAACTATACCATCATCGTGAAAATCAAAATGAAATGCATGATGAAATATTTTTAATTTTGCAATATTATTATTGGTAAATTATTGTGCTATGATGATAAAATAATTTGTATAAATTAATGTTAGGGATTGATATTAATTATCTAACAAAATTCCCAAAGAAATATTTTAACTTATTTCAAAGACAAATTCAAATTTATCTAGAACCAGTGTGTGAAAGGTGAATTCATTATTTATTTTGATTGTCATGATGATACAAAATCTCTCAAGTAACAAATGTGTGTGCTTTGTGAGGTTAATTTACCAATTTTGAGTAAGGTAATGATAAAGCAAACTTGAATGAACCAATGTGTGTGCAAGTGAAATGTTCATTAACCATGATTTTGTGCATGCATTGGTACTGAACTACTATGTAAATCAAATTACCAAAAGCTAGCTAATCCATGAATGCGGACATTGGTCTGTACAAAAGAAAGATTACTAATGTGACAGACATATCGCCATGTGAAAGGAATTACCCAAGGTCAAGCAAGTTGGGCACAAATCACCTGTTATGGGGCTTACCTCATGGCTTTCGAATAACTGAGAAATTCTAGGGATTCAAGTTCAATACTCCCTTCTTTTCTTCAAATTTTTGGAATAGGGATTTCTTGTCCATTTTTGAACAAGGGGATTTTATTGCTTTGTAATGGAACATTTTTCTTGATTTTTTCTTTCTTTTTCTTTTTTTTTTTTCTCTTTTTTCTTTTTTTTTCTTTCTTTTTTGGGATACTTGCTCAGATTAGACGTAGAGCAAGGGATTTTATTCGGGTAGGGAGGAGCTTGTCCTTTTGCCAATTTCTCAGTATTCTAGACCATGCACATGATAGGATAGCAAGGGAAATTTTTCACTTAAGGTATTAAGACTTACTATGTAGCATCACTTTTCGAATTTGCAACAAATCATTTTAAGATGTGAAAGTGTGTTCTTGGTTCATAAAGTAGCAAGATCATTCTCAAAACTCAAAATTATTTAATGAAGTAATAGTGTTCTTTGGTACAAGAGAGATTTATAATCAAAATAACAAAATCAAAATCATTTTAAATATGTGAAATTTAGTGCATGGTTCAAGATAACTTTTGAATTTATCTGAAGTAAACTAAAATATAACTTGCAATCTTGGCAGATAATAGATGCAAAAATAATGCTCTAATAATGCTTTGGAAATATTTTTGTAGATTTTCAGATTTTATAATTTTTTTGGTTGTTTTTTGATAAGATATTTGAAATGCATGAGAAATTTATTTACAATTATGTACATTGATGAGACTTTTGGCTTTATGCATAATATCTTTTTAGATGCATAATATTCATGGGTTCCTTGAGATATTTTCCATCCAAGGTAGCCAATCTGTATGCACCTGATCCAAACTTAGCAGTAATGATGAATGGTCCAAGCCAATTAGGTTGAAATTTTCCTTTAAGATATTTTCTTGCATTAGTATTTTTTTATTTTCTTTTAAGACTAAATCTCCAACTTCAAAGGATCTATTGTGAACTTTCTTTGCATATGATATTTTAAGTTTGTCTTGGTAGGCACAAAGATGCTCTAAAGCATGGATGCACTTTTCGTCTAGAAGTTCCAACTGACTTAACCTACCAGCGTGATATTCATCTCCTACTTCGACATCTTGAAGTAGAAGAGCTAAAGAAGGAACTTCTAACTCAAATGGAAAAACTACTTCGGCACCATAAACCAAGACAAAAGGTGAAGCACCTGTAGGGGTACGAACACTAGTTCGATAAGCCCACAAGGTAGGATATAATTGTATATGCCAGTCACGACCTATTTTATTAACCAATATTTTTAGGATTTTGATTAATGTTTTATTAGATGCTTCAGCTTGGCCATTTCCTTGTGGATAATAAGGAGTAGACCATCTATGTTGGATTTTATATTTTTGACATAATTTCTTAATATCTTTATTTTTAAAACATGTACCATTGTTAGAGATGAGATTAGATGGAATTCCAAATCTACAAATAATTTGATTGAAAATAAATTTAGAAACTTGAACTCCTATGCAAGAAGCTAAAGGTATAGCTTCTACCCACTTTGTAAAATATTTTATTGTTGTTATTATGAATTTATGACCATCAGAAGAAATAGGATTAATTTTACCAATAATATCTAAACCCCATTTAGAAAAGGGCCAAGGAGAGGCTATGGCTTGGAGTTCCTGAGCAGGAGCATGAACAAGGTCAGCATGTCTTTGACACTTGTCACAATGATGCACATAATCATTGGCATCCTTTTCCATGGAAGGCCAAAAATATCCCATTCTAAGGAGCTTTTTAGCAATGGCACTTCCACTAAAGTGTCCTCCATAGGATCCATCATGGGCTTCACTTAAGGCTTTCTTAGACTCTTCTAGGTTAAGACATCTTAATAGGATACCCTCAAAAGATATTCTATATAAGGTATTACCAATAATTACGAAGTGAACAACTCGCTTACGTAATAACCTACGTTGGTTTCTATCTAGTCCTTCAGGGAAGGTCCCATTCTACAAAAAATTAAAGATATCTATATACCAAGGCTCTGGGGTAATTTCATTAATAAAAAATACATCTAATGGCTCTAAGCAAGACTTAGAGGAAGTAGGTTCTTGGAGTTTGTGAATAATGATAGTAGCATACTCATCATCTAACTCCAAAGGCAACAGAGAAGTAGTCACAACCATAGCATCGATAACATGGTTGCTAGTTCTAGGAATAGCTTCTAAAGTTACTTTCTCAAATAATGATATAAGTTTAAGCACATATTATTTATAAGGGTAAAGTTTCTCATCTCGTGTTTGATAAAATTCATTGATTTGATTTATCATGAGCTGAGAATCTCCAAAAACTAACAAGACTTTAATTTTTAAAGCTAAAGCAGCTCGTAATCCAAGGATTAGAGCCTCATACTCTGTAGTATTATTAGTACAAGCAAACTATAATTTAAAAGATAAAGGAATAAGGTGCTTTTGAGGAGATATTAATATAATACCTACACCTGCACCACTCATACATCTAGCTCCATCAAAAAACAATGTCCAAGTTTTAGAATGATCTTCTTCTAAATTAAGACACTCATCAGGAAATTCAATGTTCATAGGATGAGTAGACTCTAAAGGTGCAACAACTAACTGATCAGCTATAACTTGGCCTTTTATGGATTTTTGGCTGATAAATATGAGTTCAAACTCACTAAGAGCAAGAACCCACTTAGTTGTGCATCTGGATAAATAAGGTCTACTCATCAAGTACCTTAATGGATCAGACTTAGCAATAACATATGTTTTCTGACTTAGCATATAATGACACAACTTTTGCGTAGAAAACACAACTGTTAGACAAAGCTTTTCTAATGGAGTATATCAGGTTTCATAACTTATTAAAGTTCTACTTATATAATATGTAGCTCATTCTTTCTTTTCATCATCAATTTGAGCTAACATAGCTCCAAGTGCAAGTTTCAAAGCAAAAATATATAGAATGAAAGGACAATCCGGTCTAGGTGGAACAAGCACTGGAGGGTTGAGAAGATATTGTTTAATACTATCAAAAGCTTCTTGAAATTCCTTATCCCATTGAAAGGAAATGTTTTTCTTGAGCAATTTAAGAAAAGGTTCTGTTCTATCTGCCAATTTATCAATGAAGCGATGAATAGCTTGTAATTTTCCTTGTAAGCTTCTTAATTCTGATATGTTTTTAGGAGGTGGCATATCATGAATAGCCTTAATTTTTAGAGGATCTATTTCTATGCCTCGCATAGAAACAATGACTCCTAATAATTTTCCAGATTTTACTCCAAATACACACTTGTCTGGATTTAAACGTATCTGATATTCTCTTAATCTATCAAACACTTTTCTTAAATCATTAATGTGATCATCTTCTTTTATTGAATGAGCTATAATATCATCCACATAATCATGCAAAATATCATACATCATATCATGAAAAATATATGTCATAGCTCTCTGATAAGTTGCACCTACATTCTTTAATCCAAAGGGCATTACTTTCCAATAGAATGTTCCCCAAGGAGTAATAAAGGTTGTTTTAGCTTGGTCTTCAGGAGCTATTCTAATTTGGTTGTATCCTAAAAAACCATCCATAAGGGATAACATCCCACTCCCAGCTGTAAAATCTATGATTTGATCCATATTAGGGAGAGGAAAGTCATCTTTAGGGCATGCAACATTAATATCTCTAAAATCTGTGCAAACCCTAATCTTAGTAGCTTCTTTCTTAGTTACTGGAACAACATTTGATATCCACTCAGCATAGTCAATAGCTTGTATAAAATTTACATTCAAAAGCTTTTCTAACTCACTTTTAACTAGTAGTGCTACTTTAGGATGCATTTTTCTGAGTTTTTGCTTTACAGGTTTAGCATCAGGGCGCACTACTAAATGGTGCATAACTACAGAAGGATCTAGGCCTGGCATATCTGCGTATGTCCAAGCAAAGACATCAGGATATTCTATGAGGAATTCAATATATAGCTTTTGTTTTTCTTCACTTAACTCTGATCCAATCTTGACCATGCGAGGGTTCTCCTCTGTCCCAATATTGATTTTTAAAATATTTTCTACAACAATATTTAAATCTCTTTCAAAGTTGGGTGGTGTGGGTGACACACCCATTTCTTGTAATTCTTCTAATGTGCATTTAGCTAACTCTTCTTGAGGAGTAGTAGCTTCAATATGGGCTATACATGGCATAGATCCATCAAAGAAGAACTCATTCCTTAAAATTTCATCAAGAGATATATCATGACAGATATCACCCTCTAAACATTCATCCATAGAAGCAATCATTTTTGGATAAACCATAGTCAACATATTACAAGTATGTATCTTTTTAAGAAGCTCTTTTTGTTCCATATATTCTTGATATGTTATAAGATGATCATCATCTTCATATGGGAATGGTTCTATTTTTGTAGGAATATAACCAAGACCACATCGGACCAGCCATTCTTTGACTTCCAAAGGTTCTTTTATACCATTTTCATGAGGTCCTAATCCTTTACCTCTATATCCCATATTACACATCATTGGTTTTGATTTTATATATCCATTAGAAAAATAACACTTAGCAAATCCATCTTGATCAATTGTAAATTTTACAATTGAAATTTTACCCCAATCATATCCTACATACACAAAGGCACAACTCCCAATATGACAAATGCTTCCCTTCTTTGGCAAGCCTAATGTTCGGGGAGATGGTGGTAACTTAGATAGCACCAAGGAATCTTGGGTAGCAAAATTAACTTCTTCTGTAGTTGCAAGCACTGAAGATAAATCCGGTAGTACTTCATCCGAAATGGCATATGAAGTAGATGGACTATCCTCCTTAACTGGTTCTTTAGATGCTGTAAATTTAAATGTTGTAGACTCAGGAGGTGAATCTGCTATTATAGATTTAGGAAATGGATTAGATATAGGCTCAGAAGGTGATGATGATAATGATTGAGAATTTGTTGATGTTGATGTTTTAGAATGTGTTTTTAATGATATTGATTTAGAAGGTGATGATGATTTAGATTTAGAAGGTTTTGATGATGAGGGTGTACTAGGATGAACAATAGACATAGCAGGATAGAATGGAACTCCTATAGGTTCCATCGTAGCACACATGTCAAATGGCCTAGGGTCACCATGAATGGTGACTAATTGATTTTTAAACTCAAATTTAACACATTGATGTAATGTGGAAGGTACTGCTCTCATTGCATTGATCCAAGGTCGACCTAGAAGAATGTTGTATGATGCAAAACAAGGTACAACAAACACAGTCGTATCCAAAATCCTTGGGCCAACTTGCAATGGGATTTTCATTACTCCACATGTTTCTTGAGTTTCATCATTAAATGCTTTAATAATCATTTCAGTATTTTTCATATCTTCTTTTTTAAATCCAAATATTTGAAAGAAATCATATGTGCATATATTTAATGATGATCCATTATCAATTAGGACTCTTTTAACTCCTACATCTCCAATCAATGTTGTAATGTATAAAGGATTATCTCCATACAAACTTTGAGGAGGAATATCTTTATCACGAAAATCTATGAAATTTGTTTCATCCAAAGTTACAACATTTACTACAACATTAGGTTCAATATCTTCAGGTACCATCATCTTACTTAAAGTTCTCATCAATTCTTCTCTATGTATGGAAGAAGTTCTTAAGAGATCCAAAAGAGAAATTCTAGTTGTGATGGTAGCTAATTGTTCATTAATATCATATGGAGATCTTTGTTGTGAACTTAGTACATTATTTCCTTTAGTAGGAGCTTTTAATACAAATGGAGTTGATTTCTCATTTTGACTTTGATCTTGAGAATTTTGATTTTGTGCTTGTTGTCTTGTAATAGCTCTGATGGTACCTACAATGTTACTATGTCGAGGATCACCAAAATGGGGTCTAGCATTTTCTGCTTGCTCATTTGAAAGCCATTGTTGAGATGATGGTCTAGTAGTTACTCTTCTTGGAAATGGTTCTTCTAGAACTGATAAGTCTGTAATAGGAGTGACTTGATCTGATTCATACTCAGAACTATTTGAGGCAATTTCTAATTCACTCCCTGTTTCACTTTCTGTGTCACTTTCTAAAGATGTACTTTGGCAATTCTTTAGAGGTCTAATAGTGACTAGAGATTTAGTAGTTACACATGTTTTTTGCAAATCTTGATGTGGTAGAAAATTGCTAATAGTTCCTACATATCGAGTTGGATGAGGAACATTGTGATGTTCTACTTGATTTATAGCTTCTTTACCATGCTTTGGTAAAGGGTGTTGAAAAATATCCAAATTTTGATTTGCATTTTGATTTTGAGGTTTTTGTGTATTATTTTGAGCATTTCTTGGAGGGAAATTCTCTACTTCCATTTCACCTTTATCAATTAAATCTTGTATCATGTGTTTCAATATTTTACATGAGTTTGTTGAATGACCATCAGCTCTATGGAAGTTACAATGTAAATCAGCTCTAAATCCAGCTACGGTTGTATCAGGTTGTCTTATTTCAGGCAACCGTATCAAGCCTTGTTCCAATAGTTGAGGTAAAATCATAGTTAATGGCTGATTTAATCTTGTAAATTCTCTTGGTGGTTTATCAGGAACCTTTAATACAAACTTCTTCACAACTTCAACAAGGTTAACATTTGAGTTGTTTCTACTATCAGTAACTCCATCACCCACTACTTGTTTATTCTTATATTGATTCTTAGAAGTTTTGTCTTCATCCTTCTTCTTAAATTGACCTCTTCTAATGAGGGCATCTTCTACCCTCCTTGCTAAATCAATGGCTTGATCAAAGGATGTTACTGTAGCAGTAGAAAGTTCATAAGATAATTGTTCTTGCAAATTACCTATGAATATGTCCAACATTTCATGATGAGGTAATGCAAAGTGTAATTTACCTAAAATTTGTCTCCACTTAGTCAAGAATTCAGAAAAACTTTCATATTTTCCTTGTTTCAAGTTGTATAAATCTTTAATAGTCACATGCCTCTCTATGTAGGCACTAAATTGATGGACAAACATTTCCGTTGTCTCCTCAAAATTCCTTAGAGAATTAGTGGGTAACTGATAATACCACTCTAGAGCCATGCCTCCAAGACTTTTAGGGAACATATTTAGTAACAATAAGTCATCATGAGAAACATCATGACATGTTGTCCTAAACATGCGAAGATGCTCAATAGGATCTTCAGTTCCTTTATATATCAGGAGGACAGGCATAGGGAAATGTTTAGGGTAAGGTTGAGCTACCACAATAGGATCTAAAGGTTGACTACACATCTCTCGATAACTATATGAGGGATGGTAGGGATCCATCTGGTCTAGACGAGAAGCTAACTATTTAACCATGGCTTCAAGTCCCTGTTGTTGTCCACCAAATTGATTTTGTTGCACCATATTATTGTGTCTTTGATAATAGTTGATGTTGTTGTGTAAGGATTTCCAACTGAAACACTATTGTGTAAAGTCTTGTGGGGACAATATTATGGAGTTGATATGAAATCTTGTTTTGTTGGATTTTTTGTTGATGATTTGTATTTTGCACTTGTTTAGCTTTTTGTTGATTTGAATTTGTTGATTAAGAGCTTGAGTGAATATGGATGTGAATGGTTGTTTTTGTTGTTTAGGATTTGTTTTTGGGTTGCTAGCAACAATCTTGGATGATTGTGCCATTGGTTTTTGAACATTTTGATTTAAAGGTATCATGTTTTGATTAGATGGTCCTGCTTGATCATTATCTTGGTCTGTTGAGTTCATGTATGATAATGGATTTGTATGTATTCAAAAAGTATATGCTAAGGCTGCTTCCATATCACCTTCTCTTGAATTATCAATTTGTACTGCTTGATTAAACTCTTCTATGTGGTTTTTTATAAATTGGGTAAATTTTCTAAGAGACTCAAATTTAACATTTCCTTTTTCATCTAATGTAGGTTCATCAGGATCTTCTATTTTGTCTTCTCCATTATCATCTTCATCTTCTGAAGGTACATAATCTTCAATGAGTGCTCTATCCTCAATATTTTCTTGTTCTTGTTCTCCCATATTATCATTTTCTACTTGTTTACCACTTCTTAATATAGGCATTTTGTTTTAGAATATTTTCTCTTGTAGATATATATTATATATATGTGCTAAAATTTTAGGGTATATATGCTATATATATACCTAACTAAATAAACTAAAATAATATGATTGTTTTTGGATTTTTGTAGTTTTTAGATTGCAAACAACAAAGCAAACACAACTATAATATTATAGATATTATACTTTAATTTTCTTGGAAAAGCCTATAGATATCATTAACAGGTTCAAGTTGGTCTGGTGACATGTAGTGTTCTTCTTCAAATTGGAAGTTGGATTTTAAGAATTTTATGAAATGTGCTATAGTGATGCAATCAACTTCACAATTTGACATATAAAAGTGTAATTCATGATAGTATTCTCGATAAAGCACAACTCTAGGAACTCTGTTAAATCTTCTCTTATCATCTAAGACAATCTCTTGATTTTCCACTCGTGATAGAAATTGATGTACTACTATTGCATTCTCAAGATAATCTTCAAAGGAATAAAGACTTGGAGAAATTACAGCTCTCTTATCTGCTAGCCACCTATCACAGGCTCTTTGAAGGTCAAAGTAAAAAGGTGCACTATCTGGATCCAGGATTCTAGACAAGTCAAACCTTATGATTTTCTTAAGTTCAGGTTCTTTAGCTCTTATAATCTCTAACCTTCTCCAAATATCAGGGTATGGCACACTACCTAATGAAGAAAATTCTTGGTTTGCTAGTACTGTACTAACATTAATTCGAACGACTCTCCTTATGTTGTAATCTACCATCTATGAAATGCACAAATATGTGAAATATAACTAATATTTTTTTTTTTTGTTTTTGTTTTGTTTTATAAATCAGAAAGATGCCTAATGTTTTCACGTCGGGTTCACCAAAGAATGTAGCCCAAAAATTCTCGCACTCCTTTCCTCAAGGCTGATGGATCCATGCCTCAGAGGGGAATGGGAGAATGGATGGTCTACACCTCAAAAGAGAGGTACTTGATCGTACCTTCTTATGGTGATTTTTTGATGAATTGGGTGGGTTCACTAGGAAATATTTTATGGTAGTTTTCGAGCCTAGGTTTTGGGATTTGTTTTGATGTGTTCCTTTTATCAAATCATGCATACACCTAGTTTGGCCAATATGCAACTACGCTAATCTATATGCAATTTTGATTTATATGTAAGCAAAAAAAGCAGAAAATAGAATCTAAATAGGTAATGCAATGCTTAAAAAGTGATTTAAAACACTTACTTGTATCCAAAAGTCTGAAGAAGATTCTGATTTTTGATGTAGGCAATATCGGGTAAAATCCAACAATATCGATCGAAATCAGGCAGTATCGGGTGACCCGATTATACGAAAATCCAACCGATCTTGACTAAAAGTTGTAGTTTTATAATTGGATGCAGAAAACAACAATTTCACAAAGAAATATGCATTTGAATGGACTGAATAACAATGAGCAATGATCTTAAGATAATAATGGAAGGATGTTCATATGCATATCTATGCTAAATGTTTGAAATAATGAAGAAATATGCCTATTAAATCCAAAATAATAATGGTAATGAATTGAAATTGATGTAATGGATATGAAATATTAATTCTAAATGAGAGGTATGGAGAAAGAAGATGCAAACTCTGAGGTCTGGATGCCCCCAGTCGGCTAAATTGCAGTAATGTGTGTTGCAGGCAAAATCGGGCACTTTTGTTCAAAATCGGGTAGAACGATATCGTGATCGGGTGATCCGATATCGCTTAAATCTAATCGATGCACAATCTGAACCTACAAAAACATAGTGAAAAGGGAAAAGTATGGCATGAAAGTATGCGGGAGTTCTAGGGGGAATCCGAGGCGAGGAGCCTGGATTAAAAAGGAGGGAGTCAGGTGAGCTATTGGGCCAGAAATGGAAGAGGTTGCAACTTCTTCTAATCCGGTCAAAATCGGGTGAACCGATCCCACAACTATCGTGTAGTTGCCCAAATAGAGACAAGGAGTTACAACTTATTTTTTCGCCTTGCTAAAGTAGGCGCTTTTCAGTTTTGGGCAAAATCGGGTGACCCGATTTCGTGTAAAATCTTTCGATTTTGCACGAAATCGTGCGATTTTATGCAGAGGTTAAAAACAACTTATAACGGGCATAAAAATCGAGGTAACAAATTAGGGGTGGCAAATTTGATTTTTCAAAATGTTTTTACCTTAGTTTTAATTAATGTGAGTCATTTTTAGGGTGCTACATTTTTCCCCCTCTTTAGCGCATTTTTGAAAAAAATGTGTTAAAGATAAGATGGCATGCTTTACGAGAAAGCAAAAAAATTTATTGCAAATTTGTTGATGGTTTCAAGTTTTGTTGTTAAACTAGTTTTAGATATGATTCCCCCTTTGATTTTTTAGGCCAATTCCAAATTTGGTAGAAAATCGAAAGTTCTAAAATATATTGATCTTCTTTGTTTTATGTGACTGTGTATTTTGTTTGATTAATTTGCATTTTAATTTTGTTTGGAATTTTTGGATTATCATGTTTTTATTTATGGAATTGATGGATATTTTAATCATGCTTAACTAATAGAAATGGTTTGATTTTTGAAAAAAAAATGTTTTTGTTTGAAAATGTGTGTTTGTATGGTGATAGATTTTGATAGATTTAGCAATAGACCTCGAAGGATGTTATGTTGTTATATGACTGTTGGTGGAGTTCAAAGCTCGCTAAGTCATGAAGTTAATCCTATTTGTGAGGAAGATTTTGATATTTCTAAATAAAATGGTCGTGTGCTTAAGAATAATCTTAAGGTTTTTATGATGAAATGAAATTTTTGATGTTGTTTTGGAACAATGTGTTTAATAAGTGTTTGTGAAAATATATTGATTTAAGCATGAAAAATTTGAAGCATGATTTGCACTAGGAATAAAATTCCTAAAGTGTAAAATTTGAAGAAAAATAGTTACTTAGGAACTATATCATCATCGCGAAAATCAAGATGAAGTGCAAGATGATATGAATTTTGTTTGTTCATTTAAAATGAGAAATTAAAATCAGTATGTCACATGTTCAAAAGATTTTATAATTTTGTGAAGATATATGGAATAACTTTTGGGTATGAAAAATTAGAAAGATGACTTGTACTAGGCAAAAAATTCTTAAGTGTGAAATTTGAAGAAAAATAGTTACTTAGGAACTATACCATCATCGTGAAAATCAAAATGAAATGCATGATGAATTTTTTTTAATTTTGCAATGTTGTTATTGGTAAATTATTATGTTATGATGATAAAATAATTTATATAAATTAATACTAGGGATTGATATTAACTATCTAAAAAAAATCCCAAAGAAATATTTTAACTTATTTCAAAGACAAATTCAAATTTATCAAGAACCCAGTGTGTGAAAGGTGAATTCATTATTTATTTTTATTATCATGATGATACAAAATCTCTAAAGAAACAAATGTGTGTGCTTTGAAAGGTTAATTTACCAATTTTGATTAGGGTGATGATAAACCAAACTTGAATGAACCAATGTGTGTGCAAGTGAGGTGTTCATTAACCATGATTTTGTGCATGCATTGGTATTGAACTACTGTGTAAATCATATTACCAAAATCTAGCTAATCTGAATGCAGACATTGGTCTATACAAATAAAGATTACTAATATGAGAGACATATCACCATGTGAAATAAATTATCCAAGGCCAAGCAAGTTGGGCACAAATCACCTGTTATGGGGTTTACCTCATGGCTTTCGAATAACTAAGAAATTCCAGGGATTCAAGTTCAATACTCCCTTCTTTTCTTCAAATTTTTGGAATAGGGATTTCTTGTCCATTTCTGAACAAGGGGATTTTATTGCTTTGTAATGGAACATTTTTATTGATTTTTTCTTTCTTTTCTTTTTATTTATTTTCTTTTATTTCTTTTTATCTTTTTCTCTTTTTCTCTTTCTTTCTTTTCTGTTAGGATTCTTGTTCAGATTAGATGTAGAGCAAGGGATTTTATGTAGGTAGGGAGGAGCTTGTCATTTTGGTAATTTCTTAGTATTCTAGACCACACACATGATAGAATAGCAAGGAAAATTTTCACTTAATGGTATTAAGAATTACTATGTAGCATCACTTTTCGAATTTGCAACAAATCATTTTAAGATGTGAAAGTGTGTTCTTGGTTCATAAAGTAGCAAGATCATTCTCAAAACTCAAAATTATTTAATGAAGTAATAGTGTTCTTTGGTACAAGAGAGATTTATAATCAACATAACAAAATCAAAAATATTTTAAAGTTGTGAAATTTAGTGCATGGTTCAAGATAACTTTTGAATTTATCTGAAGTAAACTAAAATATAACTTGCAATCTTAGCAGATAATAGATGCAAAAATAATGCTCTAATAATTCTTTAAAAAATATATTTTTGTATATTTTCAGGTTTTATAATTTTTTTGGCTATTTTTGATAAGATATTTGAAATGCATGGAAATTTATTTATAATTATATAGATTGATAAGACTTTTGGCTTTATGCATAATATCTTTTCAAGTGCATAATATTCATGGGTTCCTTGAGATATTTTCCACACAAAGTAGCCAATCTATATGCACCTGATCCAAATTTAGCAGTAATGATAAACGGTCTAAGCCAATTAGGTTGAAATTTTCCTTTAAGATCTTTTCTTGCATTAGTATTTTTCTTATTTTATTTTAAGATATTTCTTGTAAAGAAGGAACTTCAAAGGATCTATTGTAAAATTTCTTTGCATATGATATTTTAAGTTTGTCTTGGTAGGCACGAAGATGCTCTAAAGTATGAATGCACTTTTCATCTAGAAGTTCCAACTGACTTAACCTACCAGTGCGATATTCATCTCCTACTTCAGCATCTTGAAGTAGAAGATCTAAAGAAGGAACTTATAACTCAAATGGAAGAACTGCTTCGACACCATAAACCAAGACAAAAGGTGAAGCACCTATAGGGGTATGAACACTAGTTCGATAAGCCCACAAGGCAGGATATAATTGTATATGCTAGTCACGGCCTATTTTATTAACCAATATTTTTAAGATTTTGATTCATGTTTAATTAGATGCTTCAGCTTGGCCATTTCCTTATGGATAATAAGGAGTAAACCATCATTGTTGGATTTTATATTTTTGACATAATTTCTTAATATACTTATTTTTAAAACATGTACCATTGTAAGATATGATATTAGATGGTATTCCAAATTTGCAAATAATTTGATTGAAAATAAATTTAGAAACTTGAAATCCTGTGCAAGAAGCTAAAGGTATAGCTTCTACCCATTTTGTAAAATATTATGTTACCGTTATTAGTTTGTATGAACTAGACAAGGAATCTATGAGGATTACTAAGAATGAGAAGAATCTTACCAAATCTTGCAAGGTGGCGTACATGGGGACAACCAACCTTAATACGATAAGGACCAAAACGAGTAATGGGTGGTAGAGGTTTACTCCAGGAAAGGGAGGAATCACCATTAGCATGGAGAAACCCACCATCAAGAGGAATAGGATGGGGGAGACACTCACATGGCAGAGGCCTTGTCGATCGAGGAAGAGTGCATTTTGTAGATGAAAAAAACCAGGTACAACTAAGAATCTGATCGCCAAGTCTGGAGCCAGAATTGATTCAAGGAGATAGGCAAAGAATTCACTTGAATGATAGTAGAGTAGTAAGGACAATGCTACCAAGGGACCAATCACCTATGCGACAAGAGGAAAGGACACCAGGTGAGGATACTCCATCTTGCAATTGTACAAATCCAAATTATACACACGAAGGAGGAAGGCTAGGGAATTCGGTAACATCACAAGTGGAGATGAATCGACCTAGAGAACAAATACTGATAGATGACACAACCACTCTGAATGTTATAGTTGAACCTCCAAGGGAAGAATTTGATGGGATCATACAAGTGAATGTCACTGTACAATTTCCAAGATGGTAAATGTAAATAGACTAGGATTAAAAAAAATAATAAATGAAAAGAAAAGAAAAAGCAAGTGTCTTAATTGTGAAAATCCCTCAGGATGCAACTAAGAAGGAAGTGGCTAAAAACTGGAAATGACGGCCTCTTCAGAGAGAGAAAATTTGGAAAAAATTCTAAGTATAAATATCATCCAAGTAAAAAAATTGAGGATGAAATCATACAAGTTATGAGATCGTACAAGTAAAATCGACATAAAAACATGTGAAATCATACAATATGACATGTTGTACAATTTGGATCATACACTATGATTTTGGCCATGTTGTATGATTTCCAACTAACCATTTAATGTGGCATGCACGGGAAAAAGCAGTGGTTAGAGGAAAATGTGGTAAAAAGACAAAAAAAATCAAAAACTTGCTAATTTATCAATCATCCATGCAATATGGAAGGAGAATGTGCAAAGTGGCACAATTTAGGGTTAATTTAATTAGGGTTTAGTTAGGGTTTCAAAATACTTTACATAAGAAGATAGAACTGCAATTTCATTAAACCGTACAAAGAGAATTAAAATTATCCCAGAGGATGAAGGTGGAAAGCATGCAATTGAATGAAGAAGACCATATGGGCAGCCAATTTCACCAAGAAATATACATTTAGAAGGATCCATTTTTATTAGCACCAGGGAGTACTTTTCATTTTCAGAAGAATAAATTCGGAGAAGGAACAGAAGAGGGAAATTAGGGTTTTACTCCATTGAAGAGAAAGATTCGAAGTTCAACAAGAAATATGAATAATATACAATAAAAAATGTCTAGGTACAAACCCAGAGGTGAAAAATGACAGATTAATATTTGGAGAAGTGAAAAATTGGAATCGAACAGTGGAAATTACAAGGAAAGTGAATATTTAAACCCTAAAATAGAAGATTCAAGTGAAAAGAGAGCTGAAAAAAGAAAAGTATAGAAATATAAGGTTGTAAAGCCATCAAATATAGCTAGGAATTCATCAATCGAAGATAAAATTTTGCTAGAGGTGGAGAATTTGGGAAATTGCTCTCAAGAAATACTAAAACGGAGGAACGGGGCAATCCGAAAAATGGGTTAGTGAAAGATTTGGCAAAAGAGGCCAAAATTTTGAATTTTTTACAACCTAGGGTTTGAAAAATCATATTTTATGATTTTAGAGGAGGAATGTATGATTTCAAAGCAAGATAGTACAGTTCTAGGTGATTTTCAGGCCATTTTTGGTAGTTTTTAGAAAATCATACAGATTTGTACAAAATTGTATAGATTCCAAAGGGGAAGAAATTCCAAAAGCAACATCGTATGGAGTAATATCACACTATATAATTTTATATTACATATGAATGATTTGGAATATTTATGATGGTTAGAAGACTAACGAGCTGGAAATCAAATTATGGGGAAAGAAAGTAGTGTACGATATAGAAGCGACTGGTGAAGGTAAGAACTATACAAGGGTACAAAGAAATGATATTGTATGATTTACAATAAGTCGTATGATTTCAGGTACACTTCTGATTTGGGAAACTGTGATGTTCAGCTACTAATTTAATGGACAAGATGGTGGAGGAATGATCTCAACATAAGATTTTGGATGCTGGTTAAGGTAGATTGAAGCTAATAGGATGGAGAGGTCACCAGGTCCATTACACAAGATAGAAGCATACCCACAGAAACAACAAGGATGGTATTTTTAGTCCCATGAGTGGTGTGGTAATCGTCCTTGGAGGAGAGGAGGATATAGGCCATGGAGGGGGCAAAGACATTGGTGGGCCAATCTGAGAAGAACACCACCAAGGCATCGAGAGGGAAGAATGGAACAAGAAAGGACCTCATGGAGAGAAATGGGGAGTGAAGTACACCTACTAGATCAGGAGGAGAATCTAAGCAATGGACAGGAAGAGTATTAGGTTGAAGTTAGAAATATCACATTTGTACAACATGGAGCAGATACATGTAGGAAGTGGTGGAGTGATGGGAAAAATACGAATCATCCTTGAAGGAAGACATTCGAGGATTTTTGTGTAGCAGTGATTACATAATTTCCACCATTTCACAAGTCCTTCTATCATAACTATCTATTACAGATAGTTCACATGTATATTTTTAGACACCTAAAACACGTCATGTCGAGGTGACTACTCATATGGGACATGCTAGAAGACCATATGGAAGACCTTGGAAAAATACCAAGGTATAGCAATGGTTCTAACCACTCATTTAGGTAGTTTGGTCTAATAAATGTTAGCCATGGTTGACACCCATGGTTAGCAGTGTTGATCGCACCTCAAAGCCACGACTAGTAGTCAAAATTAGTTGGACCTTGGCCGATCCAAAATTGGTTGCAATGGCCAATTGGTTGTAGATCCGAGTGGTTTAGGGGTGGAAAGATCCAAAAGTTTCCCTCCAACTACTCCAACTATCCAATATTGATCTTGGCTTCCTCAAGAAGCTAAGACATAGCCCTCCTAGGTGCTATAAGACCCCATCCAAATTGGGGAAAAGCCAAGAGAAGCTTTCATTTGAATGTAGCGAAGACCTACCAAATATGAGAGCAAATACCGAGAGATGCATAGGTAAATTTGAGCAGTGAAGCCCTGTCAAATTCAACACTCACCTAATTGCATTGTGATATTGCTTTCTTACCCCAAATTGAGAGATCAAAATGGCAATTGAAGCCATGGAGGTCTTAGGAGGCTAGGAGAGCCAAGAAACTCAATTATGCCAACTTCACATGCAATATGAGCAATCCAACCACCAAATTAGTTAGAGGACATAGAGGTGACCCTTGACCATCAATTTGGTAGGGAGATTCAGAGATTCAACCCTTGAATTGGAGGGTAAACATATCTCAGGCTCAGTCCACTGTCAATCGTGGCTAATAGTGCTCACCATGGGGCAAAGCCATGGTCGGGGTATTATCTTTTATTTCCTTGTTTTCTAGTTGTAGGATCTTTTAACTTCATTATATTAGGCATATTTCATGTTTATTTTCTTTAATAGAGACTTTGATCGATAGAATTAGGAGTTTTAGTCACTTTTCTTTCATTCTTGCAATCAAGATACTAATGGTCTTTTCCATGCTTTCATGCTTTTAAATTCATAATCAGGGCATTAGATAGATTGATTGATGTTTCCTTTACAGTATTAATGGTAGAATTATCATGTTTAATGTAGTTTAACATGTTTCTTGCATTTTCTTGATTTCATGTTGCTATGATATCTTTTGTACAATCTTCCTCCAAAAGCCTCATCAAGAGAGGCCTCCTTTATTACTAATATGCCTCTTGTTGTTTATTGCACGTAGGACTAATAGGGTTTTGACATGCAAGGCAAAAAATACCTCTAATCATGGAGAATAAGGTCATCGACACCTTGGAGCAGTTCGTGTCATTGTAGAAGGCATTGAAAGACACCTACCCTTGCGAGGGATATTTTCCTATTGTAATTGTTGTATCGAATGGGTATCCCTAAGAGGGATGAATTTGTAACATGGATTGATTCAAATTAATGGAAGATACATTTCTTGTTATGTGTTATTTCTTGTCAATTTGTGTATGAATGCTCATTTTTACATGCTTTACAACCATTACGGCATTAGGTGTTAGCCTTTTACAATGTTACAGAAGGCGATCATGGTGGGAAATCCACATTAAATGCCATAGACCACTGATATTTGTGTTTTGTGATGATAGGTGCTAGCCTCTATTGATAGCCATGGTCAAAATTTGTCGCCACGGTTGACACCCACGGGTAACAGTCACAGCCACATTATAGAGCCGTGATCAGTAGCAGACAGGTCGTACAATAGGGAATAAAAGCTTAATCGGATATGGACCTGAGGTAGGACCCATATCTCCCTGGTTTTCCTATTTTATCTATCTATGTTTTTCTAGAAAGCATAAAATGCTAGCATAATTAGGGAATGCAACAAAAATAGATGAAATGCATCGAGTCCCTAGGTCCTTTTTCTTAGGTTCCACTAGTCATTGCTAGGAACAATGGACCTCTGAGTGTAGTCCACCCTAGTCTCCAATGGTCTAGGTCCTTTTTGTATGTTGGTTTGCTTGTATGAGGCCCAATCTAGTGGCCATCTCATCATCATCATTAGTATGCATTTTTTGAAAGTCATTTAGATTAATCATGCATACTTTCTAAAATTAAACATTCCTTTTGCATAGCATATAGAAGAATCATTTGAGTGTTGTTTTATGCATTTAATTTTCATGTAAAATAAAAGGAACCCCACACACCATGACACAATGTAAATTCTAGTGAGTTGGAAGTCACATCCAACCACTAGTAGGGTTCAATGACGGTGGTAGTGATTTCCATCCGTTGGCCCAAATCCTTTGATCCTTGTGTTACTAGACCAATACCGGACCCAAGAACCATTCGTAGCCTAGAAAATTTGCATGTACTTCTCTTTGGAGGGTATAACGCTGATTGGGTGAGATTGGGTGAGGTTCTAGCAATACTTGTGCTCCTTACCTAGTGTGGACTTTCATTGCCACACTTTGGGGGGATTACGCAACTTGGATTTCATAGCCAGGTTGTCGAGCTACGAGCATACAGGTGAAATCCCTTTAACAATTGAGTATATCATCAACATTTTGAAAACATGATGAGAGTTACTTATTGATACAACAAATTGCAAAACACATCAAATAGTTTAGGGCTCACTTTAAACTTTAAAAGATATAATCACCATTTTTTACTTTGTTTTCTTTAAAAATTACATAAGAGATAATACAATATCATGGTGGCTACATGGAGAGGCCGACCCAGGCGTAGATCCGAGGTCGAGGTTGAAGCTCCACCCAATGCACAACAAGATGCGCAGCACCCTCAATCACAGAATCCTCCTAAATGTCATTCGACGAGTATTAGAGGGGACAATTCTACATGTGGGGATCTTGTTGATAATACCCCGGTATGAGGAGCTACTAGGCACTCCTTGAGACATATATCAGAGCATGGAGCTTCCCAAAATGGGGTTTCTAAACATGTCAACATTTACCGTGACCGCACTCTACGTGCATCCACAGGATCTACTAAAGAGTTTGTCATTGAGGGATCTAGATTGGTACCCCTTCATCCTATGTCTAAGGGAGGCTTGAGGCCCCCAACATTTGAGTATATATGAGTTCAGGATCCACCCATCCAGGGGAAAATGGAGAGGGCCACTTTCGAGCGTAGGCCCACTCAAACTCCCAATAAAGGTGAGCCTTGTAGGATCACTATAGATGTATCTAAAGTGGGAGCCAATGGTACGCCACCTCATGAGCCATGGTGTAGTAGATAGTTGGATGGTTTGGGTAAATTTCTAGGATAGCTAGGTTACAAGCCTACTCCTGTGCCTTCTCATCCTATGAGTGTGCATAGTGGTAGTACCATTAGGACTATCAGAGAACCTAGAGAGTGCTCCAAGAATTCTTGAGATATGCGTGCCCCTACATCTCATGCAGGCATAGAGCATAGGCAACATCTGGATGTGAATGCCATCTTCACAGACAAGGGCAAGAGCATAGCAGATCAGTCCATTGGGGGACACACCCACAAAGCCACTCAAATAGAGTGCACACACCAGAGGCCTCAAATGGCTGATCACATAGATAGATCTCACAAGCTGGTGTTAGAGAAAAGATGTTAGATTCTCCAAGACCAATTGGAGGATGTCCACGTAGAGCAGGAATGCCTCAAAAATGAGAACACTCAAAGGAAAAGGTTCATAATACAATGCTTATATGAACAATGAATGCATGAGCAATACATCCTTGATCAAAAGGAGTGTGTTGAGAGGGAGGATCGACTAGCTAGTGTCGGTTTACATCCCCGTAGTGAGCATAGGGAGCACATTGATAGATGAGTTGCTTTGCAACCTGATTTGCACCCTGAGTATATAGATACCCATACTCGCTATACGACCCAACATAGAGATGGGTGCCCTCCACTCGAGCATCATGGGCATAGGCAGTACGAAGAAGAAGTGGGAGATGAATTAGATCAAGAATATCCTAAAATCTCCCAAGTCGAGGAGGAGGACAAGCCTATTCCTTCACCTCGATCGAAGAGGAACATGCCTCCAAAGGTGCCTCCAAGGCAATCCATAGAAGAGGAGTTCTTATCTTCGCAGGCTTATAAAGTCTTGGCAAAAAAGGTCAAAGCTATAGAAAAGCAAGGAACAACTTATCAAAAGCCAACCTTGAATAAAATTCATAATGAACCTTTATGCCCATTAGTGCCTATTCTGGCTTATCCCGAGCATTTTGAAATGCCTAAGCTAGAAAAATTTAGAGGAGAGGAGGATGCTCAGGAGCACATCACGAGTTTTTTGGACATGTGCTTTCATATTGGAAGCAATGATGCCCTACTCCTATGGAATTTCATCATGACCCTCTCAAGCCCAGCCTGGGAGTGGTTTAATCAACTCAAGAGGTACAACATCACCAATTTTGAGCAATTGGTTGATGCATTTCTTGAACGCTTCTCCTTTGGCATCAAGAAAAAGGTGAACTTATCCGAGTTGGATGCTTTAATGCAACATGATGATGAGCTAGTTATGGATTATGGGAAATGATGGAGAAATATGATGGCAAATCTACCATTCTCCATCCCTACTTCTGAACTAACTAGAATGTTTACAAAAAGTTGCGCCAAGCACATTTCATTATTATTATAGTTGCAACAATATCAGACCTTCGAGGAGGCTTTGGCGTAGGCCAAAGTGATTGAGGATATCAAGTTATATGAGGGTAACTTGAAGCTCATGAACAAGAAGAAATGGAACAAGAGAAGCACTGAGAAACAATAGGCCAAGCTGGCCCACGTCAATCAGGTGGCTTTGAACCTTCAAAAAGGGGATAAGGGGCAACAACAATGAAATTATCAAGCCCAACCTCCTCCTACGTAGTATGAGTAGTGCAACAACAATCAGAAGGGTAAGAATAAGGAACAACACCCACCTCACCAGTTCACACCTTTTTCAGAATCAATGACTTCGATATTCAATCAATTGTGCAAGGCCAAGGTCATACGCTTTCTAGAGATCAAATTGTTGGACCCTAATCAACCCAAACCAAAGGGGTATAGGGATGAGTTGTACTATATTTTCCATAGAGCAAAGGGACACGACATTGAAGTATGTTGGAGTTTCAAACATTTAGTACAAAACATGATAGAAAGAGGTGAGCTAACTGTGGATAACCCTCAGGCACCAGATAATCATAATATGGGGATTTACAAAAATCCTCTACCTAACCATGAGGTACCAAGGAACAATATTGGCTAGGTCAATCAAGTACGCATCGAACCACCAACCCATGGGTTTGTCATAATGGTCAATGTTGTCACGAGGCATGCGAGGTATGAAAGACCAAATCAACCTCTAGCTCCCATTAGAGTCCAAGTTGCACCTCCTCCAAGGCCAGCCCAAAATGTGCCAGGCCCACCAACTAGACCGGTGGTGACAATCAGGAGTAGGTTAGTCCAAAACCTACAGATAACTCCAATGAAGTTGTCGATTTATGAGTTGATTCAGTAGTCTCCCAAGCATAGGGAGATGCTTATGGATATTCTAAGGTCCATAGAAGTATAGTCCCAGGATCCTAAAGCATTCACACACTTCGTGGGACACGTGCAGCAGTTCCAAGAACCGATCATACAATTTCATGATCATGAAGTCAAGATGGTTTCCACTATCATAGCGGACCCACCACTCCATATCATTGCATGTGTGAATCACATACCTTTCAAGTGGGTTTTGATTGATACAGGATCATCAATCAATATTATCATGACCAAGGCATTAACATACCTAAAGTTACCAAAGACGCATATCATACCTTCTACCTTCACGTTGAGAGCTTTTAACGATGCATTATGCTCAACTGTCGGCATGATAGTCTTACCTATTTAGGTGGGGCTGAAGACCATCCCCGTGATGTGTCATGTGATTGAAGGTGCTATGCAATATAATATACTTCTAGGATGGCCTTGGATAAGATAAATGCATTGTGTCCCCTCTATTCTCCATCAATGTATCAAATATGTGCATGAGGGGCAGGTTCACGTGGTGCCTTCCGATGAAGAACCATTTAAATACGTGAATCTAGCAGATTTTCCAGGGGATTTTGTGCTCCCCTCAATGCACCTAGACATACGGCCTACATCACCGATCAAAGAGCTAGGAGGTAAAATAAGAGAAGTGTGTGCCAAACCTACAACATCCGTATCTCAATGATCGGAGCACACGATAACTACTTCTACTAGACCGTCGACATCCATGATGCATTGGGATGATAAGAAGCTAAAAGCAAATATGGGTGAAAAAGAGAAGAAGCAAGCACCCAAACTAGTTGTGATCGAGGTTCCTACTCCCATGGAAGTAGATAATGCTCAAGTAGAAGTCGAAGAGGCACCTCATCCTACTTCACCTGCATCTTTAGTAGGGTCATCTACACCATAGGTGATAATTCATTTGGTTAATCCTATATTGGGGGAGTATATTATGTAGAATGTGATGTTTACACCGATCATCGAGACTGCACAAGACATGGGCCGACCACAAGCCCATCGCCTTCCCATAGGGATGGTGGTACCACTAGGGGTACCTCCTAACCAAACTAATTTCATCTATGGAGGGCTCGACCAGGTTGCATCTCGCACCCCCATGGATGAAGATGATGATGAGCCATTCACTATGAATGTTCATTATCTTTCTAACCTAGAGTATGCCTTGCGATATTTTGAGTGTTACCATTGGCATGGTTATGGTCTCAGATTATCTGAGTAGGGGCGTAGGAGGCCTTATGAACCATAATATCAGTTGCCTATAGATAGGTTCGGGTTAGGATACCATATTGGAGGATAGGCTGAACTCCTCATGGCATATTTAGACCACCTATACCTCAGTCTAGGGGGTGAAGTCAACTTCAATCCTTATCACCCCAATCCCACCTCTTTTTGGAGGGATAACTAGATAGTGTCTTATGTCACTATAGGACCACCCGAGACATATCATGAAGATATCTTGGTGGAGACCGGTCTAGAGCCTATACCAAGAGAAAATTTGGATGAACAAATTCATGCAGTAGCCGATGACATAGGCCTATAGGTTCACAATGCTGGCATAGAAGAAGACTCCAAGTCAAAATATCATTCTGACGAGGACATAGTAGAGTCCATTTCTGAGAGAGGTGGACCGAGTTGCATATATGACATTGATGACGATGGTGAGTCCTCAAACAATGAGTGATTTGAGGATGAGACTGAGTTGGCTTATTTAGGCCCTCTTAATTTACGTCATCTATTACCTTCAGAGATAGTCATTGAGGATAATCAATCCTTCATGGATGATAGTAGTTATCGAGAGTGGGATTTCATGGGGCCCCACCTTCCCAATCACTCGATTCTAGTTGGTAGTGGTGAAGGTCTCTATTATGATAGTGATGATGAAGATGAAATAGAGAGAGCCTATCTAGGGCCTCCCTACTTATGTCATCGTAATGCACCATACACTATAGTGGATATGCGTAGAGATATCAATATCCACCCATGCCTCAGAGGAAGAGCTCCTAACTTGGATAGGATTTATCATATGGTCTTCCCTAATCCATCGATATTCAGAGAGCTCCTCGAGCCTAGCGATCCTATTTTTGAGTCTGTTCATAGACCAGATCCAGAGATCCCCATACCCCTAGAACCACATCTTAGGGATGGAAGTTATATCAATATAGAGTCACATGCATGTGGTCCTGGAGACATGATCCATTCCATCAATATGATCTCCATTGATTTGACCACTCCACTTCACAACCCAGCCGATCCTTCCAAACCATTGTGTCTTGATGTAGATGCTATTGATTGGGATCATGCTGACTCACCACTAGAGCCTAAATATTTCTTCCCTAATGAAGAAATGCTGCAACCTTTTCATTTTGCACTAGGCTATGCACATGATGTTTATCATGCTGAGGATGCTTCCAATGCGGAACCCATAAACCCAGTAGATGACATCCACTTGATCCCTATGCCTCATCAGCTTGAGGAGGGATCCCACATGTCAGTAGAGGAAACCTTTGAAGTGGATATTAGTAATGATCCCACCAATCCAAGGAAGGTTAAATTTGGAGAAATTTTATCTCCTAATGAGCATGCCAACCTCATCCCTCTGCTAAGAGAGAGACCTAATCTCTTTGCTTGGACTTATAAAGACATGTCGGGTCTAGATCCAAAATTGGTTACTCATAACCTTTTGCTAGATCTATCAAAGAAGCCAATCAAGCAGAAACATCAGGAAGATTCATCCGATAGTAGCCTTAATGGTCAAATATGAATTATAGGATGAGGGGGGGGGGGGGTTTTTTTCCTCCCCCCACACGGAGGGGGGGGAAGGGGGCGGGGGGCGGGGGGGACGGGGGGGGGGGGGGGAGGGGGAGGAGGGGGATAAGGCGCCCCAAAAACGCCACCCCCCAAGGGGCCCCCCCCCCCCCACAAAAAAGCCGCCCCGGGGGGCGCCAGGGGGGGGGGGGAGGCCCCCCCCCGGGGGGGGGGTTTTTGGGAACAACCAAAATGGGGATAGCCCCAAAACCCACCAAAAAACCCCCTCCCAAACCCCGGGGGGGACCTTTTGCCACAGGGTTTTCCCCTCCGGTCCTAAAAATATTGGTGCTACATATCGGGCTATGACATATATCTTTCATGACTATATGCATAAGATCTTGGAATATTACATCGATGACTTATTGGCAAAGTCATTGCTACGTTCAAAGCATGTTGAGGTCCTGAGAAAGGTCTTTGATCACCTGATAGAGCATAATGTCAGGTTGAATCCTAAGAAGTGCGTATTTGGCGTAACTTCAGGAAAACTCTTGGGATTCATAGTTTCAAAGTGAGGCATCGAAGTTGATCCAACGAAGGTCAAGGCAATTTTAGAAATACGTCCTCCCATGAATATCAAGGAATTAAGAAGCCTATAGGGCAAAGTAGCATCCATAAAGTGATTTATCGCATAGTTATCGGATAAATGTCGACCCATGAATCAACTACTACACAAGGGGGTCCCATTCAATTGGGACGAGGACTGTCAAGCAGCCTTTGTTGAGATTAAGCAATACCTAGCAATGCCGCCAGTGCTAGCTCCACCAAGACCAGATGAGCCTTTTTTGCTATATATATCGGCGATTGACTTTGCATTAGGGACCATGTTAGCCCAAAAGAATGTGCAAAGCAAAGAGCAAGCCATATATTACATTAGCCAAACCTTGGTGAGTTATGAGCTAGGATATGCATACATGGAAAAATTGTGCTTAGCAATAGTGTTCACTACAAAGAAATTGTGACATTATATGTTAAGTCATACGACGTATGTCATATCAAAACAAAATCCTTTGTAGTATATGATGAGCAAGACATATCATAATACACGTACTACAAAGTGGATCATGCTATTGATAAAATTTGATTTGGAATTCATTATCCAAAAGTCCATTAAGGGATAGGTCATAGTTGATCAACTAGTTGAGGTGCCTCTCGAGAATAGTAGGCCCCTCACCATTGAGCTTCCTAATGACATATTTTTTACCTTATCAGAAGCACCTGAACCGGAAGAACCAGATAACAAATCTAATATGACCTTGTTCTTTGATGGTTCAAAGTGTGAGCAAGGGGGTGGTGCAGGAATAGTATTGTTCATGACGTAAGGTGCTCCTATGCCCTTGTCATTTAAGTTGGACTTTCCTTGCACTAAAAATAATGCTGAATATGAAGCCCTAATTTTGGGCCTCCAAATAGCTGTCACCATGAAGATTAAAAGGTTAAATATCTTTGGTGATTCCCTTCTCATTGTTAACCAAGTGAAGGGACTTTTTTAGTGTTGATGTCCTATCTCAAAGTCTTACAAAGATCTTGTTGATACATATTTAGCTCAATTGGAATGGTACGACATCGAGGCAATCCCTCATTCATCAAACATATTCGTAGACACTATGGCATCTTTGGGATCCTTAATCCCTCAGAATCCATCTACCAATTTTACTACCATCCACGTAAAAAAATTGTCACATTTTGCTGTGCAACATGAAGCTTTGGATAATAAAGAGTCAATCAACATGATTCAGGTAGAACCAAACCATGAATGGTTCTATAGAGCCAGAGACTTTCTCAAGAGAGCACCTTGGGGGTCATTGATCTCGTAGGGTCCTACGAGGAATGGTACTACCATTCACCATAAGGTTTTTTCCCAATCTGCATTTGTGAATGTTAAACCATAGGGGGAACATGTTATCTTGTCATTTGAGGCTTGAGAGCTATCAAAATTGGATGTCATAGATATACGACTTCCTTAAGCTTGGTGTAATCCCTCAGGGATTGTCATGTGCCATGAAGCGCACATTTAAGTAGAAAGTGACAAAGTATGTCTTGTTAGGAGAAATTTTGTATCGTCAAAGCTACGATGGAGTTCTCCTTCATTGTCTTGAGCCCCAAGAATCATCTTGGGTAATTTTACAAGCTCACGATGGTACGTGCGATGGCCATTTTAGTGGCATGGCTATCATCAAGCGCATCCTTTGCATGGGTTATTATTGGTCCACTATGGAGAAGGATTACAATGTGTATGTTAGGAAATGCGTTAAATTCTAGCATCATGCTAATCTTGCACACCTACCATCATAGGCCTTATAGCCCATTCAAGCGGCTTGGCCATTTGCTCAGTGGGGTTTGGATCTCATCGATAATATCTCTCCTTTATCATCGAGTTGGCATACATTCATTATTATGGCTACTGAGTACTTTACTAAGTGGGTGGAAGTAGTCCCATTAACAATGACAATTGGAGCACGTATTTCTGAGTTCATACTCACCAATATCATAAGTCATTTTGGGATACCATCCAAGATAATTTTGGATAATGGTACATCATTCAAAAAAAAAACTATGAGAGCTTTGACGTTCAAGTACAAGATCAAACATAGTTTTGTGACTCCATATTATCCATAGGAAAATGGGCAGGTTGAGGCCTTGAACAAGATAGTGGTATCCATCTTGAAAAATATGGTACAAGAACATCATAAATATTGGCACATCCAACTACCCCTTGCATTATGGGCTTACAGGACTAGTATTCGGACACCCACTGGGGCAACTCCATTTTCACTAGTATATGGCATTGAGGCCATTATGCCCTTAGAGTTGGAAATTCCAACGTTGTGCATCACATTGAAAGAGTTCATCGATGATGACACTACACGACAAGCTCACCTAGATCAATTGATGCTTCTTGATGAACGTTGCGTGAATGCCCTTGAGCATCTATGTGTTTATCAAGAGCACTTAAAATGAGCTTACAATGATAAAGTCCATCTGAGAGACTTTGAGGTTGGTGATATTGTGCTAAAAGAGAACCAATAGAACTCAAATATACCGCCATAAATGTGAGACAAATTTATGGCTAATTGGTTAGGTCCTTATATCATCTCTGAGAAGATTGGACCTGGGACATACCACTTGACATCGTTGGAAGGGATTGAAGAGCCTGAACCTCTCAACATCCTTCACCTTAAAGCATTTTATGCCTAAAACCATCAAAAAAGCCCCAAAGGCATCTGTAAGCCCTTTGGTCATTCAAAAAAAGGCCCCAAAGGCGTCTGTAAGCCCTTTGGTCAAATAAAAAAGTTATAAAATTTAAAAAATTGGAAAATATCAAAAATTCAAAAATATTTGCATTTCATTTTGCATTTGCATTTCATTTCATTTGCATTGCATTAGGCATATCCATCCGTTGCACTTGCATTAGGATAGTTGTGTTTACAATCTTACAAATGACACCATGTTTGTATTTCAATCATGCATCTTTGCACTATCATCATCATTCACCACCTGTGTGAGTAATTGTGTTTTTCAACACAACCTTTATTGTTGCTATGAAGAATATACTAGGGTTTTTTGGTCATTCAACCATACCTAGTGGTCTTCTCAAGAGTTTGGTAGAAATCTTGCTTTGCTTTTGTAGATGAGGTCTAGTTTTGATAGCACTTAGCATATCAGAATCCTATCACTAATAAAACATTTAAACAATCCTAATTAGGGTAAGGAAGGATGAACACTACAAAAGTGGTCCATGGTCACCTTAGGCGAAAGGTTTTGTTACTTGCTCATTTTGTGAGGAGCAATGGTCTAGAGTAGTGGTCATTGGAAAAAGGACAAGCTTACCCCCTACCCGAATAAATCCCTTGCTTACAAATGAAGGAGAAAAATCCCCGAGTGAAATTCCAAAGTTAAATCCTCATAAATGAAATCAAATCAGTATCAAATCCCTTGCTCAAAATAAAATATAAAATAAATAGTGATTTTCATAACTATACAAAATAAACAATGATTTTCATCACTATACAAAATAAACAGTGATTTTTATCACTATATATATGAGCAAGTATCCCATTAAATTGAAGAAAATAAGGGGGTGAGATTGAATCCCTAGAATGATCAATGCTTGAAATCCATAGAGTGATCCTCAATCTCAACAATGGGCTGAAAGAATCTCGCCTGTCATTGAAGGGGTAGTTCTAAGAAATTTACAAATGAGCTAGCTTTAGGTGGCCCGGATTGCCTAGTGGTCTAGTCTAACTAAATCCAAACCTAGGATCGGATAGACATTTGAGGATCCCCAATCTTAGAAATGGGCTGAAAGAATCCCACCTGACATCGGGGTATGCTTATGCCTTATCTAATATACTCATTTGCACACACAGGGATAATGAATAGTTAGGGTCTATCCTAGCAAAAACTTTATTTTTCAGAAGTCTTGTATGGTCAGTATACAACTTTTGATAAGTCAACTAGGGTGTTTGAGTCTCATGGAAGACCTCAAAAATTCCCAAATAACAACAATCAATTTTCAATGCAATCATCAAATGTCAATTTCTTTTATGAGAGTTTGTTTATTAGAACTATTTGTAGTATAGGATAGATACCGGATGGATGTCAGAAATAATATTTAAATGACCACTGACTATATTATATTTACTATTCTAATATACAAATGCTTATGAATAGAAACCATATATAATTGCATATCACATATGGGTACACAATTTGTCAATTTTCATAAAAAGATATAACAATTACATTTCATGATTGGTATACATTTTGTGGTGTCATCCATTAGATTTTTAAACCCACATTGCATTCATACATTATGTTTTAAGTGATTAAAACATACATGTTCATTTACATAGCATTCATCATAGAAAAAGTTGTGCAATACATACATGGCATAAATTATGTCATAACAACATAAGTTAAATGCATACAAGTACAACAAATTACACATGCATTTAACAACAAACATTGCATCATAAGTAGTCCATCTATACATATATATCATTGCATCTAAAATCATACATCCATTATACAGCTAGTGCATGTCATCCATACATCACATCATATAGCATAAAATAAATAGCACATCTAAGCATTGCATCCATATGCATCTCATAAAATCTATAAACAATAAAGTAAAATAAACTCCACATATAATGAGTCTCAATGTCAGATCATATATATATATATATATATATATATATGTATGTATGTATCAAAAAAATATACATAATAAGTACACCGACATATGTCAAAAATTCCCATAGGCTACAATTGTGTAGGTCCTCGAACTTACACACAAAAATGGTACAAGCATCTAGCATAGATTTGTACTAAGCAAGTTTTGCACCCCCAGTCTGAGAGGCTCCACCCTCGCCTCCACCATCCCTGCATCTAGAATAGGTACCAGAGGTCCTCTCTAATCTGTGACTCCTATGGCTAGAGTGAGACGAAGACTGGCCTGTCTCTCGAGTATGAGTCCTCTGATAGCCTAAAATTGTGGGCATCTTCAGAGCCTCACCCCTAGTAGCTAAATCTATCCTCTTAGAGAAGTTATGTAGGTAGAATTTCATGCTCCCTCATCAATGTGCTGCTACACTATAGCCTAGAATCTCCTAATATCTACCCCTTGATATACCCCTACTAAACCCTATACTTCCTGAGTTGTAGGAGAAGTTGGTGGCACTAGAGCAACCTGTGAAGTATATGGATCTCCCCTCTCAACCCTAAGCACATCATATTGTGCCCTAAGAGAATCTAGCTGAGACTATAAAAGGATGCGCTAGCTTGTAACCCACTGTATCTTTGTATCTTCCAAGGCAATCTTGGTCTATAGAGTGGTCTTCTCCTCCTCGTAGCCATGCCACTAAGCCTACCTTGCTATGAGTTGATATTGTAGATCTCCAACCTTTTCCTAGAAGGTGGAAATGGTGGTGTCCCAATGTAGAATTTATGTCTGCAAAGAGCCTACCTAAGTATGTAGGTTGTCAACCTAGGCCCTAAGCTATATGACCTCACTGTTAGGTACAACCTCGTCCTCCTCCTTAGCTAGGGATGCCTCCTTTGTGGATTCCTCGCCCCATCTACCCTCGGCCCTATGAAATTGAACTATTTGGTGACATGAGATAAGTAAAATAGCTCTCATACCTCAGACTTGCGTCCGAGGAGCCATCTGTCTCTACGTACTCGATGCAACTGATCATCGGCATTCATCCATGGAGGGTAGTCTAGGTATGGCCACCAGTCAACCTGGCCCACCTACAGTCACGAGAACTATCCAATTGAGTGAGCCAGGTCCCTTGTATGAGATCTACTTTGGAAGCCCTCCTGCTCATGAGGCCAACATGTTGCATAACATTGGTGCGCCTCCTCAATGGTGCTAATCTCGAGTGGTAGGCCAGTGGGGCACTCGATCTTAATGTGCTTCCACCCCATAGATCTAAAGTAGTAGACTACATCCGATGCCTACTCTACTCCTCTGTATGATCTAATATAACTCATTATAGAGCTACGCTAGTAGGGCACTCCCCCAGGATAGGATCAAAGGTTGATCAGTGTTGCTTGCCAGAACATCATGCATCCTAGCCAGGAGGTTCCAAGGGAACCTCACTCCAGAAGAGTTAGGCAAGACAATCTGCATGATCAGGTGTATAAAAATGGTTTCTCACTGGGAGAAGACCCGTTGGGTGTACCAATGCTCAATGTGGACCCCTCCATGGTCCGAGTGTCATTGTGCTACCTCGCTGCATCCACCAAAGATCATCATGAATACTGCATTCTTTGCCTCCATCGATGAAGATGTGATGGCCTCGCCATCCAGAGGGAGTCGAAAGATGTGGTAGACATCCTCCAGAGTAATGGTCATCTCACCTGTCGGTAGGTGAAAGGTATTGGTTTGTGCATCCTAGCATTGGGCCAATGTAGTCATGTAGGCCTGGTCGACCCTAATGGTGGGGAGGCACAAGACATAGCCAAATCCCACAATCCCGAACCAATCCTACTTTGCCTAGGTTAGGGCACCATGTAGGTTGTGAAGGATATTTGATTCCCTCACCCTCGTAGTTAGAGTCTGGTCGATAGCAAGATAATAAGGCAAAAATGAATAAAAATCAATCATAAACATCAAAAATGACTTAAAAATGACAAACAAAATCAAAATTTTCAAAAACGCTAAAAAAAAGTTGAAAAATGCACCCAAAAAATTCAAAAAAATGGACAAAGTACTCAAAAATTTCAAAAAAATCAATTAAATCCTTGCAAAATTCAAAAAATTGATTAAAATTGGAAAAAATTAAAAAAAATTCTAATGTTTCGAGTCGTGGCTCATAACCATGGTCGGGATGGCGGTCAAAATTTTGACCATTGGGATTTAAATCCCGCTATGGATGATAGTCACAACCCCCAATTTACCAATTGGGGACCGCGCCTGCCAGCTGTGGTCAGGAGGGAAGGCCTTTTCAGGGTCCTTCCTCATCCCGAGACCCCCCAAAAAATAAATAATAATAATAAAACAAAAGAAGAAAAATGAAAAACAAAAACAATTTTTTTCAAAAATTAAACCCCTCCCCTTAAGCTAACCTATGCTAAACCTAACTAGGGTGAGGTTCATTACCGATGGTTTAATGAAGTTCATTTGACCCATTACTTAATGAGGTTAATTTTAAAATCAGTAAAATAAATAATGGTCGAGGGTTTTGTGTGTGCTTCTACCTTAGTCACATTGTATCCTCCAGGTTGGGTTGCCATCAGTCTAGGTGGTAGTGAGGTCAAGTTTGTAGTAGTGCTTTGTATAAGAATTTTTCAAACACCTCTCAAATCAGTTAGGATTTGCAAGCTATCAAATTGAAAATGATGTCAAAAATGATAGCAAATTTTTTAAATATTTCCTATTTTTTCCTTACCACAGTTAGCACCCATGGGCACAGAACTAGGGTTTACCGACCATGGATGTCACCCGTGGCTAGAAAATTTTGAAAACCTAGTTGCTATTGACAAACGTGGCTAGAAAACCATAATAAATGCTCAAAAATCCCATCGTGAGGAGTTGTAAAATGTCAAATTAAAAATACCCACCTGACCAGAATTATCAAAAATATTAAAAATAACAAAAAAAATTAGATAAACTAAAAATCCAAATGCGCCTTGTACCTAGTAATTTACCCTATACACTTGGCGGTTGTAGCGACTTGCGCTCCATGCAATCTAGCAATATGAGTAAATTACCATAAGTACATTTGGGGTAAATTTATCATCGTTGAATTGCTATGCTTCATTTCAATCCCTAAGAAGGCCCATACAATTGGACTACTCCATGGGAACGAGGTATTCATATCACTTCTTCTATAAAATTTTTAGTATATCATCAAACAATATGATTCAACACATGCCTAATTGGAATTGCTATCATCTTGATTCTCTAAGAAGGCCATTGAGGCTGGAATGCTCCATGGGATAGAGATGTACAATTACTATTAATAGTTGTAATCATAGCTGATTAGGCCTAATCAATTATCAAATGCTAAATCTTATTTTATTTCAAAGTCATTCATAGTGGTCAAGTGATGCTTTGCTTCATTTAATTGTCATTACCCTCATCGACTCATCGCTTGAGGGGGTAGTCATAATATCATAATCATAATCAAAGTCAATAGAATATCCCTTGATCGTAGATCCCTTGATCTTGTCAAAATTGTGTTCATCTTACGAATCATTGCCAATGACTATCATAAGCTTACCCTTTGTTGGGGTAAAAAGAAAATATGATAGTTTAGTTTGTAGCTCTCTTCCTTTTGGTTATATAGGCTCAAAATCCTATTGTAGCACCAAAGCTACCCGAATGTCTGATGACGAGTGCAAGATTTTGCAAATTTAAGCCTTCCATCCAGTTGGAAGCAATGATTCTAGGATGTGCATCCTTTTTCTGGACCCTGAGAATCTAATGTTGATCATACTAATGATCATCATCCAACCTACGACATCATTTTAGGAGGTCTATTTTTTCTCAGCATTGTTCGATCTCACAATGCATCTCAAAAGGGAAATCTGTAGACACCTAAAATACGTCATGTCGAGGGGACTACTCATATGGGACATGCTAGAAGACCATATGGAAGACCTTGGACAAATACCAAGGTATAGCAGTGGTTCTAACCACTCATTTAGGTAGTTTTGCCTAATCAGTGTTAGCCACGGTTGACACCTACGGTTAGTAGTATTGACCACGCCTCAGAGCCACGGCTAGTAGTCAGAATCAGTTGGACCTTGGCCAATCCAAAATTGGTTGCAATGGCCAATTGGTTGCAGATCCGAGCGGTTTAGGGGTGGAAAGGTCTATAATTTTCCCTCCAACTGCTCCAGCTATCCAATATTGATCTTGGCTTCCTCAAGAAGCTAATGCATAGCCCTCCTAGGTGCTATAAGACCCCCATCCAAATTGGGGAAAATCCTAGAGAAGCTTTCATTTAAATGCAGTGAAGCCCTACCAAATATGAGAGCAAATATTGAGAGATGCATAGGTAAATTTGAGTAGCGAAGCCCTATCGAATTCAACACTCACCTAATTGCATTGTGATATTGCTTTCTTGCCCCAAATTGAGATATCAAAATGGTAATTCAAGCCATGGAGGTCTTAGGAGGCCAGGAGAGCCAAGAAACTCAATTATGCCAACTTCACATGCAATCTAAGCAATCCAACCACCAAATTAGTCAAAGGACACAAAGGTGACCCTTGACCATCAATTTGGTAGGGATATTAAAATATTCAACCCCTAAATTAGAGGGTAAACATATCTCAGGCTCAGCCGTAGCTAACAATGCTCACCATAGAGCAGAGCCGCGATCAGGGTATTATCTTTGATTTCCTTGTTTTCTAGTTGTAGGATCTTTTAACTTCATTAGATTAGGTATATTTCATGTTTATTTACTTTAATAGAGACTTTGACTGATAGAATTAGGAGTTTTAGTCACTTTTCTTTTATTCTTGCAATCAATATACTAATGGTATTTTCCATGCTTTCATGCTTTCAAATTCATAATTAGGCAATTAGTTAGATTAATTGATGTTTCCTTTACATTCTTAATGGTAGAATTATCATGTTTAATGTAGTTTAATATGCTTCTTGCATTTTCTTAATTTCATGTTACAATGATATCTTTTGTACAATCTTCCTAAAAAAGCCTCATCAAGAGAGGCCTCCTTTATTACTGATATGCCTCTTATTGTTTATTGCGTGTAGGACTAATAGGATTTTGACATGCAAGGCAACAAATGCCTCTAATCATGGAGAAGAAGGTCATCGACACCTTGGAGTAGTTTGTGTCATCGTAGAAGGCATTGAAAGACACCTACCCTTGCGAGGGATATTTTCCTATCGTAATTATTGTATCGAATGGGTATCCCTAAGAGGGATGAATTTGTAACATGAATTGATTCAAATTAATGGAAGATACATTTCTTGTTATGTGTTATTTCTTGTCAAATTGTGTATGAATGCTCATTTTTACATGCTTTACAACCATTACGACATTAGGTGTTAGCCTTTTACAATGTTGCACCTGCAACCAGAACAACCTATGTCAATGTGGGTAAGAGGTCGATGAAGGTAGATATTTTGATAAAAATATTTTGGAAGATATTTGACTTGCTAGAAGATGGTATGAAGGTAGTAAAGAGGTTGTTCAATCCAATAGAAGCATATCGCCTCATAACTACACTTACCACTATCACATCACTGATTGAGGCAAAGATCTCAGGTGCAGGAACACACGGAATAAAACAGAGCCAGTTGAAATGGGAACATTGGCTATGTGCTATGAATATAGTTATGGCTTGACTAATAGGAGATATAAGGGCCAACAAAATACCAATGTGGATAGCACAGTATGTAGAAGATATCACCAAAGGAATTCAGTATGATTGGGGTACCTTTCTAGAAATAAAAATGCACAAGGTACTAAAAAAGAGGCCAAAGAACATTCGAATGACTTTCCATGCTATTGGATTATTATTAAATGTAGTCATGAAAGTAGAGATATAATTTCTAGGTTTGATAGCATCTCAAGAAATTAGAGGACAGTCAATGATATTAAGATGGGTTAAGTCAGTACCAATACCAAAAGATACCCTGAAGATATCTCGAATGAGGAGTGAGCAACGAACCAGTAGATCTCAAGAGAATACTACTTCAGAGGAAGATGAAGATGTACATCATCAGATAAAAAGACCTAGATAATTGGAACTAGAGCTAGAATAGCAAGCAACTAGGCAATGGTAGCAGGAGCAGCTATCCATTTAAGAAAGGGAGAAGAGGTAAGGAAGCCTAATATAGATAAAGATGAGGAGATAGCATGAAATAATTATGAGAAAACTAGTTTCAGAAGTATGAGAAGAGCCTGCACCATAGAAGCACCAAAAAGAAAAAGAACAGTTAGACTCAGAAGAGACAGAACTAGATGAGTTATGTTGGATGGAGGTAGAAATAATAGTGACATCTCCACAAATATTCAAATAATTTGAGCAGATGGACGCTTCTAAATTTTTTAAAGGATTTGAGGAATGGCAAGAAGAAATAGAAGTAATAATAAATACCATGGAGGAAGAGTCCAAGAAAAATCCTCATTACAGGTTTATGAGAGGAGTCTCGAGTAAGAGATATGCACCAAAAAATACAAAGGCATCACAGGAAAAAGAAGAACTTGTTGTTGAGTAGGTCATAGCAATGAACATTCAACATGATCAGGAGGAATAAGTGACAAAAGAACAAGTGGGCAGTATAGAATAAGAAGTAGCCCAAGATAATACATAAGAACAATAGGTGGGTCTTACAGAACAAAAAGAAGCCCAAGAACAAGTTGAACAACATCAATCTCAACAGGAGGTTGTAAATATAGAAGATAGTGAGGAGGAGAAGATCATAAAATAGTCTCCACCTCAAGAAAATATAGACACTCAGAGAGTACTTCACAATATTGTAGGAAGCTCTAGCCACCACATGGAAGAGGGATATGAATGAACTCCTACACAGGAAGAACTATGAGGGATCTAATCCAGTTATCTTCTGGAAGTATCATGGTTCGATATAATTGAAACTAAGGAGGCACATGGAATAGATGATAAGGTGAAATAATTTTTTTCTTAGTTAGGCCATATCATTAATAGCAACAGATTGTAACTTTGTATTTGCCATGTGGGAGAGTTGAATTTGTGGGTAATAACAAGTGTCTCTCGAGTTATAAAAGATAACAAAATGGATGAACAATGCAGAGCATACAAGGAGAATTGTTGACATTCATGCACAACATCCATGGATATTTCCCAAGGAGGAGGTAACAACAATGTTAGGAAGAAAGGACTTACTATAAGGGGTGATAAAAAATTATAGGAAAGATCCAAGGATGTACTTGGATAGGATAAATCATCCAACTTGTCCCATGAATATGGCATAGTTGGAGTACAAGAGATTTGCTACTGGATTGGTTATCACCCTGAGGAAGTTTAACTTCCTAACACACTAGATAGAGTGGTTGGGCATAGGATTAGAAAAAATCTATCGACTCAAGAAAGCTCAGAATGAGGAGACTACAACCACTCAAAATAAATTGGCTATAATGGAAAAAGAACTGTAAAAAAGCAAAACTATGATAGAAAAGAAAATAAAAAAACTGGAGGAAGATTTGTTAGGCATTAGAACTAAGTCTGAAGCTAGACTTAACATGCTTGAATAGGAAAAATGATAGATCTCATAGAAGGCATAAGACATGATTAAGGAGTTGGAGGCATAAATCAAAGCAAATGAGGAATAGAGGACATCTCAATTAGCTGAGAAGAGTGAGAAAATAGCAACACAAGCCAAGAATATAGAGGAGCTACCAAAGGACAATAAAATACTAAGTGAGATGATCCTAGAAAAGACATCTCAGTTGAAAATTAAGGAAGATAGTGTTTGAGCTATGGAGGCTGATATTAATCACCATCTACAGACCATTACTAAAAAGAATGAAGAACTTCAGGCAGCAGCTCGAGCAGAAGCTCACTGGAAGGAGAATTTGAAAAAGAGTACCTCAAAACATGAAAAGTAGATGATGGAGTTCCTGAATACTGCTAATAAAAAGGCTAACTTCCATTGGGTGAAATAAGTAGAGATGGGAAGATACACAACCAAGTTGAGGAATGAATGATAAATGTATAAGTTGTAAGTCAAGGACTTATAGTCTGTAGTGGTAGGATACAAGGCACGGTGGAAGAAGTAGAATTATTTGGTGAGGGCAGATGTAGGGAGCAAATCCACCTCCCAGAAGAAGAGAAAGTGATAAAAAAGGATTTGCTCAATTTTGACAGTTTTCCCAAGTGTTGTAAATAGTACAGGTAGGGGAAAACTATACAACCAAGGAACCAAACCATACAACTGAATTGAAAAACCAAACAAGGTAGTAGCAAATTGTACAGGGTGTATTGAAATTCATCCAAATATATGGGAAATGTAATTTCATAGTGAAATGACGCATAGATTTGATAACTAAGGTGTTAAACTTAATAAAAGACTAAATTAATGAATTAAGTTGTGCATGGGTAGTTGTAAATAACTAATTGCCTTAGTAACCACTTGGAACATCCTAGGTAATGTTATATAAGGCCCCATTTTCAATTTTGTAGGTCTGGCTACCTATGTAAGGATTACTGGTTATACTCTGAGACTTAGATTGATTTTTCTAAGTTATTGTAAGTATAGTGATAGATTATCCATATTGTAATTGAATCCATGATAGAATAATACATTATTGAGCATAATTATATTTGTGGAGTATTGTGTATGATCCTGGCATTGATGGATATGGATTTATGGATGCATCGCGTTGTATGTGTTTTCTATTGAATGTTACAGGTTAGTTTTATGCATTGTTGCAATATTTTGATAAAGTCCTACATTGGTGAACCTAGAGGATTGATCCAAAAGCATAGAAACATCAGAAGAGATATGTTGAACACTATTATATAATTTTTTGATGTAATAAGTTATATAGAATCTCTCATTGAACCCGGTTAAGATGTTTTGCATGTTATGGAGAACATAATGATTAGCATATCAAACCACCACAAAACATACCAAAGAGATATTGAGGCATTATATTAGCTAATATAGCATCTTATTACACCTTCGGTTCATAAAAATTGTACACCAGAGTTAGTACAAATCGTACAAAGTAGACTTACCCAATTTGGTAAAATAGGGATTGAAAGCAATTTACCCAATTTGGTAGTTTTGGGAAATCGACTTGAACGATTACAAAACTATGTACGGAAGCCTCCAAAACTGAATCTGTCAGTTTGATTGAATGGAAAATTGTATGAGCTATGACACTGTATGATTTGAGATCATACAATGTATGCATTTGGTCATCGTATAAGCTGATCATCGGGCATAAAATGGTAGTTTAAGGGATTGTATGGTTGTACAATTTGGTAACCGAGTTGGGACTAGTAGATTGATCATCCTCAGCCTTAGAACATACTCCAAAATCGGAATAATCCACCCCTATGCTAAAATCAATAGTAAGGCATCATTATCTTGTATGCCAAAGCATTGGTTTAGGAATTTGGTGACATGGTCCTGTGCATATTCCTCCCCTTTAAAGTCAGCTAGGTGGGGCATTTTAAATTGTTCTAGATAGGAAGGGGCAGGCATGGAAGGATGGAGTGGTTAACCATGTAACTAGTGCAAAGTGGGATTCTGAGACCCAGACCTAGAGGTCTTGCTTTCAATTGACTCTAAGCGCTCTAGCAGTACCCTATATGCATTAGAGGATCTGATCTCCTCTTCTTTGCTTTGACCCTGCAAGGGAGGGCGAGGGATATCAGGCCTATTACGAGGTGGTGGAACATCACCCCCTACCTCGATAAGGCATCTCAAGATATTCCACTTATGGCTCATGCTTAGTATAGGCCTCATAAGGCATCTCTTGAGATGGCCTCATAAGGAGGGGTAATCGCTTGTGGAAGGTGATCTATGTTAGGCCTAGGAGGCAAGTCTCAATTAGGCCTAGGAGGTCTGAGGCATGACATTAGAGATTCTATTGGACACATTGCATATCATTGCATATTATAGGTGCTAGGTGTAAGCACCACTTCATGTAATGCATTTTGCAATTGCTCTTGTTGTATCATTTGTCGTTCTTGTATCTTTCATTGATACAACCTTTGTAGGTGTGCTCATTGTGAGTTCACCCATTGTTGATTTATTTATTGTTGATCCAACTAGATTTTATTTGTATGTTGTTGTATATTAATATTTGGCCTAATTGTCTGATGAGTATGATCTCATTGCTTATTTTTATGGGGTTTTTATGCCCTTGTACTTGAAATACAGATGGGTTTATCATGTATTTCACCCCTAGTAGGATCTATTGCTTGTTTTCCATGCTCCCTAAAGGTTGCACTAACCTAAAAATTGTATCTATGAATTGGATTTGTATAGTCTGATGATGTAGATACATAATGTGGTTGCACCAAGTACTCCTCACGAGGAGTAGGAGGATGACATAGGTCTTCTTCCTCATCTATGAGAAAAGCTTTATATTCAGTTTTGGATGTAAGATTTGTATGTTCAGGCTACACAGAATCATGATGTGTGGATGTTGAGTGCTCTCTATGAGGAGTATGGGGGTGACTTACTCGATCAGATGGGATGGTTTTCTCATCCAATCTAGGCCATGATGTAGCCTCATGGTCATATTCTGATTGATATATAGAGCAATTTGGGATGTGAATCCATGATATTGACCTACTAGACCCCTCAATGGGTGTATTATTCACTATATATAATTCCATTAGGGTATCCAAATCAAGATGTTTTCCTAGAGGACCTATGGGTTCTTCCCTAGTAGGGGTATCTTGAAGGTTTTCCCCCTGAGGATGGTATTGTTGTTATGATAAAACTTGGGATGCCATTTAGGTATGGACATGTCCTCTAGACTTATTTGGAGATATTCACTGGCTATGGAGCTTGAATCTCTCTCTAAATTGAAGGTCTTGTTTTCAACCGAATTTGGACCAAATCCATAAAAGGAGGGTCCATCGGCCATTTTTAGAAAATATTGACTTTTCAAAAAAAGGTTATAAGTGTTATATATCAAAATGATCAATGTTATGAGCTGATCACAATGGGCTAGGGCTCCAAAATTTGACTTATGTGTCAAAAATTTGCATTTTTGGAATATTTGGCCAATCGGGGCCCATGGGGAAATGCCCACTTTTAGGAATTTCTAGTAAATTTTAAACTATGAAGATTTAGGGCTCAAAATTTCTATGATATGTGTAGACAGAGCTAAGATAACAAAACAAATTTGGCAATTTTTGGAGTTGTCTAGACCATTATATGACTGTTTTAGTGCAATTTTTCCCTATTTTCAGCTTCAAAAATAGAGTAATCATAAAACCAACATAACTTTTTTGTTATAGCTCTGATTTGCACAATTCTTGATCCATTGGATGCAAAATCAAAAAGTATATTTTTATTTTTATTTTTTATTTTTTTAATTATTTTTTGAAAAATTAGGGTTTGGTCCTAGATCTAGGATCTTATGTTGACTACCCAAACAACAAAGAAAAACACAAAGTAGAAAATATGATTACCTCTTTTAAGGATTGGATGCATATGATTATCTCTTTTAAATCCTAATAAAACACAATCAAATGATAAAAGAAGCACACAAGCAAACAATGTGATTATCTCGTTTAAGGATTAGATGTGAATCCCTAACCTATTTTGTGTGTTTGAATTTGTTGTTGTTTTTGCTTTCTTGTTGGTGTTTTGGACTTAGAATGAGGTAACTCAACCAAAATGGTGACTAGGAACATTAGTTCTAAAAATGTCTCAAAAGAGTCTAAGGTACACCGCTTAAAACCCATAATGAGTGGAGGGTTCTCCTAGCTCTTCCACTCTGAATCGATAAGTGATTTCAATAGTGGGAGGGAGTTTGAACACAAGTGATCTATTCCATATTGAGAGAGTGCCCTATTATATCTAAGGTATCTAGAGGGCAAGCCAATGGAAGGAGGTGAAATCGAATGTCACCTGTCTAAATTGGATGTTGGTGATGAAATACAACCTTACCAATGTTATTATGATATGTGCAAGTGTGTGTGGTTCCTTTTAAGCTTAAAGAAAGTAAATAATGAAGCATTCGATGATCATTCACTAAATTCATGCAAAAGTATATTTTACTTTTAGAAATCTAGATAAAAGTGACCTAGAAGATGCAACTCCTAAATGATAACCTATCCATTGAGTAGGCTACAAGCAAGAAAACCACACAAAGGCATCATTACTCAACTTATTTTTTATTTTTTGTTATTTTTCATTATGGGAAAAGTAAATCTACTTTTAGCCTTTCTAGGCAAACAAATGGTGTGAGAAAAACCAAACTAAACTGCTTTTGAAAGTAAAAAAATGAAAAAAGAGGGTTTAGGTACCTACCTCATCACTTATTGAACCTATTATTTTTGGAATTCTGACCAAAAATATCTTTGGTTTCTATTCACTCCAAGGCGGGATGAATGGCAGGTCTGCATTCATCCCAGGGTGGCACGAATAGGATGTCAGAGTTCATTTCAGTCCAGAGCGACTAGCACCTACAACTTAAAAAGATGAAATATGAGCTTCAAAATTCACCTAAAGAAAAAGGGACTAGGTCCCACCATGATCACCACTAAAGTAGGTAAAAATTATGCACCTAATGATGATGAAAAATATATGTATCTATCTCCTATTTCTTAAGAGCATCAAATGGAAGCATGCAAGTATGAATGGAAGAGATGCCAAATAACAAGAAATGAAGCAAAAGAGAGTTGATTTCTTATTAATATGGTGGATAAAATCCAAGGTTACATATAATTTCCCTTAAGGGCTCAAATATGATACAATTTTTACAAATTGGGTGTCCAAGGGTCAAAATCCTTCAAATAACTCGAGTGCACATCCAGTGTCTTACCTCGTACCCACAATTGAGGTGGGCGGGCTACTGCTGTCACAAATTGTATATTTGATCTTGATGTCTTGTGTTCCTTCCTAATGCACTATAAAAAACTGCACCTATACACAAGAAAATCATAAATTTCAAATAGCAAGTGCATATGATGAAAAACATGCAATCCCCACAGGCATCAAAAGACTAGTAATGAGAATATGCATGGATATTATATCAAATCAACTTAAAATGACCTGAAATTATAAAGTGATGTAAAATAGAAGGTTTTGGGATGATATCAATAAAAATATAGCCAAAATTATATCCTATGGCATGCCATATTCGTAGTGACTATTCCCAACCTACAAAACCTAAAACAAGAAATTTTTGCCCATAAACATATCCAAAACACATGAAACTTGGAAAGAATGAATAAAATAACATTTTGAGAGGATCCATATGGTCATATTTCCAAAATTAGGTACAAATTCCTGTGCATGATTCGATAGACCCTACAAGCCTACAAAAACTTCAAAATGTGATATCTCATCCAATATAACTCCAAAATACATGAAATTTGGAAAGTAGCATAATATTATATCCTAGAATGAGCCTATTAAAAAAGTAGAAAAATTGTGCACATATTTGTATTCATTCCAGGGGGATGAATTTGACTATCACAAATTGGGGGGCACCCGGGGGTGGGATGCCCACCAATTTTGCACATGTTTTACCACCAATTCCACTGTGGAATAGTCAAAAACACTCTAAGGGGTATTTTTTTCAATTTTTGTGAATAAATTCACTCATATGGTCTGGTTATGTGAACAAATTGTGCTTCTTGGATCACTCGCAGACCTCCTTCGCTAGGTAGATATTCTGAGGGAAAATGGGCACAAAAAGGCAAGGGGGAATCTTGGTAGCACTATGTTGGTATGTCGTAAAACTCCTCTCCTTTTTTGGTGTGGAAAATGCATCCACTTTATAGCCAAAAGAGGCTCATGTGCAAAAAGGCATGCATGGCAGGAGGCGCCATTTGTCAAAAATGAGGTATGCATTGGAAGGGGAAGAGAATCTCCCTTTTTGGCCTCTATTATGAAGAATTTCATATGTTTTCTACGTTATTTGACTCGCATGCTAGGCTAGGTAGGGCAAATTGCAGTTTTTGGGTGCCATTTGTCTAAAATTTGATTTTTTCTAGTCAAACTTGCTATTAACCCCACCTTGGGACGAATGCTGCTATTCACTCTAGGGTGGGATGAATAGGATCTATATTCATCCTAGGGTGGGAAAACCTTGAATAAGGAGCCAAAAGGTCCCAAAAATGGGCTAGGACCTTCCAAAACCTTGCACAAAGTGGCTAGAACCATTGTATACCTTTTGAGGGCTACCCTAGGGGCCTTGGTGTGTCAACTTAGTCATTGCTTTTGGTAGCATAATTAGATTGACCATATTCTAGTGTCTATACCTATTAATAAAATGCATCACCAAGAAATCATGATCTTTCCTATATACCTAGGATAAAAGACGTTTCATTTTAGAAAGATGCATGTATTTAGCTTATATGATCTTTAAAGAATGCATTCTATTCTATGAATTAAGGGCCACCGATTGGGCCGCATGCAAGCAAACTAAACACATAGAAGAATAGAACACTCGAGACTAGGGTAGACCTTACAATAATAGGCCTACTATTCCTAGTAGCACCTAAAAAACCTAAGGAAAGTCCTAGGAAACTTCAAATGCATTTTATTTTCCCATTTTTCTTTATGTTTCCTTCATTAAACTATGATTTCACTTGTTGTTTTTGGACATAAAAAGTTGTAGACATAAAACACAGAGAAAATAGAGGATAAAACCAACCTCAAATATTGCTTTGATGATGAGAATTCTGACCTCTTATGCATGTTGCTACTGGTCGTTGTTGACCAGAGCAACTGATTCTGGTCGTTGACTACAAGAGCGGAAAATATTAGCTGGTTGTTGTCGACTAGAGTGGCCAAGACCTGCGGGTCACTATCAACCAGAGTGGTCAAACCTACACATAGAAAAATCCATGAATGTTAATTAAACTAACTAAAAAATAAAACCTGGTGGGAGTCCCACCTGTGTAACCCCGAGGAGTGCGCACCACAATCGACCTGACTTGTAATGTATTTATTATATCAAATTGAAAGGAATGAACATGAAAATGACATGTAAATAAGGAAAACAAATAAATATGCTTTTTATTGATATTTCCAATCCATGGTTACATATTCATCCCTATGAGGGATAACTAGTTTTGATACAATAAGTTAAAAGTGGGGCACAAATCGGTGGAATAAATCCCCTCGCAAAGGGGTGGTCTACTTTTTTAGTCTTCTCGATACCACACACAAACCTGTTTGAGGGCTCATAGATGCCTCCTTATCCTCTCATCTAGGAGGTATCCCATGCTCTGAATGTCCTGATATGGTCCTTTAAACCTACAGATCTACGTATATGAAAATAAAAAAGCATGCTTAGTAGTCTGGGTTGCCTCCCCGGATGAGGTTGTTAGTATAAAACTTGATAAGCAAGATAAAAAAGCATACCATGATTAAATGTGATAAATCTAATGAAGGATGTGGGTATATCTTAGAAAACAACAATATAAATGCATATGGTGAATCAAATCTATGCTAGAAAATAAGTGCTAAAATGGAAATCAATCAAATCTAATGTTAGAACAAAAGAAACTAATTTCAAAACCCTACATTGTGCCTATGGGTCACTATCCTAGGTAATGGCCATGAAATAGATCGTTCTCTTTGCACTTCCAGGGTTGTAGCACTAGGTTCTCTACTCTAATTGATGTTCAAGGGTTTCCAAATGTGTCAAGTACATGGAATTACAGTGAATAATAATGGATGTGAATATTGAATGCATAGTCTCCCCTCAGTCAGACATCACTTCATTTCTCCTCAAGGATGCATATATTTGCTCTCCAATATAACAGGGCTTCACTGCATAAACTCTAAAAATTGTGGATCTCTTGCTCTTTTTGGGAGAGTCCATATGTAGACTTCCCTCTCTTAGATCTAGACCTTGGCTTAATAGAAAAGCTTCAATCCAAATTGCATGTGACTGACCATCCTGTATGGGAAGCATTAGTCACAAAATGGCATTGAAGGGGTAGTTAGGAGGAACTCAAGGAGTTCCTCACCAAAATACACCTATAAGCAATACAAAGGTGCAGTTAGACTGTGTGATCTAGGCCCATATTCATGGCCAGACTGTGCATGGTGCTAGCTACTATTAGGTCTAGTGGCTAGGTGTGACCATTGTAATCTTCAATGGCCAGGTGTGGCGGTCTCTCTACTTGAGAGCAGCCAAGCTTGGATGGGCTAGAATTGCCCTATTTGAGTGGTTAGGACCATTGCTTGATCTTGGAGAGATCCAAGAGGATTCATATGGTCTGCAAATATGTCTAAATGGGTAGTCTCATAAACATGATACATTTTAGGTGTCTACAAATTTACCTCTAAATTTTCCTATTTTATAATTAAAATACAATTTATCTTTAGATAGACAAAAAAATAGAGAGAAGTGATATTCTCACAATGACACTGAGAGGGGGGTGAATCAGTGTAGCAATTTAAATACAGATCTACAGCTCTTTAAAACTTAAGCAGAGAGAACTTAAAAATAGATAAAGCAAATAAACAAGAGAGCATTCCACAACACACGATTTAACGAGGTTCACCGGATTTGGCTACTCCTCAAAAATTAGACTGCTTGGACTCCCATCCAAATCCAGCCTTTGCAAAGCACCAACTTTACAAATAATTTATCCGCACCAACAGAAAGGAGCACCAACCCCCTAATGCCAAGCACCAACTTGGACTTTAGTTCTGAACAGATTTTATGACATAAAAATGCCTTCTCTGCAACAAGACCCTCACTGGTCTAATTCCTTTTTAACAAAAACTACATATTCTTACAGCTCTGCTTTTCTCTCTTACAGCTCTCTCTTCTGTATATTTTTCAGCATAATACTCTCTACTTTTTCATAGTTCCTTTTTTCTTTTTATTCGACAAATCACAACACTCTTGCCACGTGCAGAGCTCAACCCTAACCCTAACTTCCTGCACATGAAAACATTCTTTCGGCTCTGCTTACTACGTTGTTAATAGCCTTAAAAGCTTACTTACGTCTCTGATAGACTTATCTGCCCACTTTACGGCTCTGATAGCCTTTTCGATGCTTTGTAAGTAAATTCGTTGTTCTGACAGATTTATCTTTTTATTTACGACTCTGACCGTCTTACCTACCTTTTTATGGCTCTGACAATCTTACCTACGTATTTATAGTCTTGACAGCCGAACCTGCTTATTTATAGCTCTAACAGCCGAACTGCCGCTCTGATAGTAGAACTACCGCTCTGATAGCTTTTTGTCTTCTTCTCAACATGCATGCACGAAAACACATGTCATGAAATCGTGACACTTTTTGCCTTCGTACTCTCTACTTGGCATGCACCCATGAAAATGTAACATGTCACAAAATCATGACACTTTTTCTTGCACTTCTCTTTGCATGCACCAGCGAAATGGAACATGTCACGAAATCGTGACACTTTTCGCTCTCCTATTTCTTTGCATGCACCCGTGAAAATGAAACATGTCACGAAATCATGACATCTTTTCTCTCTCCTCTTTCCTTCGCTTTCGCCCGTAAAATGAAACATGTCACGAAATCGTGACATCTTTTCTCTCTCCTCTTTCCTTCGCTTTCGCCCACGAAAATGAAACATGTCACAAAATCACGACATCTTTTTCTCTCTCCTCTTTCCTTCGCTTTCGCCCGTGAAAATGAAACATGTCACGAAATCGTGACATCTTTTTCTCTCTCCTCTTTCCTTCGCTTTCACCCACAAAAATGAAACATGTCACGAAATCGTGACATCTTTTCTCTCTCCTCTTTCCTTCGCTTTCGCCCAAAATGAAACATGTCATGAAATCGTGACATCTTTTTCTCTCTCCTCTTTCCTTCGCTTTCGCCCGTGAAAATGAAACATGTCACGAAATCGTGACACTTTTTCTCCTTAGCATTTTTCTTCTCATCGGATCGTGAAAACTCGACATGTCACGATATCGCGACACTTTTTCTCCTTAGCGCTTCCTCTTGCAAATTGTCGTGAAATCGTGACACTTTTCCTTGCAAGCTCCTTTCCTCCATTCATGTCATGAAATCATGATAGTTTTTCTACTTGGCTTCTTTGCTTCCAACTTGTCGTGAAATCGTGACTTTTTTTTTTTTCTTCCCTCAATCATGGTTTTCCTTTTCTCTCTCCTCCGATATGTCACGAAATCATGACAGAAAACATGTCGCGATATCGCGACAGTTTTCCAGCATTTTCTCTCTCCTCCGATATGTCACGAAATCGCGACAGAAAACATGTCGCGATATCGCGACAGTTTTCTTACTTGTCTTTTTCTTTGATTTTTTGAATCTGGGCCACTTCTGTCTTCTTGGAAATTCACCGTACCTGTTCTGACTGACCTCTGAACATCTATCCACTGCATCATCAATTGATCTATCTGTCTGAGTTGACAACAATGACAATACTATTTCTGCACCTTGCTCAACAATCTCCCCCTTTGGAATTGTTGGCAACACATGTGCAATTTCCAAAAATTCTTCTCCCCCTTTGACAATAATACCAAAGGGCTGCTGCAGACTCCCCCTGAGTCCATGCACAACATTCTCAGGCACACACTATTACAGTTAGCAAAAAATACAAACAAGAGCAAACAAATATATATCAAAGGGCTGATAATCAAATATATAAATGCTCCCCCTGAGAATGTGTTCCCGAAAGCTAGTCAGTTCTTGGGTAGTGTGACCACTCCCAACTTACTGCGGAGATATTCAAAAACTTCCTTGGGCAATGGTTTGGTGAAGATATCTGCTACTTGCTCTGTAGTTGGAACAAAATCCAATTTAACCTCACCTTCTAGCAACTTTATCCTTCAAAAAGTGATACCGGATTGCAATATGTTTGGTTCTTGAATGCATAACCGGATTCTTTGAGATGTTAATAGCACTCGGTATTATCACATTTAACAGAAATTGGCTCTTTGAAGTTAATGCCAAGATCTTTCAGGGTTTGTCTCATCCATAAAATCTATGTACAACATGTTGTTGCAACAATGTATTCTTCCTCTGCTGTGGATAGAGAGACTGATTCTTGTTTCTTGTTGTGCCATGCTACCAACCTGTCTCCAAGATAGAATGCACCACCACCGGTACTCTTTCTGTCATCTATACATCCTGCCCAATCTGCATCAGAATATGCAAAAAGAGTGAAATCCTTACCTTTTGGGTACCATAACCCATACTCCATAGTACTCTTGAGGTACCTAAAGATCCTCTTCACAGCTGTCACATGATTCTCTTTGGGACTAGCCTGAAATCTTGCTACCATGCATACTGCCTGTAAGATATCTGGTCTTGTAGCTGTTAAATACAGCAGGCTCCCTATCATAGATCTGTACATGGTCTGATCTACATCTGGAGATTTGTCATCCTTGCTCAACTTGCAACCTGTTGTCATGGGAGTGCTAACAGGTTTACAATCCTCCATTGTGAACTTTTTCAGCATTTCTTTCACATATTTAACTTGAGAAATAAAAATGCCCTTTTCACTTTGGTTAACTTGCAGTCCGAGGAAATATGAAAGTTCACCAATCATAGACATTTCAAATTCTTTTTGCATTTTATTTGCTATGTCTCTACATGACTCATCATTGCTGCTGCCAAAAATTATATCATCAACATAAACAACAAGGACAATAAGTTGGCCATTGTCTGTTTTGACATACAAGTTACTATCCACCATACCTTTCTTGAACCCTTGTTCAGTGAGATAGTTGTCTAGTCTTGCATACCATGCTCTGGGTGCCTGTTTCAAGCCATACAAAGCTTTCTTCAACTTGCAAACAAAGTTGGGATTATCACCGAGTTGAAAACCATCTCGGCTGCTCAATATAAACTTCTTCAAGATTTCCATTCAGAAATGCTGATTTCACATCCATCCGATAAACTTTGAAATTCCCGTGGACTGCTAAAGCCAAAAACATTTCGATTGCCTCGAGTCTAGCCACTGGTGCAAAAGTTTCCTCAAAATCAATACCTTCAACTTGAGCATAGCCTTTACAGACCAATCTTGCTTTATTCCTTACAACCTGTCCGTCTTCATTCAATTTGTTTCTAAAAATCCATTTAGTACCGATTATGTTTTTATTTGCAGGCCTTGGTACTAACTCCCAGGTTTTGTTTTTCTCAATCTGATCTAGTTCTTCATTTATTGCCTTCATCCAACTTTCATCTGTGCTTGCTTCAGCAATATTTTTGGGCTCAATGTTGGATAATAGGGAGTAGTTACTTACTACTCTTCTTCTTGTCTTAACACCAACTATGGGGTCCCCTATAATTTGTTCTCTGGGATGATTTTTCTGCCAGCTTCCTGTTTTAAATTTATTGTTTTCTTCTACTTCTGAATCAATACTTAAATCATCTGGGTCAATTTTTTTATTCTCTTCTGTTTCCTTTTCTTCATCTCCGTCAATAACTTCTTCATAAATAGGGTAGTTTTCTTCACATCTGACAGCTTGTCTCCTATCTTCATCAAATTTAACATCGACACTGTCTACAATTTTCTTTAGCCTTTTGTTGTAGCATTTGTAAGCTTTGCTTTTTGATGAATAGCCAACAAAAATACCTTCATCAGCTCTATCTTCAAACTTACCAAGATTATCTTCAGTTCTTTTGATATAACATTTGCTGCCAAAGACTTTGAAGTATTTTGTTGTTGCCTTCTTGCCGAACCAAAGCTCATAAGGGGTTTTGCTTTCATGTGTCCTCAACATGCACCTGTTTTGGATATAAACTGCAGTATGGACTGCCTCTTTCCAAAATCTATCTGCAATTTTGCTTTCAATCAACATTGTCCGTGCCATTTCCTGCATAGTTCTGTTCTTTCTTTCTACAACACCATTCTGTTGAGGTGTCCTTGCTGCTAAAAACTGTCTTCTGATCCCATATTTTTGATAGTATTCTACAAACTCCTCTGAGATGAACTCTCCTCCTCTATCTGATCTTAAGCATTTGATCCTCTTTCCTGTTTCATTCTCAACTTGGTTTTTGAAAGTCTTGAACATTTCAAAAGCTTCAGATTTCTGCTTCAAAAAGAATATCCAGGTCATTCTGGAATAGTCATCTATGCAAAGCATAAAGTATTTGTCACCATTTATACTTTGAGTTCTCATAGGTCCACATAAATCAGTATGAATTAGTTCTAAGGGTTTGCTGGTAAAGTACTCCTTTGATTTAAATGTGGCTCTAGTTTGCTTCCCCTTTTGACATGAAGCACAAATACTATTTAGTGGTTTGCCAATGGAAGGTATATCTCTTACTGCCCTTTTTGAACTTATTTTAACCAAATTGTCAAAGCTGATATGACCGAGCCTTTTGTGCCACAACCAATTTTCATCTTCTTGTCCAATCAAGCATGCTCCTTCTGAGGTCTCTGAGAGAGTATACAGATTTCCATAAGTCCTTGATCCAAGTAGCAATTAACTTCCCACTCGTTAGCTTTTCTCACTTCACATCCCTCGCTTCTTAAAAACTACTTCATGACCTCTGTCACGCATTTGACTTACACTGAGCAAGTTATGCTTCGGACCAATCACAAACAAGACTTCTTTTGATTTGATCTTTCCGTCACCGATCTTGACTGATCCTTTGCCAACTATCTTTGCTCCATCATTATTTCCAAATTTCACATAACCACCTTCATAATTTTGTAACTTCTCAAATTTTTGCTTGTCACCTGTCATGTGACTGGAGCATCCACTATCAAGTATCCATGGTGCAGATTTGTTCTGTGCTTTAAAAGCAGTCTAAACAATCAAAGATTCCTTTTCTTTCCATTCTGGTTTGATAGCAGATTTGGCTACTTGTTTTGCCTTTCCCCTTTCATTAGCATGTGCCTATTTTTCAAGAAATTTCTTGTTTTGTTTCAACCCATTTGGTTGAGATTTTCTACCCTGATAATTATTTGCTGCAAAAGTGCTTCTACAGTTTCTTGCAAAATGTCCAAAATTATGACAGTTATAACATTCAACTGCATAATCCATCAATGGAGAAAAAACATTTCTACTGGTGAAATTCCTTTGTGCTACATTATAACTGCAATCTGAAATCTTATGACCATAAGCATTGCATTTAAAATAGTAACCAAAAAAGGAATGATTAAACCTGGGTGCAGGTCTTTGCCAGTTTGAAGTAGGAGCCATGAATCTTCTCCTTCTTGGATGTGTGACTTTTGTGAATCCATCTTTGTCAGTACTCTTCTTGAGTCTGGCATTATTGCTTTCTTTGGCATGATTTGTTTTTTCTTGATCAACCCTGATCTTTTCTTCTTTCTTTATGGGTTCTACATTTAAGGCCTTTGAACCCTTTGATGATTCTCCTTCATCGAAGCCCAAACCAAATTTGATGCCGAAAGGCCTTTGGTTATTTAAAATTTTATCCAGCTTTACAAGTACTTTCTTCAAACTTATGATAACAACTCAATTTCCTATTCATCTCCTCTAGCTGCATCCTTAACTTAACAATGTCTTCTTCTAGCTTGCTGCATTCATCTGTCTTTACAGTTAATTGTACTTCGAGAACTTCAGACATTTTCTTAAATTCGTCTGTCTGTACTTTCAAGCTGTTTATTATTTCATTGGCATCCTCAAGCTTTCTTGAGACCTTTTTATTCTTTTTCCTTTCTGTGCTCAGTTCTTTAAGTGCAGCAACTAACTCACCTTCCAGATAAACTTCAGCCTCATCCTCAGGTTTTTCATTACATTCCAGTTTTTCCTCTGTTATTCTTTCTTCAAATGCCATGAACAGAGCTTCACCTACTTCTTCTTCAGAATCCTCACTGGAGCAGTCTTCAGAAGAGCTGACATTCTTGGAAATGAAACTTTTCTTCTTGAAGTTGCTTTTTCTGAACTGTGGTTTCTTCTTCCAGTCACTTCTTTCTTGGTGTGACCCTTCATCATTTTTGTTTTTCTCATTCATTGGACATTTAGCTGCAAAGTGCCCGACTCCTCCACAGTTGAAGCACTTAAACGGTAACTTACCTCTGTACTTTCCTTTTCCCTTTATTAGTTTCCTAACAAAGTTTGCTTCTGTTTCATCTGAAGACTCTTCTTCTGCAGATTCTTGATTAGCTTTTATATTTTTGTGTGCTTTAAAAGTAGCTTCTCTGTCTGAGGGCTTAGTTTGTCCTATTCTCATTTCATATGCAGTTAAAGAACCATGCATTTCATCCATGCTAAAAGAATTTAGATCTTTAGCTTCTTCTATAGCAGAAACTTTAGAATCAAATCTTTTGTGAAGAGTTCTTAGTACCTTTTTCACGATGACCGCATCTTCTATTTCCTCATCGAGTCCTCTAATCGCATTAATGATTCCATTGACTCTCAGCATATAGGCCTCTATGTTCTCATCATCATTCATTTTTAATGCTTCGAACTGAGCTCGATGCGTTTGAAGCTTGGCTTCCTTGATCTTGTTGTCTCCTTCATGAATGCTCTGTAGTTTGTCCCACATGTCTTTTGTCATTTTATAGCTCATGATCCTTATCAGTTCACTGTCTACTAACCCACACATTATAGCATTCTTTGCTTTAGAGTTATTCTCAAACTTTTTCTTCTCAACAACATCTATTGGAGGAGTAGAGGATATTGTGTACCCACTTTCTACTGACTCCCAAATGTCATAACCCAAAGCACACAGATAAGTCTGCATCCTGAGTCTCCAGAAAGAGTAATTAGTTCCATCGAACAAAGGAGCTTTGTTGGATGAAAATCCTTCACCACCGGCCATTGTGATTCTTCCAAGATCACCTTAGCTGATTAAGCTAGTTCAGGAACCTTGCTCTGATACCAATTGATATTCTCACAATGACACTGAGAGGGGGGGTGAATCAGTGTAGCAATTTAAATACAGATCTACAGCTCTTTAAAACTTAAGTAGAGAGAACTTAAAAATAGATAAAGCAAATAAACAAGAGAGCAATCCACAACACACGATTTAACGAGGTTCACCAGATTTGGCTACTCCTCAAAAATTAGACTGCTTGGACTCCCATCCAAATCCAGCCTTTGCAAAGCACCAACTTTACAAACAATTTATCTGCACCAACAGAAAGGAGCACCAACCCCCTAATGCCAAGCACCAACTTGGACTTTAGTTCTGAACAGATTTTATGACATAAAAATGCCTTCTCTGCAACAAGACCCTCACTGGTCTAATTTATTTTTAACAAAAACCGCATATTCTTACATCTCTGCTTTTTCTCTCTTACAACTCTCTCTTTTGTATATTTTTTAGCATAATACTCTCTGTACTTTTTCACAGTTCCTTTTTTTCTTTTTATTCGACAAATCACAACACTCTTGCCACGTGCAGAGCTCAACCCTAACCCTAACTTCCTACACATGAAAACATTCTTTCGGCTCTGCTTACTGCATTGTTAATAGCCTTAAAAGCTTACTTACGTCTCTGACAGACTTATCTGCCCACTTTACGGCTCTGACAGCCTTTTCGATGCTTTGTAAGTAAATCTGCTGTTTTGATAGATTTATCTTTCTATTTACGACTCTGACCGTCTTACCTGCCTTTTTACGGCTCTGACAATCTTACCTACGTATTTACAGTTCTGACAACCGAACCTGCTTATTTACAGCTCTTACAGCCAAACTGCTGCTCTAACAGCAGAACTGCCGCTCTGATAGCTTTTTGTCTTCTTCTCGGCCTGCATGCGTGAAAACACATGTCATAAAATCATGACACTTTTTGCCTTCGTACTCTCTACTTGGCATGCACCCATAAAAATGTGACATGTCGCAAAATCGTGACACTTTTCGCTTCCTTGCACTTCTCTTTGCATGCACCAACGAAAATGGAACATGTCACGAAATCGTGACACTTTTCCTCTCCTCTTCTCTTCGCATCGCACCATGAAAATGAAACATGTCACGAAATCATGACATCTTTTTCTCTCTCCTCTTTCCTTCGCTTTCGCCCACAAAAATGAAACATGTCATGAAATCGTGACATCTTTTTCTCTCTCCTCTTTCCTTCGCTTTCGCCCGCAAAAATGAAACATGTCACGAAATCGCGACATCTTTTTCTCTCTCCTCTTTCCTTCGCTTTCGCCCGTAAAAATGAAACATGTCATGAAATCGTGACATCTTTTTCTCTCTCCTCTTTCCTTCGCTTTCGCCCACGAAAATGAAACATGTCATGAAATCGCGACATCTTTTTCTCTCTCCTCTTTCCTTCGCTTTCGCCCACGAAAATGAAACATGTCACGAAATCGTGACATCTTTTTCTCTCTCCTCTTTCCTTTGCTTTTGCCCACGAAAATGAAATATGTTGCAAAATCGTGACATATTTTCTCTCTCCTCTTTCCTTCGCTTTTGCCCATGAAAATGAAACATGTCATGAAATCATGACACTTTTTCTCCTTAGCATTTTTCTTCTCATCGGATCACGAAAACTCGACATGTCACGATATCGTGACACTTTTTCTCCTTAGCGCTTCCTCTTGCAAATTGTCATGAAATCGTGACACTTTTCCTTGCAAGCTCCTTTCCTCCATTCATGTCATGAAATCATGACAGTTTTTCTACTTGGCTTCTTTGCTTCCAACTTGTCATGAAATCGTGCGTTTTTTGTTTTTTTTCCAACATGTCGCGAAATCATGACTTTTCTAGCATTTTCTCTCTCCTTCGATATGTCATGAAATCGCGACAGAAAACATGTCGCGATATCGCGACAGTTTTCCAGCATTTTCTCTCTCCTCCGTTATGTCGCGAAATCACGACAGAAAACATGTCGCGATATCGCGACAGTTTTCTTACTTGTCTTTTTCTTTGATTTTTTGAATCTGGGCCACTTCTGTCTTCTTGGAAATTCACTGTACCTGTTCTGACTGACCTCTGAACATCTGTCCACTGCATCATCAATTGATCTATCTATCTGAGTTGACAACAATGACAATATTGTTTCTGCACCTTGCTCAACAAGAAGACCACCTACCATGTAATCCTCATTTGATGGAGAAACAAAATACTAACTATTTTTATCTATTTTCTATTGGCCACTGATGATTAGAATGGCTATGATGCTAGCCACTGAAGCCAAATGTAGCTAAGTATGCTAGCCACTGTCACTCAGAGCGACTGAGTCTACAATAGGAAAAATATAAAAATACAAGTTAGTAGCACAAAAGTAGGGCATTTTCATTGTGATCACCACTTGTATAAAGGTAAAAACCATGCATCTACACTATTGCAAGCATATAAAAATTTGATAAAGGAAATAAAGTAATCATTTGCACAAATAAAATATATTCAAGAAATAGGGGTGATATTTTATTAAAAATGATGATGTAGACACCTAAAACACATCATGTTTAGGAGACTACCCATATGGGCACATTCACAAACCATATGAACCCTCTTGGATCTCTCCAAGAGCAAGCAGTGGTCCTAACCACTCAGGTAGGGTAGTTCTGGCCCCTCTAGGCTTGGCCACTCTCAAGAAGAGTGGCCATAACACCTGGCCACTGGAGACTACAATGGCTAGACCTGGCCGCTAGACCTGATAGCGACCAACATCACAAATAATATGGCCATGAATACGGGCCCAGATCACGTAGTCCGACTGCACCTATGCATGGATTTTAGGTGGATTTTGGTGAGGAACTCCCTGAGTCCCTCCTAACTACCCCTTCAATGCAAAATTGTGACTAATGCTTCCCACCCAGAATGGTCAGTCACATGCAATTTGGAGAGACGCTTCTCCAGGAAGCCAAGCTCTAGATCTAGGAGGGAAGTCTACATATAGACTCTCCCACAAGAGCAAAAGGATCCATGAAGTTTCAAGGTTAAGCAGCGAAGCCCTGATGAAATGGAGAACCAAGCTACATCCCTTTGAGGAGTACTGGAGCACCATTCGATTGAGCTACGTCCACGCATCAGTATTCAGATCCATCATTCCAAACCGCCAATCAGTGTAGGAGACACACCAGGTGACCCTTGAACATCAATTCGAGCAAGGGATCGACTGCCATAGCCCATAAGACCTGAGGTAACCTTTAAGTTAGAGGTCATTGTCTTTGACAATGGCCCATAGTCATAGCCAGGTTTTAAAATGGTTGATTCCTTTGTTCTTAGTAATAGATATTCATTTATCATTATTTCATTTACATGTCTTTAGCATAGATCTGAATATTCTATTGCATTTAGATTAATATTCTTGGTTTCCATATGCACATTACTTATATCTGCTATATTTCAATGCACATCATGCTTATTTATCTAGATTATCGTATTTTCTAATAAGAGCCTCTTTCGGAGAGGTAGCCCGTACTACTTATCGTGCTTTGTTGTTTTCATGTACGTAGATCTGTAGGTTTACAGGACCATATCAAGACATTCGAAGCACGTGATCCCTCCTAGATGAGAGAAGGAGAAGGAGGCATCTGTGAGCCCTCAAACAAGTTCATGTGCGAGATCGGGAAGCCTACGAAAGTGCACCACCCCTTTGCAAGGGGACATTTTATTCACTTGTAATTCATTGTATCGAAATGGGTATCCCTCAGAGGGACCGACATGTAACCAGGTTTCAATATAAATAAAAGGATCTTTCTTTGTTATTTTCATGTTATATGCATTTCATGGTCTTTCATTTCATTTCGGTATAATATTGCAAGTAGAGTAAGTGGTGCATGCCTCCCGAGGTCGCACAGATGGCGATCACGGTGGGACCCCCACCAGGGTTTTGTTTTTTGGTCGAGTTACTAATGTTTTGGATGCCTTTTTCTATGCAGGTCTAGCCACTCTGGTCAACAATGGCTAGAAGAGCTTAGCCGCTACAACTATCAGCGGCCAGAATCAATCACTCTGGTCAACAATGGCTAGTAGGAGAGTTGAAATAGAGGTCATCCAAGTCATCATCAGGTGAGGAATTGAGGTTGGTACACATTTTTGACTCTCTGTGACTTTCTGTCTGCATTTATTTTCTAGAAATAGCAAGCAAAAACATAGCTAAGTAGGGAAAAATGAGGAAAATGAAATGAAAATTACATTATAAATTTCTTAGATTTCTTTAGTTTCCTCTAGGCACTGCTAGGAACAATGGGCCTCTACTTGTAAGGTCTGCCCTAGTCTCCAGCATGCTAGGCTTCTGTGTGTAAGTTTGCTTGCATGTGGCCCAACCAATGGCCCCTATTCACAAAGTAGGAAGTGCATTACACAAAGATCATCTATATTACATTAAATATGCATCTTTCTGAAAGCAAAATATTCTTTTTAGGCATGTAGGGATGTAAAGCATGAATTTTGGTTGATGCATCATTTTATATTTCAGAATACATAAAAATAACACCACACACTTGCACATCCTATCATAACATTGGTAAGGTTGGATTTCATCACCAACCCCCAATTCAGACCGATGATGTTGGAATTCATCTCCTTCCATCGGCTTGCCCCCTAGATGTCCTTAGATGGAATAGAGAATTCTTTCTGAGCTGGTATGAGTCACTTGTGTTCAAACTATCTCCCACTATGGCATAGTGGAAGAGCTAGGCGAACCCCCCACTGGGATTTAAGTGGTGTACCCTAGACTCTTTTGAGAAGTCATGTTCGGCACTAGTGTCCTTAGTCTCCACTTTGATTGAGTTCCCTCATTCCAAGTCCAAAGCATAGACAAGAGATCAAGATCATCAACAAATCTAAAACACACAGGATAGTTTAGGGAACACATTAAAATCCTTAAACAAGATAAACACATGTTTACTTTATTTGTGTAACTCAGAAAGTAATCAAGAAGACAACCCAAATCAGAATGGTGAACACATGGAGCAACCACCCTCGGTCCATTACCAAAGGGGAAACTAGTACTCCTCACACTCACAAACACACTGGCATTGAGCCACCCACACATAGTGTCATCGAACGAAGTTCGACAAGTCTTAGGGGTGACAACTCAACCCTTGGGGGGACTCCACGAGAAACCCCAGCAAGAGATCCACTTCCTGGGTCCCCATCACATAGACATGAGGAGGCCTCAAGGCCTCCCTCATCACATAGGAATGAGGAGTCCTCATGGCGCCACTCATCATATAGACACACGGAGGCATCATGACCTCCATCATCACATAAACGAGCGGAGGCATCATGACCTCCCTCCTCACATCGACCTATGGAGGCATCATGACCTCCCTCATCACATAGACATGTGGAGGCTTCAAGACCTCCATCCTCACACTGGCATGAGGAGGCATCAAGGCCTCCTTCATCGCATAGGAAGGAAAGGGAGGTAAGATCCCAAACATCATATGACACGCATAGAACAAACCCACCCACTGAGGGGCAAAACCATAGGGCTGCACCCAGTCATAGACTCAGAACATCTTGCAGCCTCCCTATGGATGGGAGAGTGCCCCTAGACCATGAACTCATTGGTGCAAATGGGACTCCATGGGATCAGCCATGGAGAACTAGATAGCTCGATGAGCTGGATCGGTTCCCCTCGAGGCCAGCTCTAAGAAGCATCACTACTGCATGTTCGGCTTTAGGGAGTTCACGTAGTGTGGCCACTAGATGCACCAATGAACCAAGGGAAGCTTCAAAGTGACCCCACAGCACATACACTACTTCAGATCATGAGCGTACTCAACCCTTAACACAATACATAGAGCAAGTCACCCTAGCAGATAGGGGTAGGCACACAACAGGAATCTCCCTGAGAGGACTCAACATTAGAACCCCTCGAACAGAAAGTCAAAATACATGAACCCTCAATAGCAAGTCACTCTGACCACCTACGTAGGTTGGAAGAAGAGCTACACATTGAATGGGAATGCATGGAAGATCTTGAGCAAGAAGAGCATAGAAAAAGGTACCTGCACTTACAAGAACAACTCTCGAGAGAAGAAAGGGTAGAGCATGAGGAGCTAGTAGAGAGGCTAGCTTGAATAGATGCACACATAGCCGGTGAGAGATATCAACATGAAGGGCATACCAATTCTCCATGAGGGAATGGTGCTAGATATGAGCATATTCACCATGCCCCACAACATCAACAACACCCGGACCCTAGGCAAACACAATTCAATGGGGACCAAGCAAGGATAGGAGATCAGGAACAAACCCAACTAGAACTTCCAAACATGGTCATGGGGGATGAATACAGAGGCCCGATTAGGGCCAACACTGGAATACCTCCATTACCACCATGGGAAAACCTTCAGGAACATGAAATTATCTCCTCAAAGGTATACCAAATGCTCATCGAGTGAGTCAAGTCTCTAGAAAAGGACACAAATGGACAAAATCCAACATTAGACAAGATACACAACCAACCTCTGTGCCCATCAGTCCCAAGTCCCGCATATCCTAGGCACTTTGAGATGCCTAGATTGGATAAGTTTAAGGGTGAGGGAGATACGCAGGAACACGTGATCAACTTCATGAATGCGTGCTTCCACCTTAACAAATATGATGCCCTGATGCTGAGAACATTCATCATGACATTCTCGGGCGTGACAATGCAATGGTTCAACCAGTTGCCCAAACATAGCATCATCAGATTTGAGCAGCTAGCAAATGCGTTCCTAGAACATTTCTCCTTCGGTGCCAAGAAGAAGGTGAACTTGTCTGACCTGGCCAACTTGAAGCAATATGATGATGAGCCAGTGATGGACTATGGAGATAGGTGGAGAAAAATCATGGTGAAGCTATCATTCTTTGTCCCCTTAGAAGAACTCATTTGAATGTTCACAAAGAGTTGCGCAAAACACATTTCCCTACTCTTGCAGCTATAGCAATATGAATCATTCGAAGAAGCCTTGGCCCAAGCCAAGCTTATTGAAGACATTAAGGTCGATGAGGGAGACCTTAAGCTCCACAAAAAAAAATAATGGAGCAAGAACAATCAGAACAACAAGAACAAATAGAAGCAGGCCAAGCCTGCTCAAGTTAATCAGGTCATGTTAGCCATGCCACAAGGGGGAATGGACAACAACCCCATAACTATCAAGCGCAACCCCCATCGACCAACTATGATCCCAAGGACAACCAAGGCCAAAATAGGGAATGTCGACCACCTCGTTATTTCATACCTCTAAATGAATCGATGCAGTCGATATTCAACCAATTAAATGAGGCGTAGAGGATAAGATTTCCTGACATACAACTGCTTGACCCTAACCATCCCAAGCCAAGAGGATACAGGGAAGATCACCATTGCCCATACCATAGGAGACAAGGGCATGACATCGAGAATTGCATCGGATTCAAGAATGTGGTGCAAAACATGATCGAGAAAGGAGAGCTAAAAGTTGACAACCCACTAGCTCTCGATAATAGAGATATGGGTATATATCGAAACCCATTGCCAAATCATGAGGCCCCTAGAGATCAGGGTCCCCAAGTTAACCAAGTCTGGGTCGAGCCACCTATTCAGGGGTGCATCAAAATGGTCGAATTGGTTAATGTGGCAACCAGGAGTCGAAGATATGGGCAACCATAACCTCCAATGGCTCCCATCAATATCCTAGTTATGCCTCGGCTAAGGCTAGCACATGAAAATCCTCCAGGTCCACCAACGAGACCTATGGTGACTATTTGGAGTAGATTAGAACAAAATCTACAAATGACTCTAGCCAAATTATCCATCTATGAGCTCATACAACAATCTCCTAGGCATAGGGAGATGTTAATGGAGATTTTGAGATCAATCGAGCTCCAACCCTAGAACCCAGATGCGTTCACACATTTTATGGGGCAAGTTCAATAGTGCCAAGAGCCGATGATACATTTTTATGATCATGAAATCAAAGAAGTGCCAACTACTACAGTGGACCCACCTTTGCACATCATTGCATCTATCAATGACATACCATTCAAGCGGGTTTTGATTGATACAGGCTCATCAATCAACATCATTACTACCAAGGCTATAGGGCACTTGAAGATACCCAAGTCCAACATTTTCCCAACTTCATACACCCTTAGGGCTTTCAATGATGCGCTATGCACCACAGTGGGCACAATCATTTTACCTATAAAATTAGGGCATAAGACCATCCCTATGATGTGTCATGTGTTGGAAGGGGCAATGCAATATAACATCCTCCTAGGGCATCCTTGGATTAGGGACATGAAGTGCGTACCCTCGATCCTGCACCAATGCATCAAGTATGTGCATGAGGGACAAGTACATGTGGTCCCATCTGATGAAGAGCCATTCAAGTATGTGCACCAAGTTGACTTACTAGGAGGTTTCGACCTACCATCAACACACTTATACATCAGACCTTCATCTCCAACCATGTAGCCTAGAAGCCAAAGTAGATCAGTGAGAGGTGACCCATCCACATCGGCACCACCTCCTACATTCAAAGCCACTTGGCACTTCTGAAATACCTTTGATAGATAAGGCTAGGGGTAAGCAGAAGTTGAAGGCACCCCTAGTAGAGAAAGAGTGCCAAGGGTGGCCGATCAAAGTAGCAATAGAAATTCCTACTCCCATGGAGGAGGAACATTCCCAAGGAAGAGTCGAGGAGGTACCTCAACCTACCTCACCTACATCATCAACAACATCATCTGCACCCTAGGTGATAGTGCACCTAGCCAACATAGTGCTAGGAGAATATCTTGTGCAAAATATGATATTCACACCAATCATTGAGTCTGCACAAGACATGGGATGACCAAGAGTCCCAAATCTACCAATAGGAATGGTGGTGCCCTTAGGGATCCTGCCTAACTAGACTAACTTCATATACATTGGTCTAGATTGCACCCACATTGCTCCGGACTCAGAGAAGGATGAGGATGAGCCATTCACCATGAGTGTCCATTACTTTTCAAACCCTGAGTTCATGCTAAGATACTTTGAACAATGCCATTGGCATGGATATGGTTTAGGCCTATATGAATAAGGGCGTAGGCTACCATTTCAACCATAGTATCAGCTACCTATGGATAGGTGTGGTCTAGGCTATCAAATGTAGGGCCATGATGACTCCTTAGAAGCAGCATTGGATAGGTTAAACATTGGGTTCAAAGAAGACATTGATTGGAACCCATATCGACCCCCTATCAAAAACCTTTGGGGTGATGAATGGGTGTCAACAATCAATATCGCACCCCCTGAGACATATCACACTGAATCCTCCCTTGAAGCACCCTCCTTAGGAGCCATCCTATGGGAAGAAGAGCCACTACATGGATACGAGCAAGAAGAGTACAACTATGTCCCGATCGAGGATGAAAATGAAGCTAGATTGGCCTACCATGGGCCATGATATGTGTAGAACTATGATTGGATAGGCCAGATAGGAAGTGGCTACATCTCAGATGAAAGTGAGTCTATCCCAAGTAATGGAGGATACAGGTCAGATGAAATTGACTATGAGTTAGAGGACTCAATAGAGATGGCCTACTTGCACCCAAGACATGCAGGCTATAACATTGGGCTAGAGACAAATGCTAATGGACTCTTCATAAGTGATGATGACTATGAAGATGAAATGGAGATGGCCTATCTGGGGCATCAACAAGCCAGACACCAACCCATCCTAGGACCAAAAACCAATGCCAATGGCTTCTGGATAAGCGATGATGACTTTGAGGATGAGATCGAGATGGCTTATCTTGGACCTCGACACTTGAGGCTAGTCGATTTGCTTATGGAAAGGGAAGCGGCATTTCATGCCATCGATCCCAATATTTGATTCCTAGGGAGACTAGTGAACCTAGATGCCATCCATCACATGGTCAACCTAGAACCACCAATATTTAGAGAGTAGCTATTGCCCAATGACCCAGTCATCTCATCTATCCACAGGCTAGATCCTGAGATCCCTATGCCACTAGAGCCCCATCATGAGCATAGAGGGCATCCCCTCAAGATAGAGTTTTACCCATGTGGCCCTAGAGATTCCATCCCATCCATCAACATGATCTCCATTGATTTGACCACTCCACTCCATAACCCAGCAGACCCATCAAAACCATTGTGTCTTAATCTAGATGCCATTGATTGGGGTCATGCTGATTCACCCCTAGAGCCTGAAGATCTCTTCCCCAATGAAGAGATGCTACAACCATTCCATTTTACATCAGGTTGTGCACATGATGTCTATCATGCTGGTTTTGACCCCGAGGCATTAGGAACCATGAACCCAATAGATGACATCCATCTAATCCCCACTCCTCATCAGCTTGAGGAGGGGTCACACATGGCAATAGAGGAAAATTTTGAGGTAGACATCAGTGATGATCCATCTCAACCAAAGAAAGTCAAGTTCGGAGAAAGCTTATCTCTAGAAGAATAGGCCATCATAATTCCTCTACTGAGAGAGAGACCGAATCTCTTCGCTTGGACTTACAAAGACATGCCAGGGCTAGATCCAAAGTTGGTTGTCCACAACCTGTCGATAGACCCCATGAAGAAGTCAGTCAAGAAAAATCTTAGAAAGATGCATCCAACCATCGCTTTGATGGTTAAAAATGAGTTGCAAAAACTGTTGGATGTAGTCTTTATTGTTCCAATCGACTATCCAAAATGGGTATCAAACATGGTACCCATAGGAAAACCTGATGGAAGAGTTTGCATTTGCATGGACTTCAGGGATCTCAACAAGGCAACCCCAAAATATTCATTCCCATTGCCCAACATAGATGCTCTTGTAGATGCAACTACGGGTCATGAGATGCTCTCCCTAATGGATGGTTTTTTTGGTTACAATCAGATTCAGATTAAACCCGAAGACCAGCATAAAACCACATTCACTACTCCATGGGGGACATTCTTCTACAAAGTGATGTCGTTTGGCCTTAAAAATACTGGTGCAACATATCAACGGGCTATGACATACATTTTCCATGACTACATGCACACAATTTTGGAAGACTACATCGATGATTTGCTAGCCAAGTCATTGTTATATAAAGAGCATGTTGAGACCCTCACAAAGGTCTTCGATCACCTGATTGAGCACAATGTCAGGTTGAATCCCAAGAAATGCATCTTTGGCATAACTTCTAGAAAACTCTTAGGATTCATCATGTCCAAACAAGGCATCGAGGTAGACCCAACAAAGGTAAAGGCTATCCTAGAAATGACCCCACCCATGAATGTCAAAGAGCTAAGAAGCCTACAGGGCAAAGTAGCATCCATAAAATGATTTATCGCACAACTCTCGGATAAGTGTCGACCCATGAACCGACTGCTACACAAGGGGGTCCCTTTCCAATGGGATGAAGAGTGTCAGCAAGCCTTTGTCGAGATCAAAGAGTACCTGGCAACACCGCCAGTCCTAGCTCCACCAAGGCTAGATATGCCATTCTTGTTATACATATCAGCTACAGATTTTGCTTTGGGCACCATGTTAGCTCAAAAGAATGTGCAAGATAAAGAGCAAGTGATATATTACATTAGCCGCACCCTGGTGAGCTATGAAATTGGATATGCATACATAGAAAAGTTGTGTTTGGTAGTAGTCTTTACAACCAAGAAGTTGCACCACTATATGTTGAGCCATACCACATATGTAATATCCAAACAAAATCCTTTGTAGTATATGATGAACAAGACATATCATAACACATGTACTACAAAGTGGATCATGCTATTGATAGAATTTGATCTAGAGTTCATAAGCTAGAAGTCCATCAAGGGATAAGTCATAGCTGATCAATTGGCTGAGGCACCACTACAGAATAGTAGGCCCCTCACCATAGAGCTTCCTGATGATGTAGTCTTTGCACTATCAAAAGCACCCAAGCTCGAGGAACCAAAAAATAAAGCTGACATGACTTTGTTCTTTGATGGTTCAAAGTGTGAGCAAGGAGGTGGTGCAGGAATTATCTTTTTCATGCCACAAGGTGCTCCAATGCCCTTGTCATTCAAGCTAGACTTCCCTTGCACCAATAACAACACCAAATATGAGGCCCTAATTTTGGGTCTCCAAACAACCATCACCATGAAAATCAAAAGGCTAAATATCTTTGGTGACTCCCTCCTCATAGTCAACCAGGTCAAGGGACTATTTCAATATCGGGATCCTATCCTGAAAGCTTACAAGGAGCTTGTTGACACATATCTAGCCAAACTAGAATGGTATGACATCGAGGCAATTCCTCATTCATCAAATAGGTTTGCAGACACCATGGCATATTTGGGATCCTTGATCCCTCAGAATCCATCTACCGATTTCATGACCATCCACATCAAAATGCTCTCGCATTCAGTGATCCAATATGAGGCTTTGGATAACAAGGAATCTATCAACATGATTCATATAGAGCCACCCCCTCCCCCGGGGAATGGCACCACTATTCCCCACAACCCTCTCCCCCCCCCCCCCAACCCCCAGGAGGCACAAGCCACCCCTATCTACTTAATGTGGTTGTCCCAATTACAAGAATTCTTAAGACTTGGAAGTATCCCATAGGGACTATCGCATGCCGAGAAGTGAGCATTCAAGAAAAAAGTGACTAGATATGTCTTGCTAGGAGACATATTGTATCATCGAGGTTATGATGGAGTCCTCCTCCATTGCTTAGAGCCTCAAGAATCAGCTTGGGAAATATCTCAAGCTCATGATGGTACATGCGGTGGCCACTTCAGCGGCATGGCCATTGTCAAATGGATTCTTTGAATGGGCTATTACTGGCCCACCATGGAGAAATATTGTTGTGAGTATGTCAAGAAATGTGTTAAATGTCAACATCATGTGAATCTGACACACTTGCCATCCCAGGCCTTACAACCTATCCAAGCGGCTTGGCCCTTTTCTTAGTGGGGTTTTGATCTAATCAGAAAAATCTCTCCCCCATCATCAGGCCGACACACGTTTATTTTAATGGCTACTGAGTACTTCACCAAGTGGGTGGAAGCGGTCCCCCTGACATCGATAATTGGTCCTCGGATCATGGAGTTCATACTCCACAATATCATTTGCCATTTTGGGGTACCCTTCAAAATAATCTTGGATAATGGACCGTCGTTCAAAAATAAAAATGTGCGAGCTATAATGGCTAAGTACAACATTCAACATAGTTTTGTGACACCATACTATCCGCAGGAAAATGGGCAAGCAAAAGCCTCAAACAAGACAATAGTAGCAATCTTGAAAAATATGGTGAAAGAGAATCACAAGGACTAGCATCTACAATTACCCTTAGCATTATGGGCTTACAGGACTAGCGTACGGATGCCCACTAGGGCAACACCATTCTCGCTTGTATATGGCACTGAGGCCATCATGCCCTTAGAGTTGGAGATTCCAATATTGCACATCGCATTGAAAGAGTTCATCAATGATGACACCATGCGACAAGCTCACCTAGATCAATTGACCCTTCTGGATGAATGATGCATCAATGCTCTAGAGCATCTTCACATCTACCAGGGTCATCTAACATGAGCTTACAATACTAGAGTCCACCTAAGAGACTTTAAGGTTGGTGATCTTGTGCTCAAAGAGAACCAACATAACTCAAACCTATCATTGCATCTACGAGACAAATTTATGGCTAATTGGATAGGGCCCTACATCATATCTAAGAATATTGGGCCTGGGGCATATCGCCTAACAATGTTGGAAGGTGTTGAGGAGCCAGAGCCTCTCAACATCATTCATTTAAAGGTATTCCACACATAAAATATAAAATTATCAAAAACATTCAAATAACTACAAAAGTTTCAAAAACAATAAAAATCATGAAAATCCAAACAAATCAGAAAACATTAAAATAAAAAACAATCATAAAAAGCTCCAAAGGCATCTTAAATCCCTTGGTCAAATCATAGAAAAGTTTCAAAGGATCTTAAAGCCCTTTGGTCAAATCACAAAAAGGCTCCAAAGGCATCTTAAAGCCCTTTGGTCAAATCACAAAAGGCTCCAAAGGCATCTTAAAGCCCTTTGGTCAAATCACAAAAAGGCTCCAAAGGCATCTTAAAGCCCTTTGGTCAAATCACAAAAAGGCTCCAAAGGCATCTTAAAGCCCTTTGGTCAAATCACAAAAAGCCCCAAAGGCATTTTAAAGCCCTTTGGTCAAAAGCAAAAACATAAAAGTCCAAAAACATTCATAATAATCAAAAACTCAAAAACAATTGAAAGCATCAAAAATACAAAAAAAACATTTACATTATGCATTCGCACTTGCATCCATATAGTCACATTGCATATAGGCATTGCATCCATTACATTTGCATTAGAAACATTTGTGTTTGCAATCTTACAAATGACACCACAGTTGTATCTCAATCATGCATCTTCAAAATCCATCATCATCCATAACCCATGAGTGTAACTGTGTTTTTCAACACAACCCTTTCCTATTGCTATGAGGAATATACTAAGGTTTTCTAGTCACTCCACAATACCTAGTGATTTTATCAAGTGTGGTAGAAAGTTATCTTGGCTTTCGATAGATGAGGTTTAGTTTGATAGCACCTGGTGTATGTCAAAATCCTATCACTAATCAAAACACTAAAATCCTAGTTGGAACAAGGAAATATGAACACTACGAAGTGGTATTAGAAATCCTAAAGTGAAAAGGTTTATCTTGCTCATCCCCCTATGCGACCGGTTTGGAAATGTTGAGAATTGGCAAAAGGACAAGTTCACCCCTACCCAAAGAAATCCCTTGCTTTAATTAAAACAAGCAAAAATCCCAAGCAAAGCAAAATTCAAAATTCAAAAGTCAAAGCAAAAACCCAAAAACAAAGTGAACATGATTATCATCACTACATAAATCCCTTGCTCAAAAGAAAAATAAAAAATTCAAAATAAACAGTGGTTATCACCACTATACATGAGCAAGTATCCCAATAAAAATGAAGAAAATAAGGGAGTATAGAACTTGAATCCCTGGAATTCTCAGCATAGTCAAACCTTACGCATGATGATATGTCTATCATAAGTATCTTGCTTTGGTACAGACCAATGTTTGCATGTGGAAGAGCTAGCTTTAGGTGTCCTGTACCGCCTAGTGGTTTAATCCAACTAAAGTCCAACTTAGGATCAGGATAAACATTGGAGGATCCCCAATACAACAATGGGCTGAATGAATCCCACCTGGCACTAGGGTATGCTTATGTTTCATCTAATATATTCATTTGCACACACAAGGATAATGAGTACCTAGGTCTTCACGATAGAACTTTATCCTTCAAAGGATCTGTATGGTCAGTATACAACTTTTGATGAAGTAACTAGAGTATTTGAGTCTCATGGAAAACCTCAAAAATCATACATAGCAATAACTCATTTCATCCCATAATCATACATATCATTTCAAATCATAATCACGCATATCACATCAGCTCACCTCACATTTGAGATGTTTAAATAATTAATTCTTGTATTAAGAGTTATTATTTACATTCATAATTGTTATGCATTCTGTGGTGTTGTCCATTAGATTGTTAAACTCATATCTAATCACTAATATGACTTAGGTGATTAAAGCATACAGGTTCATTTGCATTAGATGGCCATCATATAAATAGTGCATCTCAAATATGGCATTCATCATATCAATACATCAAAGTTAGACATGCATATAACCAATAGGCATCCATACCATTATCAACATCATACCATCTAGTCATTCACACACCATAAAGCACAAGTCATGTAAACCATACCATATAGCATAAAATCACAAAAGCATTCATCCACACATGAACATCATGAAGCATAAGTCATAAGAACTAAAACCACCTGCATACATCATAAATCATACACCGACGCATATAAGTACAACATCATCTAAACATACATCTATCACATCGCATCACATCATAAAGCATTAAAATCACATCACATCATAAAATCATAATACTGCATCACATAAACATAAAAGCATAAACATGAAGAAATACACATGATGAGTCTCAAAGCCTAAATATCATATAATCATGTGTCAAATAAGTACATGTAAGTACAAAAACCACCAATAAAGCTATAACCATGTAGGTCAGGTGACCTTACACCCCAAAAATAGGTACAAAGTATCAGATAATCATAGTACATCAGGAGTGGCCTGCACCACTAGTCTCGCCACCACCCTCACCACCCCCTCTGGGAGGTGGCATAGAGCTGGTACCTCCAGTGTGCTCTATCCGGGACCTGGTCCTATGGCTCGATCGAGCTGAAGACTACCTAGAAGTGCTCCATGTGCTATGCTCTGAACCCCCTACTATGGGCCTCTCCCGAGGAGTAGCACCTAGAAGCCGTATCTAAGACCTAAGGGTAGAAATGTAGGCAGCATCTGATGTCATCTGAGCATCATCCTCCTCTATGATCCTCTATAGCCATCTCACCTCGGCCCCAAGATCTACACCTATACCTGAGGCAACCTGACTCCGAGCCTCATCGCGCTCAGTGGTAACCTAGGTAAGCTATACTCATCTCGTGTAAAAGGTCACAAAGTAGGTTTGGGTCCCAAGCCCGAGCAGATAAAATCTAAGATTTCAAAATAAAAGCCTAAATCAATGCACTGCAACTAAATATATGTAATAAACATACTAAATAGTGACCACAACTCAATCAAACTACTCTAAGGCTACATGATTAATAAATAAACGCACCTAATCATTCAAAAATTTGCATAAAAACAACTCAAAATTCCAAAAAAATCAATTAATTGGCCTAAAAAAATTAAAATTTCTGAATTAAAAACCTAAATTTCCTTGTCCGCTCGTGCCAGGAGTGACCACAACTCAACTGCTATAGCTGACAGTGGCCAGTTCCCAATGATCAAAAATTTGACTGTTGGATTTTCAAACTGGCCACTAATGGCAACAGTGGCCAACCACAATACAAATTGGCCACTCTGAGTGGTAGTGTCCAATGGGTGGCATGCCAACGATGTTCCTCCTAAGTCCAAAAATAACAAAAATTTGCAAAAAAACAAAAACAAGAAGAACCCATCTATCTAAAACATAAATGAAGCCTAACTACCGGTGAAATTCATTGCCAACATGGTTAATGAGGTTCATTTACTAGGTATCTTTAATTTGGTTCTTTTTACCATAATAGCAAAATAAGTTAAGGTTTAGAGAGGTACCCATGAAGCTCTAGCTCCTCCGCTTATTGAAGACTTTCCCTACTCAACCATGGCATCCAATCAGCAGCGTCCCAGTCAAAATAGTCTATCTCATCGAAGCTCCAAAAGCAGACTTTACAACTAGTGAAAATGACATCTTGAAATACTAATTTAATTTTTGTTTTCAAAATCACACCTTGGCCGCTGCCAGAACCAGTTGCCCAAACTTCATGGCCACTAGACCTGATAGTGGCCATGCATGACAATTGGGGGCTGTTGAACTTAATAGTGGCCAAAAAATGAAGAAATTTTGCACCGATTCACCACCACAGAACACTTCAAAATAGGCCATATCAGGCACTTATTTGCTTAGAACATTCAAAATCTAAATAAAATAATTAAAACATCATAAAAATCAAAATTAAAAATCAAATAACCAACAAAAAACCCTAAAAGAGCCTCGTATCCATTAACTTGTTCTATACACTTAGCAATTATAGTGATAGGCAATCCATGTAACTTGACAAGATGAACAAGTAACCATAAGGTCACTTGGGGTACACTAATTGCAACAAAATTGAAACACTTCCTTCCAAACCCAAAGAAGGCCAACTATTGCTATACTGCCCCACGGGAGTGAGGATACATCTCATTTATCCTATATCAAATAGCAAGTCAACACAAGCCACAATAGAATTGTTAACACCTTGATTCCCTAAGAAGGCCAGTGCGGCCAGACCGCCCCATGGGATAAAGATATGTGATAATCAAGCAGAGTTAAAATTGTACCTGGGTGAGAACCACTCTATAAAAATGAATGTAAACCTCTAAGGAGATCCAAATCATTCATTTTGGTCAAGTGACTCATCATTTTGTTAATTGTACTTTCCTCATTGAATCATCGCCTGAGGAGGTAGTCAAGATTTTTAACAATCATAATCAAAGTAAAAAAATCATATCAATCATGACAAAGTTGTGTTTGTCTTACAAATCATTTCCAACAACTATCATAAGCTTACCCTTTTTTGGAGAAAAAAGCAAATATGACAGTTAAGTTTGTAGCTCCCCTCCCTTCGGATCTATAGTAGCATTGAAGCTACCCGATTGCTTGATGAGCGAGTGCAAACTCCCACACACCTAAGCCTTCCATTATGTTGGAAGCAATGATTCTAGAACTCACACCCTCCCGCATGACTAGGGCATCCTATGTTGATCAGATAAATGATCATCATCCAACCTACAATATGGACCTAGGTGGTCTACTTTTTTGCCCAGCACTATATTTTGCTCATAGTGCATCCCAAAAAGGGGTATCTGTAGACATCTAAAAAATGTCATTTTTAGGAGACTACCCATATGAACACATTCACAAACCATATGAGCCCTCTTGGATCTCTCCAAGAGAAAGCAGTGGTCCTAACCACTCAGGTAGGGCAGTTCTGGCCCCTTTAGGCTTGGCTACTCTCAAGCAGAGCGACCATAACACCTAGCTGCTCAAGACTACAGTGGCTAGACCTGGTCGCTAGACTTGATAGCGACTAGAATCACAAATAATCTGGCCATGAATATAGGTCTAGATCATATAGTATGACTACACCTATGCATGTATCTTAGGCAAATTTCGATGAGTCCCTCCTAACTATCCCTTCAATGCAAAATTGTGACTACTGTTACCCATCAAAAATGGTTAGTCGCATGCAATTTGGAGATACACTTCTCCAGGAAGCCAAGCTCAATATTTTGGAGGGAAGCCTACATATAGACTCTCCCATAAGAACAAAAGGATCAATGAAGTTTCAAGGTTAAGCAACGAAGCCCTGACGAAACCGAGAACCAAGCCACATCCTTTGAGGAGTATTGGAGCTTCGTTTAGTTGAGCTACACCCATGCATCAGCATTTAGATTCATCATTCAAAACCACCAATCAGTGTAGGAGACACACCAGGTGATCCTTGAACATCAATTTGAGCAAGGGATCGACTGCCATTTCTTGTAAGACCTAAGTTAACCTTTAAGTTAGAGGTCATTGTCTTTGATAGTGACCCATAGTCATAGCCAAGTTTTAAAATGGTCGATTCCTTTGTTATTAGTAATAGATATGCATTTATTATTATTTCATTTACATATATTTGGCATAGATCTGAGTATTCTATCGTATTTAGGTTAATATTCTTGGTTTCCATATGCACATTACTTATATTTACTTCGTCTTAATGCATAATGCATATTTATCCCGATTATCATATTTGCTAAAAAGAACCTCTTCCGGAGAGGCAGCCCGTACTACTTACCGTTCTTTGTTGTTTTTGTGTACTTAGATCTATAGGTTTACAGTACCATATCAAGACATATGAAGCATGTGATCCCTCTTGGATGAGAGAAGGAGAAGGAGTCATATGTGAGCCCTCAAACAAGTTCATGTGCGATATCAGCAAGCCTACGAAAGCACACCACCCCTTTACGAGGGGACATTATACTCGCTTGTAATTCATTGTATCAAAATAGGTATCCCTCAGAGGGACCGACATGTAACCAGGTTTCAATATAAATAAAAGTATATTTCTTTGTTATTTCTATGTTATATGCATTTCATGGTCTTTCATTTCATTTTGATATAATATCACAAGGTGCGTGCCTCCTGGGGTCGCACAGATGAAGCTCAATTACAATATCTCCCTCTTAGGTAGTAACTCAAATTGATACAAATGTTACAATAATTAAAGCCCCTCAATTGGGAGATATGCACTTGAATGGTCTTCACTTTATCACCAATTTGCTTGAGGGCTTACTAGGATGCCTCCTCAAATTTTAAGAGGAAGAGTCTTGAATATGCTTTGTCTTTAAGAGATTTTTTACTTGCATGTATAGAAACAACAAAGCACATTAGTAGCACATTAAGAAAGTGCATGAAATAGAGAAAATATGTAAAGAATGCATGAACATACATAAATATGCATAAAGTTGTCTAAAAGGTTGATAATAAAGCATGAAGCAAAGCTTGAAACTTATAAAGGAATCTAAAGATGCATGCAATCTTGCAAATTAAGCATAAAATGACCTAATATATGAAAGCATGTAAAGGAAATTATGAAGTGCACAAATGAAAGCAAAAATGTCTATGTAACTGATAATGCACTATAGAAATGTAGTAAATATGGCTAATCTAGACTATATAAATCTAAATATATTCTAAGAAATGTAAATCTATGGCTAAATTGAAGGATTTTGTATGTCAAATCTTGGCTGCTATATCTTATAGCAACTGGACCTACTAGCTGCTATTGAATACAATAGTTAAGCTTGTGGGCCGCTATTAAAAATAGCAACCACAAGGAAAGTTTTCTACTCTTGAAATCATGCTTGATGATGTATAATTCCCCTATTGAATTTATGATCAAGGGTCATCGGTGTGTCTAAAAATATATGTGTGGTTTAAATATCTCGTATTCACAATGGATTGGTGTGAAATAGCAAGCTTGATTCTCAAGCTATTAGAAACTTCATTGACACAACAAAAAATGTCATTATCCAATTGGACAGTGTCTTGGCACTCTTCAAAGGGTACAATTTCATTCTCCAATTTGGTAGAGCTTTGTTGTATTCAATTCTTGATCATAAATACCTCTTTGGGAGGTCTATAAATAGAATTTTCCAAATACCAATATTGGCTTCTCAGGGAAGTCAAGATCAAGAATTAGTTGGCCTGAGTAGTTGGGAGGAACCCTTTGGAAGATGTGTAGTCTAAAATTTCTCCAAAACCATTGCAATTTGGGTTGTTGCAACTAATTTTGGTTGACTCAAGAAGGTCAAGTTTGTTACAGGACTAGCCACTCTCACTTAACATAGCTAGGGGTAGGCTACCCTTAGCTGTTGTCAATAGGTGTATCTAGCACTTATCTACTTTAAGTGTTAATGAATGGGATCTTATCTACTGATGATGTCAACGGCTAAGGTTGGATAAGTCTAGACTACCTAAAATGAGTGATTAGAATCATTGCTTAGTCTTGGAAAGGTCCAAGATCATCCATATGGTCTACAAAGATGTCCATATGAGTAGTCTCCTAAACATGACATGTTTTAGGTGTCTACACTAGTTATTTACCCTACACACTTGGCGGTTGTAGCGGCTAGCACTCCATGCAATCTGGTAAGATGAGTAAATTACCATAAGGCCATTTGAACCAAATTATTTATTGACAAATTGAATTTTTTTCACTTCACTCCCCAAGAAGGCTATTGTGATCGGACTGCTCCACGAAAATGAGGCGTTCATTTCTTTTCTTATCTAACATTTTTATCAAATAATCAAACATTGTGATTCATCACATGCTTCAATTAAATTACTATGATATTGATTCCCTAAGAAGGCCATTATGGTCAGACTGCTCCATGGGTTAGATATGTATAATTACTATTAATGGTTGAAATCATAGTTGTAATGGGACTTTCCCTAAACAAAATTTATCATCTTGCATTGTCCAAATTAGTCACCTTGGTCAAGTGACTTGTTGCTTTAATCATTTTTCATTTTCCTCATTGACTCGTCACTTGAGAGGGTAGTCATAATCATAACATTCATAATAAAAATCAACAACTAAATACTTAATCTTGCAAATTACATTCATCCATGAATCATTGCTAACATCTATCATAAGCTTCCTCATTTGTAGGGGTAAAAGGTAAAAATAAAAACCTAAACCTTTGTTGATCTGAACCGATGGTCATGTATCTTAACAATGCTACCTGAATGCTTTCATAATTCACCAAATTTTTAATCAAATTTAAGCCACCATTCTGTTGGAGGTAATCATTCAGAGATGCACACCCTTTCCATGATTGGGGTATCTAAAGTTGACCAGATAAATGAATATCCATCAACCTGCAATGTGGTGTTTGGGTTGTCTGTAGACACCAAAAATGCATCATGTTGAGGAGGCTACTCATGTGGACACCTTTTAGGCCATATGACTTACCTTGGATCTTTTCGAGACCCAAAAGTGGTTCTAACCACTCAAACATGGTAGCTTAGTCCTATTCAGCCTAGACCACTAATTTCTCCAATAGTGGCCTCACCACCACTGACAGGGATAATGAATGCAGGTGGGTCACACCTATTGATAGTGGCCATGATCTAAGTTGTGCTTGTTGGAGGTGGCTGATTTTGTAACAAAATCAAGCTACCCGAGCTGAGTAAAATCCGTTGGAATGAAAATGGGGTTCTCTTCTTATTAATGAAATAAATATTGGTTATAATAAGTCCCTCTTATGGATACCGAATTTTATATAATATTATAAAGTAAGTAGCCCCAAATGGGAATGATGCACTCCACAAGGTCTTTGCTCTTCCACTATTTTTATTACAGAGGTTTTAGTTGCAACCTCTACTTTTGATTCCAAGAAAATAGATCTTGGTCATGTATAGCCCTTGAATAGCCTTGTAATCTGCATGTAAGAAACTACAATAAAATTTCAATAGCATATGATGCCTCTCAAAATGAGGCTTGTTTCTTAATAAGTGCAAATTGTAAATTAAATGCACAAAGTAGTGATAAAATGCATAAAAATAGGGAATAAATACATAAAAATTGAATGTAAATGCGGCTAATCTATTTTAGAAATCTGATTTAAAATGCTACTAATCTAATCTAATGCTAAAACATATAAATCAAAACATCAAACCGATGCCATTATTGATCATATGGGTGGGCTTTGTTAGCCACTATCAACATGAATGATGGTTCCTATGATACACTTTTGAAAATAGTGGTCATGGAATAGAGATTCTGTTCTCTATGATTAATCCTCAATAACACTCAATTCTACTATTGAATTGATGTGCAAGGGTTGATCGTGTCTCAAGATATAGTTTGATGGCATAATTAGGCTCGAATCCATGGAAATTTTGTGTAGAATAGCAAGGTGGTTGATCCTCAAGCTTTTATGAACTCCATTAATGAATCTACCATTATCATGATGTAAATTGAATAGCACTTCATTGCACCTCAAGGGATATTACTTCTCTCCTTAGTTTGGTAGTGCTTCACTATGGCAATTGCTCATTAAAATCTCTAGACTTATTTCTTATTTTTGGGACCTGTTGAGTGGTATTTTCACCCGATTGTGAAAACACACTCTCCGATAGGATTTGGGTTCCAAATCCCCTCTTGCAAAGAAGTTAGACAAACAACTTCTCCAAGGTCTCCGCTATATTAGCATTTACATGTGTGTATTGATAATCCCAAATAAAGATATTCGATTTAAATGCTTGGAACACCTTAGTGATTGCAAGTAACTGTAAACAAGGGGCAATGTTGGTTTATTTCATCATGAAAACTTTAGTGATTGTTCATTGTTTCTTAGATTTTGATATTTTGTAGATGTTCATTTTAATGCCTTGAAAAGTTAAAACTTCTGGAAAATAAAAGAAAATAAACAAAATGCAAAAAGAATGAAAATGAAATACAGAAACTGAAAATAAAATGCATTCAGTATGATGTTATCCTATTACGACAAAACCGAAGATATGAGGTTTTCTGCACACAACCTAACCTATTGAACCTGTAGAACATGCACAATCCAGATAAGTTAAGTGCTGATCCCTAGGGTTTTAATTACGGTTTTCAGATTTAGACATTCACTTGAAGCAACCAAGATAACTTGCATTAAACTTCACCTATAAGCCTAAAATCTGAAAAGGGGAAAAATAAACATTTAATCATGCATGCAAAAAATGACTCCTCCTTTCTTGTCCATAAGATGCAACTCTCTGAATTTTCTGTATTAAAAATTGATCATTTTACAATAACAAAATCTCTAGTTTTCTCAAAACCAGAAAAAGGGGAAGAAAAACACTCCAAAGTAGGCCCAGAATGGCTATCTCACCTTCAACTCTGCAACTCTGCTCGCAGCGGTTTCCCCCTCCTTCATTATTTTGGCTTTCTGCTCGGTCGTGAAATGTTTGGTCTTCTCTACGAATTGTAACCGTCGATCCTGAAGCATTATCATAACCCCTACACCTCTGTGACACGTGCAACACTTCCCTGCACATTCTATAATGGCCCTTCATGAATCACGACAAAAGACAGCATGTCGCGATATCACGACGTTTTATACCATGCAGCTTTGTTATTCTTCTTGTACCGCGAAAATGAGACATGTCGCGATATCATGACATTTTTCTGTCAGCAGCCTTGTTCGCCTTCATGCATCGTAAAAATGAGACATGTCATGATATCACGACGTTTTTCTCCTTCGGGCCACGTTTTGTTGTACTTAGCCGTGAAAATGTGACATGTCGTGAAATCGTGACACTTTTTCATTTCATACCATCTTGCTACTTTCTGTCATGAAATCATGACACTTTTTCATTCTGTACCATCTCGCTGCTTTCTATCGTGAAATCACGACGCTTTTCTCTTTTGGGCTGTGCAGATGCAATCTGTCATGAAATCGTGACATTTTTCTTTTCGGCTGTGAAGATGCAACTTGTCGTGAAATCGTGACGTTTTTCTATTTCGGGCTATGAAGATGCAACTTGTCACGAAATCGTGACGTTTTTCTTTTTGGGTTGTCTTGGCTGCGAAAACGTGACATGTCACAAAATCGTGACAATTTCTTTCATCTGCTCCTTCCTCACTTTCCTGTCGTGAAAACTTGACATGTCATGATATCGCGACGTTTTTTTCTCCTTGCCCTTCATCTCGTCTTCAGGTCACGAAAACGTGACATGTCGTGATATCGCGACAACTTCGCATTGACTTTTTCTTGCTGCCTTTGACCGTGATTTCATGACATGTCGCGATATCATGACCTTTTTCCATTTTAGCCGCGAGATCGAAACATGTCGCGATATCGTGACACTTTTCCATTTTGGTGCATCTTGCTGATCTGGGCCATGAAAACATGACATGTCGCGATATCGCGACAATTTCTAAACTTTGCCCTGTTTGACTGCTTTGACCGTGATTTCATGACATGTCGTGATATCGCGACATTTTTCACTTTGTCTTTCTCTCTCCTCTGTGAACCGCAATTTCATGACATGTCACGATATCGTGACATTTTTCACTTTGTCTTTCTCTCTCCTCTGTGAACCGCAATTTCATGACATGTCGTGATATCATGATATTTTCTTTTCATGTTGCATTCTGTTGCTCTTAGCCGTGAAAACACGACATGTCATGATATCGTGACACTTTTCTTTCTCTGCTTGTCTGCCCATTTTGAATCACGAAAATGCAACATGTCACGATATCGCGACACTTTTTTTTTTTTTTTTGCCACGATGGAGCAACATGTCGCGATATCATGACACTTTTTCATTTTTCTACCACGATGGAGCAACATGTCACGATATCGCGACACTTTTTCATTTTTTTGCTGCGATGGAGCAACATGTCATGATATCGTGACACTTTTTCATTTTTCTTTCGTGATGGAGCAACATGTCACGATATCATGACACTTTTTCATTTTCTGCCGTGATGGTGCAACATGTCGCGATATCGCGACACTTTTTCTTTTGTGATATTTTGCTTTTTTCCTTGATCTTTAGCCTCTGGGCCACTGCAGTTTTCTTGGAAAGCATGTAAAAAAGGTGGGTCCCCAATTTTGGGGTGTGTTGTGGAGTAGCCACAACAAATGGTGACTCTGCTGTCAAATGCTCCTGAGCATTTTGGTGAGAACCTAACCTAGAAATATACAAACTCAAAAACAGGCGTTAGCACATAAAAAATATAAACAAATGCCGATAGATCAGAAATACATGAAACATCAGAATCATTAAGTATCAGCTCGGTGTGTGCAATGTGTTCCATTTTCTATCGTTTGAAATTGATCCACATTCCATTGTCAGTTTTACATGAATGCATATGTGAGGTTGTGAATGATTTGAGCCTGATAAATATGCTTAGAGATATAACAATCTGCTTTATAAAAGCTTTAAACCTTTTAATATCATATACAAACATTTAAGATTATCAAACCCTCTTAGGATCAACTATGTGTATAATGAATTGCTTTATTAGATCCCAAAGTTGGTTATGAGTCACTACTATCTTGAACCCATGTGCAAGTGAAAGTGAAATCAGAGCTTTGGGGAATCGGACTCCCAACCTAAGCGAGATGGGAGCTTAACCCTATCCTTACTACTCTGATCTGGAATTCATTACCTCACTTTGAGCAAAATAATTTAACCAGTTATGGATGAAATGGTCATGCTAGTCTATCCGTTTGAACAATCAGTGGTCTTGTTTTAGACAAGACATGCTGCCACGCATGGGCATACTTAACCCCATAATCCATGATTTGGCTTCATTTATTCTCTTTTTTTTCTTGGACCTTTGGGATGACTACCCATCCTTGTGAGGGACATGTAGTACGATCCTTCCAATCCAATATTAAGATGAAATGGGAAATATTAATTTTTTACTTCTTGGACCTTGGGGATGACTACCCATCCTTGCTAGGGACATGTAGTACGATCCTTCCAATCCAATATAAAGATGAAATGGGAAATATTTAGTTTTTATTTCTTGGACCTTGGGGATGACTACCCATCCTTTGCAGAGGACATGTAGTATGATCCTTCCAATCCAAGATTTATGATGAAATGAGACATAGGAGCTTTGGGGAATCAGATTCTCAACCTAGGCGAGATGAGAATTATGCCCTATCCTTACTACTCCATGTAGGTCAAATCAGAGCTTTGGGGAGTTGGATCCTCAACCTAAGTTTGATGAGGATTTAACCCTATCCTTACTACTCTGATTTTAGGCTTTAAGCTTTATGGAAGTGGTAAAAACCACTGTTTTAAGGATCATGTTGCATAATAGGATAGACATGAAATACTTCTTTCGCCTGACCTTTTCTTCCAAGCAAGGTTTTGATCATTTTGCTCAAGATCCTTTTTAATGTGTATAAAATGTGCTTGGTTCTAGATATCTCGGGCCTCAGTTCCCAACCTTAGGATTTTTTCTTATTTATGTTATAGCATAACCCTAAGAGGATTTGACACACTTTAATGATTTGTATCTGAAATGCATATGCAACTAAGATGGCATGTATATGCAAAATGGAATGTAATATGAATGCATTGCTTTTCTGAATTGTGGATGGAGTATACCACCTATGTTGCCATAATTTGTAAAACTGACAACTTCATGCATCACAAGTTTCAAACGATATTATTTAAACTGTTTGTGTTTCTTGCGGAGCTTTCTACAACACAATTCCAATGTTTCATATTTCCCTGATCTAAAGCATAAGTTAACATCTCAAAGAACAACTTTTTCATCATTTTTTTTTTTTTTAGACAAACCAAAATATGTCCAAAGGACTAACCCACAAAACTTAAAACCAAACCCAAAAAGCAACTTCAAAAACAAACTTGAAAAACACAAACCAAAACCAAAAAACCAAAATCTATATACAAATGTACAATATAATACAAGATGATGCAAAGCTTGGACTATCACTTTCCTGGATCCCAAACATGATTAGAACACTTCAACAAAAATATAATGTGATATGCATGCCAAGTGTTGTAGGAATCCAACAAAAACAATATTAGACCACACCATGCAACAACTTTTAACTTCCCTTGCTCACCCCACCAATTAGATTTAATTCCATTAGTACTCTCATAGGTGAGCGTTAAAATACTAAAATGATTAGACAATAAATGATATTCAATTTTATCTTGTCTATTCTTGAAAGTATCCATTTCATAATTCGATTCATGATTTAGAACTAGGCTCTCTTTATCCAAAATGAGACTTTGTAAGCAAGAGCCTATTTCTAAAAATTTTAAAACCAAATCATTTTCCAAATTTGTAGGCCAATCAAATTTGTGCAGCATTTCGCAAGCATCTAGGATATTTACTAAATTAGGATCATTAAAAGTTTTCACCCTAGATTCAATTAGTAATTGTTGATGAATTTGATTTAACAATTCAAGTGCATCAACTTCTTTTTCATTCATTAAAACAATGTTATCAAAGGTGTGATTAGAAATCATACCTTGTTTTTCATTCACCTTTAACGACATTTCACCATAAACATCATTCAAATTCAAAATATGGTCATGCAAATTTTCACCTAAATTTTGGATGCTTGAACACAAAAGGTTAGATTCTACCCTTTGAACATTTTTATTTACCAAAATTTGATGGGGATTTGTAATTCCCTCTTTTACCTCATGGTCTTCATACTCTTCATTGATTACTTGTTCATCAAACATACCAAAATTAGGCACCCAATTGAAAACATGGCCCTCCTTTTCAACCTTCAAATATTCTTGGTCAAAGTGTATGTCCAATGACTCATCTTGATGATCCTTCATTTGAGTTGTTTCCAATTGATCAATCTCTTTGTCATTTGGTTCCAATTATTTGTTCACTATCCATGGTATCTCTTCATGTGAGGTATGTAGAAGTTTCAACATCTTGCATATCAAGTGAAATATGAGTTTCATCTATAGGGGTGTGAGAAAAGAATGCATCATCATATCTCCCCCAACCATTGTAAAAATTGTCATCCAAATCCATGGAATAAAATTCCATGATGTTTGTGGCATGATCTTTTGATTCATTCATAAATTCTTTTTCTTCTTTGTCCTTGGCAATAGGATCATTATAATCTTCCAAAATTTGATGAGATTTGAAACCCTCTTCCAAAACATCCTCAAATTGTACAGGAGTTGCAATATCTTCCTTTGAGTAGGCGATTATGTTGTCTTGTATATCAATTGGCACACAAGTTTCATTAGCAGTTTTGGAGTGAGTGTAGTCTTCCCACTTCTTCCAAGCATCATAATAATCATCTTCCAAAATCAAGTGGTGACGTTCAACTACTTCTTCAACATCTTCCAATTCATCAATGTGTTTCTCATCAAATTCACCTTCACCTTCCTTAGATGGTTCAATTATTTCCAAAGTGGGTCATTTCTTGAATTCAAATTTGTAAGGCTATCATCGTCCAAATTAGTAACCCATGATTCAATTTTATCATAATTTGGAGGGTGAATAATTTCTTGATCGTTAATTTTACACATCTCATCAATAGTATCTTCCAAGAACAAGTGGTGAAACTCTATCATATCTTCAAATTCATTTATTGGTTTTCTTCCAATTTCACTTTCAACCACTTCATTCAATTCTATGGTAGGTCCCGTCCTATCACATATTTCAAACATTGTTGAATTTAGGACCCCTTTATCCGCATAATCGTGCATCTCTATGAATGAGATCGCTTCTACATAATATTCACTAGCGGATGTTGGTTTAGCACTTTGCACCTCCTCTTGGACTACATCTAAGGTGGTTGTAACATTTGGATATTCAAATTCATCCCCTTGATCATTTACCTTAGGTATCATTGGAGTGGAGGGTGCTATATTTGATGGTTGGTGTAGGTTGGCATCAATATCTTTAGAAGGACAATCTCTCATGTGAACATGTTGTGCCTTTTCTTCTTCAAGACCTTGTCATTCTACCTCTTCTAGGATCTCATAGATTTTCTCTAGGGAAAAACCACCCATTTCTTCCTCAATGAGTGAAGCAAGTGTGGGGTGTATGGCTCCCAGGTATACTTCCATGGCTTCCTCTTCTAATGTGTTAAAATTTTCCCACATTTGGGAGTGCAACTCACGAAATCTTCCATTGAATTGACTCAAGGATTCATTAGGCTCCTTACATATGGAGGTAAACTGATTTTTCAACATTTCTAAGTCAACCTGATTATCAAAATGATAAAGATAGGCTGCTTCTAGTTGTATCCAAGAAGTCCTAACCTCCATGGGTAGTTGGCTGTACCAAAAGAATGGTTTATCATCCAAAATGTATGCAAATAACTTACAAGCCACCTCCTCATAGAAAACTTGGAATCGACATAATGTATCCTTGTAGACATATAGTTTTTGCAAGTATCCTAGTGGCACCTCTTGATTAAAACATCGTAGAAACTCTAATAGCAGTTTAGGAATTTGATGGGGTATCACATGTATAGACAAACCCTTATAATGATCCTCCATCGTAGATACCATTCTTTCTCTTAGAGATGCTATTTCAGCTCTTAGGGATACAATTTGCTCCTCAAATGTTGCCATTAGTGAACTCAGAATATAATTTTAGAACCAAATCTGTTAGTCAAAAATGACAGAAGGAATCATGACACATCAGCGTGAAATGACTAGCAAATATCCAACCTGCAATGTATAAAAAATCAAGTTAGCATCAACTAAGAGATGTATTCATTAAAATCAAATGAAAAGTAATTGCATGAAACAACACTTCGTTAGTCAAGACCAAAATTTTCAAAATTAAATCAAATCACATTATTTCTATATGAACAATCAGAAAAGCATTAGAATAATATACAGCATACCTGAATTGCTTAAAATAGAATAAAGTAAACCAATTTAGGCCGTCCTTTTAACAATCTACTGAGTGTTAGAGGACTAAAGATAACAATCAATAGGGCATGAAATATACAAAAATTTTAAATCTCACTAAAATAAACCCATCCAGCCCTCCTTCTAGCACCAATCTGTTGAGTGGTGTTAGAGGAGGCCGAAGATGCTAATCAAATGGACTTGAAATATTTAGCAATGTAAAGCTCTCAAACAATTATAAACCTGTAGCATTTAAAATCATAATGAAATAAACCGTTTCATGCCCTCCTTCTAGCGCCAATTTGTTGAGTGGTATTTTCACCCGATTTTGAAAACACACTCTCCGATAGGATTTGGGTTCCAAATCCCCTCTTGCAAAGAAGTTAGACAAACAACTTCTCCAAGGTCTCCGTTGTATTAGCATTTACATGTGTGTATTGATAATCCCAAATAAAGATATTCGATTTAAATGCTTGGAACACCTTAGTGATTGCAAGTAACTATAAACAAGGGGCAATGTTGGTTTATTTCATCATGAAAACTTTAGTGATTGTTCATTGTTTCTTAGATTTTGATATTTTGTAGATGTTCATTTTAATGCCTTGAAAAGTTAAAACTTCTGGAAAATAAAAGAAAATAAACAAAATGCAGAAAGAATGAAAATGAAATACAGAAACTGAAAATAAAATGCATTCAGTATGATGCTATCCTATTACGACAAAACCGAAGATATGAGGTTTTCTGCACACAACCTAACCTATTGAACCTACAGAACATGCACAATCCAGATAAGTTAAGTGTTGATCCCTAGGGTTTTAATTACGGTTTTCAGATTTAGACATTCACTTGAAGCAACCAAGATAACTTGCATTAAACTTCACCTATAAGCCTAAAATCTAAAAAGGGGAAAAATAAACATTTAATCATGCATGCAGAAAATGACTCCTCCTTTCTTGTCCATAAGATGCAACTCTCTGAATTTTCTGTATTAAAAATTGATCATTTTACAATAACAAAATCTCTAGTTTTCTCAAAACCAGAAAAATGGGAAGAAAAACACTCCAAAGCAGGCCCAGAATGGCTATCTCACCTTCGACTCTACAACTCTGCTCGCAGCGGTTTCCCCCTCCTTCATTATTCTGGCTTTTTTCTCGGTCGTGAAATGTTCGGTCTTCTCTGTGAATTGTAACCGTCGATCTTGAAGCATTATCATAACCCCTACGCCTCTGTGACACATGCAACACTTCCCTGCACATTCTGTAACGGCCCTTCATGAATCATGACAAAATACAGCATGTCGCGATATCGCGATGTTTTATACCATGCGGCTTTGTTATTCTTCTTGCACCACAAAAATGAGACATGTCGCGATATCGTGACATTTTTCTGTCAGTAGCCTTGTTCGCCTTCATGCATCGCGAAAATGAGACATGTCGTGATATCGCGATGTTTTTCTCCTTCGGGCCACGTTTTGTTGTACTTAGCCACAAAAACGTGACATGTCGCAAAATCGTGACACTTTTTCATTCCGTACCATCTCGCTGCTTTCTGTCACGAAATCGTGACACTTTTTTATTCCATACCATCTCGCTGCTTTCTGTCGCAAAATCATGACGCTTTTCTCTTTCGGGCTGTGCAGATGCAATCTGTCGCGAAATCGTGACGTTTTTCTATTTTGGGCTGTGAAGATGCAACTTGTCGCGAAATCATGACATTTTTCTATTTCAGGCTATGAAGATGCAACTTGTCATGAAATCGCGACGTTTTTCTATTTCGGGTTGTCTCACTGCACTTGGCTGTGAAAACGCGACATGTCACAAAATCATGACAATTTCTTTCATCTGCTCCTTCCTCACTTTCCTACCGTGAAAACTTGACATGTCACGATATCGTGATATTTTTTTTCCTTGCCCTTCATCTCGTCTTCAGGTCACGAAAATGCGACATGTCGCGATATCGCGACAACTTCGCATTGACTTTTTCTTGCTGCCTTTGACCGTGATTTCATGACATGTCGCGATATCGTGACCTTTTTCCATTTTAGCCGCGAGACCGAAACATGTCGCGATATCGCGACACTTTTCCATTTTGGTGCATCTTGCTGATCTGGGCCATGAAAACATGACATGTCGCGATATCACGACAATTTTTGAACTTTGCCCTGTTTGACTGCTTTGACCGTGATTTCATGACATGTGATATCGTGACATTTTTCACTTTGTCTTTCTCTCTCCTTTGTGAACTACGATTTCATGACATGTCACGATATCGCGACGTTTTTCACTTTGTCTTTTTCTCTCCTCTATGAATCGCAATTTCATGACATGTCACGATATCGCGACATTTTATTTTCATGCTGCATTATGTTGCTCTTAGCCGTGAAAACGCGACATGTCACGATATTGCGACACTTTTTCTTTCTCTGCTTGTCTACCCATTTTGAATCATGAAAATGCAACATGTTGCGATATCGCGACACTTTTTTTTTTTTTTTTTTTACCGCGATGGAGCAACATGTCGCGATATCGCGACACTTTTTCATTTTTCTACCACGATGGAGCAACATGTCGCGATATCACGACACTTTTTCATTTTTCTTTTGCGATGGAGCAACATGTCGCGATATCACGAAACTTTTTCATTTTCTACCGTGATGGTGCAACATGTCGTGATATCGTGACACTTTTCTCTTTTGTGATATTTTTCTTTTTTCCTTGATCTTTAGCCTCTGGGCCACTTCTGTTTTCTTGGAAAGCATGTAAAAAAGGTGGGTCCCCAATTTTGGGGTGTGTTGTGGAGCAGCCACAACAAGACCTTATGTAGAATCCCAAAACTCTCATCCTAGATTGCCCATGAAGCCAAGAACAAGAATTAGTTAGGCTATTGCCATTGGGGTGAAGCTTCTGGAAGCTTCTGATGGATAACCATTCAAAATTTGTTGTATTCCAATGGATTTTACTCGACTCGGGTAGCTTGAGTTTGTTATAGAATTGGATACCTTCGATAGGCATGGCTCAGACCATGGCTACTATCAATAGGCATGGCCCTTACATGATTACTATCCATGTTAGTGGCAGTGAGGCCATCGTTGGAGAAATTAGTGGTCCAGGCTGAATAGGACTAAGCTACCCTATTTGAGTTGTTAGAACCACTATTGGGTCTTGGAAAGTTCCAAGGTAAGTCATATGGCCTAAAAAGGCATCCACATTAGTAGCCTCCTCAACATGATGCATTTTAGGTGTCTACAAGTACATACTTATCCCTTGTTAGGTTACCATTCAAGGAGTGTTAATAATGATAGGTGTTTTAATTTTAATTTGGATACTATAGACAATGGTACAACTTATCTCCTAGAATAGATTGATAATGTTATAGTCCCTAACATTACTATGAAGTAATTTTGTGGAGATGGTCCTAGAGGATGGGTTTCTAATATTTATCGCATGCATCCTATATTTATATAGAGTTCCTAAGAAGGAAAAGGTCATACCCACTATCTTCCAAGTAGTACCCATGCTTTTCAATATCTCTAATTGTAATTCAAGTGCAAGGGCTATCCTCTCACTTTATTATAATTTAAGAATATATTCTTGGTGAAGTTTGATAAGCGACACTCTTACTCTTACATGGTTAGGTTATTATAGATTAAATAAATAGGGATTGTTAATTATTACAAAAATTAATCCATGAGTCTTATCATCTACATAAATCACTTGGATCACTTGGTGATGGTTTCAAAATTTATACAGGTTTTAAGGAAGAAATATAGTGGGATGTTGATATGTATGATTTGCATACTTTCCCAAATGTAGTATGGTTATCCATTGTAGGACATACTAATAATTGGATGTTTAGGATCTACTTGCATGTACAATGTGATAACCCTCAAGTATTTTTCTATTTGAGATATAGATATGGACATTGATGGGATCACACATTTGAAGAAAATAAGAAATACCAAATGGAAGATAAGCAAGTTAATTCTAAATAGAAGGATGTACTTACATCACCACCCCAAGAGAATCTCAATTAATTTAAGGAATTCAAATGAGGTGTGTATTAGATGGACTCTTACTCTTTCCCCTTATGGAATTATAATACCATCACTCCATAGAGGTATAAGGTTTATTTTAAATCAATGGGTCACTATTTTGATTGAGTTTTGTAGCACTTACAATTTTAACAGTTATAATACAACTAAAATACTAGGGCTTGAAATCCTTTATGTCATCCTATCCTAGCGAACATGATGGGTTTATTCATATTTTTGGGGTTTAATATTTTTAACTCATCCTTTATTTCATCATCAATTATGTAACAACCTCTAAAATAACATACATCAAACCTTTTGTCATGAATGACAATATTGTTAATTGCTTTTGGTATATTTGGATGAAGTGAGTATACTTAAATTTTGTTAAAGCTCCTATAAAGTATTATATTCATAGGACCTAAAATAGACTAGTAAGATAATATAAAATTCATCCCATGTAGGCATACTATAACTTGATTTCTCTTAAAAATTGATACCATAAGCTCACTTCTCATTTAAGACTTATTTACTTATAGGCACCTTCTAGAGATTAGGGGTTTTATTCATAGCTAAGTATTGTTTTTTATTGGTTTAAATTGTTAATGGTGTCCTCTCCATAAAATTTTGAAAAGTCCAATTTGGCTTCCATTTTGTGTTGTCTACCCCTAATGTTGTCTTTGTATAAAGCCTTGTCTAATGGATATTTATTGGGAGTTAGTTTGCTATCAACTATGTTGTCTTAATTATATAACTAAATTAAATATATTAGTGAGATTATAATTTTTGGTCTTAAGGAAGTGTAGGATGGATTTAATACTATTAATTTTTCAATCTTATCCAATTTAAACAAGGTGAATTAGTTAACTGTATTTTATTTAATTATTTATACAAAATTTCCATAAAAATATCCTATTATCTACATCCTATTGCTATTGAAATTTCACCTAAGTGCACTAAATATGTTGTGGAACCTATAAATAAAAAATTATGAATGTGAGAAGGGGATCATAATAGATGAGGCCTCGTAGATTCAAAATATAACTATTGCATGGGTTTTATTTTTTGGGACCCCTTCTTCCCCACAAAGACCTCTTTCCAAAGGAGACCCTAAATATTGATCTTCACACAAGTAGGCTCTACCTCCAAGTTTATGTTTAAGTTTCTATGTTTATGTTCAAGCTTATGTGGTGTTTTATGGATTAATTCAACAAACACCTAAGTTTTTATCTCTATAAAACCCTTCCAATATTACTAAACATAAATAAATGATCACCTAAAGTTGTATGTTAAATGTAATCAAACAATAATGCAAGAAAACAAATCTTTATAACCTAATATGCTTGTCAAGTTTGAATGATAAACTATGCTAAGAGGGATTTTTCCTTTCCAAGGCAAACAAGGGATTATGCATCAACCAAATTAGCCTAAAATGTAGCTAAATAATTTTGATTTATTTCCTATTTAAATTTTGTAAAATAAGTTTGACTATAATAAAATATTCCTTGATTTCCCAAAATAAATATGATTTTCGACAAACAAAATTATAGAAACAAAGATGAGAAAGCAAAAAAAATAATAAATCAATACATAGAGAATACCAAGTGATAGAATTTCCCCTATTTTAGAGGCTGAAAAAAGCACCATTAAGAATCAGAAGTGCCACTAGTGCTTTTGAAGCAAAATGGTACTATTGGATCCTACAAAACTTGAAGATAAACGTTAGGTAGGTCTATTTTTTAGGGCCTATCTAAATGTAGAGATATGATATGCTATCTTCCCAAATGATCACACCCCATTTTTTAAATTACAAATTAGAATATGCCTTATATTTGGAAGTATGAATTGAGGATTTTAAAAGTTCCATGGCTAAGCAAAAGCACCATTAGCACTTTCGAAAAGGATTGATAATTTTGGACTATGTAAAACCATAGTTGAAAGTGAAAATTATTCTAGGGAGTGGTAAATTTGACCTAAAAATTAGAATGGAAGATTTTCAAGGGAAAATTTTAAGTTAATTGGTTCTACCTAGCCAAAAATTAGAGAAAGGACCTAAAACCTCCAATCCCTAGGGTCCATGGCTTGGGAATTTATAAAATCTTGTTAAGTAATTTGTAAATTTTCCAAAACTTGCAAGGTAAGTTGAATATGGAAGGGAGGATGTTATAATGGTAATTGGTTTCTTGATTATATCTCAAATGAGAATATGAAGGTGTCTAAATTCTTGGAAAATGCTCTAAAAATTCTTACAAAAGAGGATAAGATGATTACCAAAGCTTATTTAACCTATGATATGATAAATGAAATGCTTAGTGAATCAATATTATGAAGGAAAAAAGTAATATGCTACTGTTAAGACTTAAGAAAACCTACAATAGGGATTTGGTGTTTTTGAATTTACAAGAGAAGTCAAAGATGATAAAAACAACGTAAATGCTATAGTAAAATAATTATAAAATCATTAGGATTACAATAATAATATTAAAACAAACATACAAAAATTACAAATAAAATATAGTATGAAATTGCAATGAAGCTTAATGATAGGATCATGAAAATGTGAAACTAAATAGCTAGATGAGTATGTAAGACTATAAGTAAAATGATTATGAGCATATAAAAATGATCAAAATGTAAATAGGCCTAAAAATAAGACTATAATTAGATGGTATAAATATAAAATGCCTATAAACAATGAAAAATAAATATTAAATTCTTAAGTGAGATGTGAAATAAATATTTAATATGATAAATGAAGAAAAGTATAATATTCTAAATGAAGAGAAATAAAGCATGCAAATTATTGGATATTAGAACACAAAAAAAACTTGTTATACAGTAGATAAATTAAAGATAAATAAATTTTAAAGAGCTAAAAATAAAGTTTAGAAAGTAAAATAGACAAAAGAGAAAAATATTAGTAGCTACAATAGTGAAAAACCCAAGTTAGCAAGGCTAGAATGAAAGGGGAAATGCATAAAATAAAAATAAGGATATGGAAATAAACAGAAGCTAAGGAGTCTACCAACTAGCAAGAACTAATTATTGCACCATGCTAGCCTCATTATCCCAATGCCCCTTTACCTTGCTTGACTTTCCCAAATTCTTGATGGATAAGCTCCAAATGTAAGAATGGAAGAGATGAGAATGAAAGAGAATGGAGAGAAGTTTAAACAAAGTAATGCTACAAAGAATTATGCTTTGAAATACTCACACCAAGGGATACATTTATATATTTTTGGATGGAAAATTATGGGAGGAAATATGAGGTCCAAGATGCCATTAGGGAAAAATACCAAATTCAAGTTGTGAAGTCTAATTTGATACCAGAGCATGCATGATCATAGAAGGTAGTGGGATGAAGGAATATTATTTCATCTTACTCATGCCATAGATAATCCACTAATATTGAGAAGCGTACCATTGGTGCTTTTGTACTTGATTGGATATTTTGATCAATAATCAGGTTGACTAGTCAAATAACCAAAAATGAGTGTTTTTCAAAAGCACCACACTTGATCAAAAGCACCACTATCACTTTTGACAACTAGTGGAATTTTTTAAGAAGGCTTAATTTGGTGTCTAGATTTCTTGGGTTGAGGTGCTTGAATATTGGTATGATACCTGGTGTATTTTTTTAAAGCTAAGGTTATTATATGTGTCAAAATTGGGTGTCTATATTTTACCCCAATTTGATGTGCTTTTTGTCAAATAATTGCATCTAAAATAAGTTGGACTCCAATTTTTATACTATGATGTTTGTATGCCTTAAAATGCTATGCAAAAGAAATAGTTGCAACTGGAGCTAATTGATGATTGATCAGTGTCATTGCTACATATATGCCTTGACAGTGATGCTCCTTGCATACCTTGTATTTGACACCCCATGGGTTCCCCCTCACAAATTATCCCTAACTATAGTTTTGATATAATTCTTAATATAATGGGTCACTAGATTGATTGTTGAAGGATTTGAAAACTGATTTAGAGGGAAATTAAGTTAGGTGGATTCAATGGTTAAAATGAGGAAAGGAGGTGAAAACAAATATATTATCACTACACAAGGTTTCTAGCTTGGAGAGCTCATGTGTGACTACTCCAAATTTTATGGCACATATTAGGAAATATATGCATCATTAAAACTTGGTTCAAGGGTCAACATTAGCATCAAAGTAGGTTTTATAGGTATGCCCTAAAACCAGGATTTTAAATTTTGATGGGGGGCTTTTTTTCTCTCAAGTTATGGCACTTTTGCCACTTGTGGTGCTTTTGGAAAAGTGAGAAAAGGGGTTGGAATATGTTTATTAGAGTTTTGGTTGCATTTTTGTAGGGATTAGGGGTTTTGATGAGTCAAAAGTGACATCCAAATGTGATGGACAACATATTACCTTTATTAAATGATCATGATGTTGGGATATTGGTTGTGTTTGGTTTGGACCATGTGGCATTCATGTGAGAGCTAGAGTTTGATCGATCACTCCTAATAGTGTTAGTTGAGATATGGTATCATAATATGAATACCTTTTAGCTACCCACTAGAGAGATGAAAGTGAAAATTGAGGATGTTTGATAGATTATTTGAGTTCCTAGGAAAGGATTTTCAAACCATCTTGGGAGTGATGATAGGGTTGGTATGAAGGCATTGCTAGAATTGAGGAGATATTTGAATGTATGGTTAGGTTTATGAATTAATAATGCATATCAATGGAACAACATAGATAATATTATAACATTATATCATTCAATCGTATCCAATATCCTCATGGAAAACAAGATTTAATGGGTTCTTCCTTGAGGATGGGGAAATGCGATTATCAATATGTGGGATCATGGGACTATATATGCATGGCCCCAACTATCTTGACTAGGCTATATAGGATATTGGGTAGCTTACCAGAGTAGTATGAGTTTGGTAGGTTGCACTCTCCTATAGGTGTGGGTCTAGGAGCATATTATAGTGATATTACCAATGATAGATGAGTCAAGGAGACCATGTACAAATAGGATTGTACCATACATATGGGTAATGAGTAGTAGGTCTAGTCAATGTTCCTTAATGTAGGCTTAATAGGTGATTGATAGCTTGATATCTATGTAGGTTACTTAGCATCCATGGATGATCTAATGATGATTGGAAGTTAGCTCAGGTGAGTACCTAATGGGTTTATTATGGAGGAAAGGATTATGATATTTACCAATATGATAGAGTGGTTCATCAAATCAGGGAGATTCAATGATTACCAAATATAGGAGAGATGTGGGTTTGATGAATAACTTGAGAGAGGTTGTTTACTCCTCTTGATCTCCTCTTATTTGTAGAGAAGAATGCAGATGGCCCTAAGATTCTAAATATAGACAAGGATGATTGTGGAGTAGTAGATGGATATATGAGATGGTATGCCAACTTTTATCTAAATTGAGTGACATAGGAGGAGTTGCATAGAGAGTAGATTGTAATATTGGAGGAGATAGGGATGATCCTGAAGGGTATTTTCCAAAGGTTGGGAAAGTATGGAGCTACTTGGAGGGCTTCTAGGTAGGAAACTAGAGGTGATATTAGTGATGATAGTAGGGTTAAGGATGCTTCATTAGATATGTATCCTTTCATAATGATGCCCTTACTACCAAAAGTATTTAGAGGAGTTGGTACTAGCTAATCAATAGATATGTCTACATGAGCTGATTTGGAGACTTTACTAAGGAGCTTTCATGATATGATAGCATAGCTAATGATGATAGAGGTAGAATGGGAGGAGGAGGTAGCCAAAGCTTAAGAGGAGTTGTCTAGGATGGAATGAGAGTGGGATGCTCTTATGAGTTAGTGGAATGTAGCTATTTTTCAACTATAGGTTGATTTAGAGTGAGCTACTCAAGGGAGAGATGAGGCCCTTTCTATAGAAAGTGGAGGAGTTAGTGTTGGGGTAATAAATGTGCTAATTTGAACTTTAGAGCAATGAGTAGAGAGAATAGAGAAGGATCTTGCTAGGATGATGGTAGAGCTATGAGTAGTAGAGGCAAAGGCTAATATTGAGAATTGGGTGAGGCACTATTTATATCTATACCATGTGGCTATTCCTATTGCTACTGATAGGCTACCATCACTAGTACATTTAAGATTGAGGACTCATTCTATGATTCATTACTCATAATGGTTTGTGAGCTTTAGGCCTCCACAACCTCCATTGGCACCTAGAGGTAGGGATGTAGGGTCTAGTTTTGGGTAGGTTTAATCTCATGGAGATGAGTGTACCAGTTTTTTTATGTGGTGCACCATCTTTGGGTGATAGGGTTGGATGTACCAAATTTTGTCATTGTGCTACACTAGAATTATAGACATGCATTATTTAAGGCTTTTATATAGTTATGATACTATATGTTTATCTTTATGTCTTATTTTTATGTGATGATGATATGATGTGAATTTGAAATTATTTTTAACTTGATGCACTTGATTAATATATAATTTAGATAAAATAGAACAAACAAAAAATACAATAAAAATGATAGGCATACACAACAAGTAGGATTTTTATAAAATCTTGTCACTCTAGTGATGTTCTATAAAACCAGATAATATTCTAAGGGTGACAAGATTTCATTACGAAGTGGTGACCTAGAAGTTTGATAATGGTTAGAAGCATTTTTTTAATTCTGATTTTATGCATGAATGATGGTGTTTAGACCTAATCAAGGATAAACACCAATTATGATCCCATTTTGAGTGTTAATATTTAAGCCCAAAAAACTTATGGGATGAGATATGCATATGATTTGAGAGGTACATATTTTAATAATGGACAATTTCTAAAATATGTAATGATCATGATTCCATTCCTAAGCACTAGCCTAAGATCCATGATAATGGATAAGTGATTAGATAATGGAATAAAATGCATCATGCTTAAATTGGGGTGTCTTGAGAAGCTGCATAAAGGACAAGCACTTACGACATGATGCTAAGGTACCTATATATATTATGATTTGTAAATTTATTTGTATTAGTAAATATCAATAATGTTGGTACAAAGGACTTTACATGGCCTAAAGGACTTTAATGTGTATAATATCTTATGTTGTGATAAGCATAAGAGATATTAGTGTGTTTGAATGGATATAATATGTTGTAGGGGATATAAATGTTTTCAATATTTTAAAAATGAAAAATGTATGTATGCTATTTTGGCATAATAAAATGTTCATGATGATATATGTATGATGTTTTTATGTTGTAGCATATTAATTTGAAATATAATAATCTACAATGTTTGAAAGTGTGTAGAAGTGGAAAATCAATGAATACGCCTCTACTTATGTTTTTATGGCCTTCAAACAGGAAGATTTAAGCTAAGGGCCTTATAGGCCAAAAAGAGTGCATATAATGAAACTAAGCTAGAAAGCAACAAAAGATGAATCTGATAACCAAATGAAATGCAATAAGATGCCTTTTATTAATTTTCTTTTTAGAACTTCGATTACAAGATGCACTCCATTAATGGAGGCTTAAAACTGGTGATACATCAACCATACAAACAATGAAAATGATGGTACTAAGGGATCCTATCCCTCGATGGTAAATTGATGTTGGTGCATCCAATGGTTGACTCCTCTTCCCATGAAGAAGTTGTGTTGAGGTTGATTCCTATACCTCTAGCTCCTAGTTTTTTCAATCCTACAATCTACACACATGGGAGCTTGAAAGGGGGTTAATAGCATAGATATTATAATGGAAAACAACATACATCCATAGAAATCAAATAAAACGAAAGCAATATAAGCTATAAAAACATATAAAAATGCATACAATAGATATATCTATGTTCTAAAATTACTCTAGCCAAGTTTTAGATCATTTTGAGGTCGTTTAGGCACCAAACTAGGCAAAATATGGTAGAGGCCTTAATGCTAGTCCAACTCACCCTACAACATTCAAACGGTCGGTTACCCTGCCAAATCAACTCCAAATCAGCTCAAATTTTGACAAGGGTTAGGGGAGGACCTATTGAAGACTCCTATGGTGGAATCTGGGGCAAAATACCTACAAATTTTATGGTTGTCATAGTTATGAATGGTCATGATTGTTGATCACTCCTACCCAGGATGGTCAGCAGGTCCACTTCAAAAATGACCACCAATCCCTATTGGATCGGTTCTAGAGCTCACTAATTAGGTTTTTAGGCAAATGGGGTCTTTATTTGTGCCAGAGAAGACCGGTTTTGTAATCAGGTTGGTAGGTTTTGTAATCCTTCAAATCACCTTCATGAGGGAAGAGGGATTCAAAGGCAAAGGGGCACAAAGTTTGCAAAAAGGGGTGAGGTAAGTAACACCGGTTCTCTCCCAATTCCAGTAGCACTTCGTTGCTCCAAACCTGCATTCCATTCTCCTCCTTTTTTGGTTGAGGGAAGGCTCCAATTTATAGGAAATTAGAGCCCTAATGCCCAAAATGGCATGTTTCCCAACCAGGGAAACCCTTGCCACTTGTCCAAGGTTACCTTAGATGGGTTTGGGAAGGTTTCCCCATTTGGGCAACCCATTAGGCAGCCCAAATTGTGCCAGGCCGCTCCCAATCAGCATGGGTCTTGATCCCACCTACTTTTTGGTAGGTGGGTTTGGGGGTCATCCCTGCCTAGGATGGTCATATGTGACCATCCCAGGTAGGAGCGACCACAAATCCTAACCCTAATCATGACCGTCCCTAGTAGGGACATTCACAAACCAGGGCCTCTAAGGCTCCCAAAACTGGTGGAGACCTTCCCAAAACTATCCTAGGATGCCTTATGACCCTATAAACTTCCCCTGGTGAGGTCATATGATGTCGATAGGATGATGCATTTGGTGCACTGGTAGTCCTATCCGATTTACCTAATTTTGGTGTCTATAGTTACCCCTTTTTATGATGTGCTTTATCTGAGAAAGTGCGGAGCAAAAATATATAACCAAAATGGTAAATTGATTAAGGTTTTTTTTTTAACCTAACCAACTCATGATGTCTCTCCTATGAAAAATAAAACATACATCCATAGAATCATTGCCTTTGACATAGACTAATGATTTGCAAGTATCCCTAGACCTTTTTGTATGAGGACTTTTAGGCTTCGGGAATACTTAGGTCTTGGAGCCTTGTATCCTTGCAAGTCCCACCAGGTGTGTGAAGAGCCTTCATAGAGGATTCATACCCTGGACCACAAGGAGATCCAAGCCTATTTTAATTTGCATTTTATGTTGTTTATTTGCCCTAGCATGGGCTTGAATATTTGCTTTGAGCAAAGACTCTTTTAGATGCATGAGTTTTAACACTTTTGAGTGTTCTCTTGTTGATTCGATTGTTGAAATCATTATGATGACTACCCCATCAAGTGATTATTTGATTATGGAATGCCCAATGTACAAATATATGAGTCGCTTGACACCATATGATGATTTTGGGACAATTTCATGGTTCTCCCATTTTTCATTATGCACTTTTATTCATTTGTCCGACTATTTTTGGTCGAATTTGAGAGCATAAGTGACTAAAATTGGGTACCCGTGGAGTGTTCCAGACTTGGGGGCCTTCTTAGGGATTCAATTAGGGTCACATAATTCTTTCACAAACCCATTTTGGAATTATTAAGACCGGTTTTGAAAATGGCCTCATTTGCCTTATTTTTGGTGGGTTTTTGACCCTGTTTTTGTTGTTTTTGAGTTGTTTTTATTAAATTTTTTTGTGGCCGTCACACCCAGTGATGGCCATGATTTTTATGACCATACCAATCAGGTATGGTCCCCAATTTTTGTGATCATACCTGGTAGGGACGGTCGCAAACCTAGGGTTTTATATAAAAGGGCAAATGGCCCTAAAATCTTCATTATTGCAACTTGATTTCAAAAATTGGAGAGGAGAGGAGGAGAAAGGTGATTAGCTAAAGTGAAGCACTGTCCAACCATATAAATTTCAGCATGAATTGAGGCCATGGTGCATCACATGGTGGATCCGGTGCACGATGGGTATGTTTCCATGCTTTTTCCTCTTTGTTTTTAGCAAGGAATCGTAATTTCTTAGGGTTTTTTGATTTTTTTTTCTTTAATTAGCCGATAATGAACCCTTAAAGTATAGTGAAATAACATTTTTAGGGTAGATTTTTAATTTTCATGCAAAAAAAATTATTTTTTTTTGTATTTATAGAGCATTTTTTAGTCATTTTATGGCATTTTTAGGGTTTCTAGGGGGTCGTCTTGCCCCAATTTTGCCCTTGATTGGGGGCCATCCATGGTTGGGTCAGCCACAAATTGGGCCAAAAATGGCCCATTTTGGGGTCAAAATTGACCCTTTTTAGGTGGGTTTGGAGGGTAAAAAGTGCATTTTTGGTGCACTTGAGTGACCCAATTTTTTTTTTTTTTGTTATTAGATTATTAAGAGTCGATATAGGGTCCCGAATATGTTCATGGAAGCTAGAGGTATGTTGACACCTGAGGATTGGGTATGGCTCGATGCCATTGGCCTCAAGTAGGTGACTCAATTGAAGCTCGTCATGGCTGATAGGGCTTATATTACTGCACTTATAGATTTGTGGGATCCCCGTACCAATACCTTTTACTTTATTACCGAGGAGATGACTATTACCCTCAAGGATATATATAGGATACTTTGGATCCCTATTGAGGGACGTCCGATCCTCAGCACACCTACTAGTCGATGCAAGGCATTCTTATAGTGGTACTTTAGAGATAGGTGGGATGAGGTAGCTATAGAGCTACTTAGTGGAGGCCTGTTAGTGGTGGATTGGTTTCAGAGGGAGGTCTTCAGAACTAGACATGCATTGCTGATGACATTGATCAACAACCAACTATTGCTAGACTCCTCAGGAGCTAGGTTCCCTTGGAACCTACTAGAGTTAGTGTATGCTCTATGTGAGTGCACGCCAGAGCAACCTTTGATTATGGCTTGGGGTCCAACTTTACTTGCACAACTTTATGATGAGCTTTACGAGATTTGCTATCGTGAACGGATGGGGATAGGATGTAGCTATTTACTATAGGTCTGGGGATGGTCCCATATTGTAGTGCAGCACCTAGGGGGACTACCATGGATGATGCGAGCTCAGTTAGAGGATAGAGATATTGGTTATGCTACACTCTAGGAGATAGCGATGGAGGAGCATGGCAGTCGATGTCAGGTTGGACAAATTGAGATCTATGTTGACGCCTTTGCATGGCTTCGGGTGGAGGATATTATTTGGAGACCTTACAAATATTGCCCTGTATGGCCAGAGGCTATGGTACACTTGCATCGAGTGAGATGTGGTAGATGGATGGTAGGGAGGCATGAAACTGAGAAAGAGTACTTCCAGTTTGACCATGTGCTTTGATAGTTTGGGCTACGCTAGGGGTTACCCAGTGAGCCACGAGTATATCGGTGCAAAGGCATGGAGAGGGGACTAGAGGAGCCTATCATAGAGCCCCTTAGTGAGGAGTCAAACCCAATGATAGACATACCAGATGTGGATGACACCGGTACTACTGATGAGTACGGTGCTTGGTGGATTATGCGGATATGGCATGGGGATGGCCCACTAGGAGGGGGTGTCGATGCTGCTACGAAGGAGGATGCACCTAGAGAGGACCTCAGAGAGGTAGCTCAGGAGGCTCAGGCTCCAGATATAGTAGAGGTACGACATGTTCACCCTCATAGGGAGGATTCCAGGGCTAGTTTACTAGATATCTAGGATGCAGAGGGGTTTGGTATGGATGCACCCGATGAGCGATACCTAGATGAGGAGCTAGCGACATAAGATGCCACTATTTCCAGATTACGAGGGGAGCTAAGTAGGTTACAAGAGGAGGACACTAAGTAGCATGCTCTCCTTCATGCATAGGTATAGAATCATCATACTAAGGCCTCTAGGAAATATGCTGAGGTGTCAGTTCTTCATGTACAATTAGAGTTTATGGAGGCTGAGATAGAAAGGTAGGCTATAGAGATCCAAAGGCAGGTAGCTGAGACAGCAGAATTCTAGTCTTACATTGCAGTGCAGGGCTCAGGGCAGGGTGCATCGAGTAGTGATGAGGTGGTGAGACTATGAGGAAAGGTAAAGCGACTATAATTTTTGGTGGAGAGTTTGACCGTTCACTATCGGGAGGAGTAGGTCTTCACCAGACTGTTATAGGATGAGATCATGCATCTCTAGGGATGCCTACCAGATAGAGCTTTGGCTATTGGGTCAGTGGCTAGGTCTTGGAGTGAGGTAGGGTAGTCATCACGGATGGGACCATCGAGCTCAGTGAGATGGACTGACAGACCAGGAGGGAGCCGATCTATTAGCTCACGATGCACTCATACCGAGGACAGAGGAGAGAGTCGTGGTACTTAGTCATTGAGGTGCATGACTTTAGTTTTAGGATTTTTTTGATGGACATTATGTGGGCTTTGGGACCCACTTATTTTGTAGCCCTTGGGGGATATGATGGACATGATGATGTATTTTTGGTTTAGATATATATATGGATATATACATGGTTTTTATTTTTATCATCATGATGTCCTTTATTGATGTATGCGATGTATGCATGTCTATATACTTTTATGATGCCTTTATGATGTCTATCATGTATGCATTTATTTAGATGATTTGATGTATTGTGATGGGATACATTTAGTTAGATGATAAATGTATATGTTGATGATCTATATGTGAGATGAAAATGGAATTAATATGCAAATGACATGTTGTGATTTAATATGAGTTGATATTTTTTATGCTAGCCCTGTAGCTTGTACAAAATCTATTTGATCGTTTCATATTATTTTTATGACACTCTATGATGGCATTTATAACTTGGTTTTGATTAATGTATACTGACTTTTGAACAAATAGAATAGATACTGTAATATGTTATGGGATATGTATCGTGTTGTGAAACTCAACCATGTTTAATCACTTAGTCTATAATTGTGTAATAATTATGTTATGACTTTTTGTTAAGGTACAAACCCTGCTAAGGTAACCAAGATAACCTATATTCATTTGTAGATTAATTAATTACCATGATAACACATAAAATAATCTCTAATGTGCAAATAGGTTTGACGAATCACACCTATAGTAGAGGAAACTTTATACGCATCATTATCCTTAGTTTTGCACTTCATTAGATTTTACCACTAGGCAATATATATTATTCCAAGCTAGCTCCTCCTAATGCAAACATTGGTCTATACAAAGCAAATTCTTATGGGATAGACATATCGTCATGCGGGAGGCTACCCCATCATTGCAAGTAGGCTATCCACCAAACCTGGAATGAGGATCACCTTATGGCTCTCTGATGTTGAGAATTTTAGGGATTCAAAATCTTGATTCCTTTATTTTACGTTGAATCACTAAGGGAATGTATGTTGTGTAATTTAGCAAGCAATGGATTTTATGATAGTGGTAAGATCCACTTTTATTTTGTTTTTGGTAGTGGTGAAGACCACTTATTTTCTTTGGTAATAATGTACTTCTCTTTTTTATTTTTGATTTGTATAAGTGATCATAATCACTATTTATTTTATTGCTTCTCTTTTGCAAATGATACGAGCTCTAATTTAGATTGTAGAGCAAGGGACCTATGAGAAAGGAGATCTTGTCCTTTTGCTAATTCTCAGCACCCTAGAACCATTCGCACAGGAGGATGAGCAAGGATAATCCTTTTTTCTTGGAATAACCTATACTACTGTTAAGTTTTCATCTTACTTTGTATTGTACTTAGGATTTATTTAATGTAGCATGATGTTAGAATTCTGATATTTACAAGGTATGACCTAAGCAGGAGTTGTACCTTTTAAAACATCACTATATCTTTCTACAAAAGTTGACCAAACGACAAAACATGGGTGAGTGACCAACAACTTTATTAATGCTTTTATACAATGGTTTAATTTGAAGTGATTGAACACATATTGTGGTATGTAATTGTGGTATTAATGTAAAATGGATAGGTGATAAAACTAACTTTTAACAACTATGATTTTGACAAATACCTAATGTACATACTTGGTGCTAGACATCTTGTTATCAACTTTTTAGGTATGCATGATGCGACTATTATGCCTAATGCAAATGACACTAAGATGTGACTACGATGATATGCAATGCATTATTTTTGTTATTTTTATGATTTTTTATTTTTTTTTGAATTTTTTGATAAGATATACAAGTTGACCAATCGGTTTTATGGATACCATTGGGGCTTTTTAGGTGACCAAAGGGTTTATGGGAACCTTTGGAGCTTTTTAGCTTGACCTAGACAGTCGTAGATGATCTAGGAGAATTTTGGGATGACCAAAGGGTTTATGGGAACCTTTGGGGCATTTTGGTTTGACCTAGATAGTTGTAGATGATCTAGGAGACTTTTGGGGTGACCAAAGGGTTTATGAGAATCTTTGGAGCATTTTGATGTGACCTAGATAGTCGTAGAGGATCTAGGAGCCTTTTGGGGTGACCAAAGGGTTTATCAGAACCTTTGGGGCATTTTGTTTTGACCTAGACAGTGGTAGATGATCAAGGAAATTTTTGGGGTGACCAAAGGGTTTATGGGAACATTTGGGGCATTTTGGTTTGACCTAGATAGTTGTAGATGATCTAGGAGCCTTTGATGGTGCTAGATAGGCATGGAAAGGCCTTAAATGCTAAATATTCATGGGTTCTTTCTCTTCTTTCCCTTCTATAGCTGTTAAACGATAAGTTCCAGGTCCAATATGACTTGTAACAATGAATGGACCTAACCAATTAGCTACAAACTTGTCCCATAAATGGGATGGTAAGTTTGAGTTTTGTTAGTTCTCTTTTAGAACTAAATATCCAACCTAAAATTCGCGGTAGTGGACCTTCATGTTGTAAGATTTCTTAATACATTCCCTATAAACACATGGATTCTCAAGGGCGTTAATGCATCATTCATCAAGTAACGTTAGTTGATCGAGTTGAGCTTGCATTTCAGTATCATCGTCAATGAATTCTTGCATAGATATTCGTAATGATAGAATTTCTAGCTCGAGAGGCATGATTGCCTCAGCACCATACACTAGTGAAAATGGAGTTGCCCTAGTGGGGGTTCGAATGCTAGTGCGGTAAGCCCACAGGGAAAGAGGTAGTTGATTATGCCAATCCTTATGGCTATCTATGATATTTTTCTTGAGGATGGCAACTACTATTTTGTTAGAAGCCTTTGCTTTCCCATTGGCCTGCGGATAATAGGGAGTCAAAAAACTATGTTGTATGTTATACTTTTCAGTTAAAGCACGTACATCCTTGTTCTTAAATGGTGTCCCGTTATTTGGTATTATTTTAAATGGAATACCAAAATGACATATAATATTATGCAATATGAACTTTGAAATGCGATGTCTAGTCATCGTGGTAAGGGGAATTACTTCCACCCATTTGGTGAAGTACTCAGTCACCGTGATGATAAATTTGTGGTGACCTAAGGATGGAGGTGAGATCTTATCGATTAGGTCAAACCCCCATTGTGAAAATGGCCAAACTGCTTGAATCGGTTGTAAGGCCTATGAAGGTATGTGTGTCAAATTTGCATGATGCTGACACTTCATGCACTTCTTTACATAAGCACAGCAGTCTCACTCTAAAGTTGGCCAATAATAACCAATGCGAAGTATGCACTTAGCGATGGCCATGCTGCTAAAGTGGCCACTGCATGTACCATCGTGTGCTTGGGCAATGGCCCAAGAAGACTCTTGTGAGTCTAAGCAATGAAGGAGACTTCCTTCATATCTTCAATGATACATAATGTCTCCTATCAAGACATATTTTACCGCCTTTTGCTTAAATGCTCAATTTATGACCTGTGACAATCCAGGCGGGATGCTTCCTAGCTTAAGATAATATTTTATAGGCAAGGCCCAGTCTTGTTGGGAAGAAGCCTCAACTATATGGATCATGCATTTCCTTTGATATTCATCTCTCGCAAATGATGATTGTGAATGAATTCTAAGATATAGCACGGTGCTTGTATCAAAATAATTTTTAGGGAACAAAGTCCCCCAATTGGCATTTTCCAAAAATTTGTGTAGATGAGAGAACTGTTCAATGGAAGGTTCAATCTGAATTATGTAGAAATATGGTGGGAATTTAGATGCTTCACGCGTAGGCACTGATTGTGCTAGCATTTTTACCTGAATGGTGGTGATATCATCTGAAGGGTTTCGGGAAATAAGTGATCCCAAGGATGCCATTGTATCCACAAAATGATTAGCTGAATGAGGGAGTGCCTCTATATCATACCATTCAAACTTTACCAAAATTTTGTCCATAAGGGCTTTGTAGGCTTGCAAGATGGGGCATTTACACTAAAATATCCCCTTTACCTGGTTGACTATGAGCAAGGAATCATCGAAGATATTCAACTTCATAATTTTCATGGTGATAGGTGTTTGAAGGCCAATGATTAGTGCTTCATACTCAGCATTATTGTTGTTACATGGAAAATCAAGTTTAAACAAAAGGGGTATGGGATCCCATTGCAGTGTAAAGAACATGATACAAGCACCACCCCCTTGCTCACATTTAGAACCATTGAAGAATAGAGTGATGTCATCCTGGGATTCAGGCTTAGATGAATCAGGTGATTCTGTCATATGAACCACTCCATCATCGAGAAGTTCTATCCTTAGAGGTTCTTCACTTTGGAGAGGAGACTTTGCTAATTGATCAGCTATGACTTGTCCTTTTATATATTTCTTTCCAATGAACTCTAAATCAAATTTTTTCAATAGTATTATCCATTTCACCATGCGAGTACTATGATAAGTTCGGCTCATCATATACCACAATGGATTTTCTTTAGATATGACATACGTGGTATTATTCAACATGTAGTAGCATAGCTTTTTTGTGGCAAATACCACTACTAAGCATAGCTTCTCTACGTATGCATATTTAATCTCATAGCTGACCAGGGTGTGGCTAATGTAGTATGTAGCCTGTTCTTTGTGCAATTCATTCTTTTGGGGCAACATGATGCCCAATGCCACCTTAGTAGCTGAGATGTATAAATAGAATGACACTCCTGGTCGTGGTGGAGCCAATATAAGTAGCGAAGCCAAGTATTGTTTGATTGCATCAAAGGCATCTTGACACTCTTTTTCCCATTGAAATGAGACCCCCTTGTGAAGCAATTTATTCATAGGCCAACACTTGTCCGATAATTGCACTATGAAGTGTTTTATGGACGCGACCTTTCCTTGCAAGCTACATAGCTGCTTAATAGTTTTTGGGGGTGGTATCTCCATTATTACCTTGACCTTGTTGGGATCAACCTCGATTCCTTGTTTTGAAACTATAAATCCTAAGAGTTTTCCTGATGTGACTCCAAATACACATTTCTTGGTGTTAAGTCTCACATTGTGCTCTATGAGGCGATCTAACAGTTTGCTGGCACAATTTATATTTTTCCAGCAGATAGTCCATATAATCTTCCATTATAGTATACATGTAATCATGGAAGATGCATGTCATGGTGCGTTGATAAGTAGCACTAGAATTCTTAAGGCCAAAAGGCATGACCTTATAGTAGAATGTTCCCAAGGTGTTGTAAACACTATTTTTAGTTGGTCTTCTGGATTGATACGAATCTGATTGTATCCAGAGAAACCATCCATTAGGGAAAGCATTTCATGCCCTACCATTGCATCTACCAATGCATCGATGTTGGGCAAAGGAAACTCATCTTTGGGACTCACTTTATTAAGATCTCAAAAATTTATGCAAATGTGAATCCTCCCGTCTGGCTTCTTAACGGGGACCATGTTCAATACCCATGGTAGGTAGTCTATTGATACTATGAAGTCTGCATCCAACAGCTTTTGTAGTTCATATTTAACCATCAAGGCTAATGTCAGATGCATTAACCCAAGTTTTGTAGGTGAGTTGGAGAGGAGATGGAAATCCTCCAAGGGAGGTCCCAGGTTCAAATATCCACCCTACAAAAAAGCTGAATTGGGTATCCAAAATCCAATTGATAATGTTGGTGCGAGCAGGGCTACCCGGGTGACTTTGATGGTGTAGAAACCCCTGTTCGTGGTCTCTTAGACCAAGGTGGCCCTGTAAGGGGTTTTTCGCTTAAATATATATATATATATATATATATATATCAAATGCATTTTGCATAGCTTCTACTTAATTGGCTTAATTGATGGATCAACTGTGAGGTTATATGTGACTAGATTTGGATCTAGTCCTGGCATATCCTTGTACAACCAAGCAAAAGCTTTTATCCTTTCCTACAAGACATGCATAAACTCTTGTCTCTCAGCTGGGGATAGACTTTCCCCAAGCTTGATAATCTTAGGATTATCGATATCGGTACCGATATCCTTGTCAATTTTTGGCTCAATTGACATATGAGACCCATATTCCAACTGGTGTGGAGTGGATATCAAGTGAATGTCATTAGTGAGGTTCACCTCTTCCATAGGAAAATCTAGCTCTACGTCAAATTGGAAGACATTTTGAGTAGTACTTGGAGAAAACTTAAATGGTTGGAACATTTCCTTGCAAGGCCAGTACGTAGATGGTGATGGGGGAGAGTTATCCCTCTCAAATTCAATTGCATCATGGTTGAGCTATAAAGGCTTAAGAGGGTTACTCAGATTTCTCAAAGGAGAATCCAGGTCTATAGAAATCATGTTGATGGTGTCATGATTCCCATGTGGGTGACGAGTGGGTCTAGGAACCTGTGGTGGTTCCATTACTCATGGGGGGGATTTCGGGTCGAAATTGAATGAATGGTGGTCGTCTATGTGGGGGAGAAGGTATCTAAACCTCTCTTGGTAGTAGTTGGTGTCATAAGGGGTTTCGATCAGGAAAGAGATTACGAATGTAATCATCCTCTTCATCTCCTAAAGGTAAGATGTTTGGGACGTCCCTAAATTTTTTTTCTTGCATAAGAAAATACCACAAGACGAGATGGTTGTTATTAAATCTATGAAGGTATTGGTCTTCCCTCTCTATTAGAGGGATAACTTGAGTGCAATATTTATCCGAGATTGGATAATTGATTGGTGCTATACCATAGTCCTCTTCATCATCACTCGTCCACTCGCCAAGAGGACCTAGATCCTCCTGTTCACTTTTTGATTCTAGGGTGTGTGAGCTTTCTCCTATTTCATAGGATTGAGCCATATCACTGGAAAACCCCTGGTCTCTTAAGTTTTGGGGAAATGAATCCCCTAAATAGTGAAGGTGATGTGATTTGGCATATGGGTCACGTGTAACCTCATATTTTGCATTGATGCACATACGCTCCATTCCTTCTGCTAAGAATTCAATAGAAACCTGCGTGTTGGCCCCCAGCCTAGATTTATCATATGGCATTTGATACTACGGCTGACAAGGTATGTGAGTGCCTTTCTCAAAAATTCCTAGTCCATAACCATGCCAATTGCATTTGTCCAAATACTTTAAGGCATAGTCAGGATTTGAAAGATATGATATACTTTCTAAGAAAGGTTCGTCATCCTCTTCCTCTTGATAAAGAGGTCCGATTGCTCCAAAATCTAGGCCCCCATATACAAAATTCATTTGGTTAGGGACTTTACCTAAAGTAACAATGTTTCCTATAGGAATATGAGGTCTTCCCATGTCTTGTACTGACTCGATTGCTGGGAGAGTTGTGACATTTATGACAATGTACTCCCCCATGCCAGTGTTTTCCATATGCACTATCACTTGCGAAGAAGAAGATGGAAGGGATGAAGTGGAGGCTTGAGAATGCTCAATAGGAACCTCTTGTGGGCTTTTCTCTTTTATCAAGCAAGGATTTACATCCTCATTTGCTAAAGAGGTAATCTCATCCGATGAGATGGTCGAGACTATGGGCGGGGTCTCATCAATAGGCCTCTTCAACATATTCCTCTCAAGAGGACTCGATGACATTGATGGAATGTTAGATTTGGCCTCTAATGAGGATGGAGTGGATGATGATGGAAATGGAGAATGGAGTGGACTCTGTACTGATGGATTCAGTTTGAAGTCCACTACAGTCGAAGGTAATTTTGACTATGGCATTTGTTGCAACATGTTGCAGTACTTGAAGGGCTCTTGATCAGTGTCCACTACATGGACTTTCCCTTCATAGGTGTATTTTAAGCATTGATACATGATGGAAGGAACACACTTCATGTCCTGAATCCATGGCCTGCCTAGCAAGATGTTATAGGCCATTTCTCCCTCTAGCACGTGGCAAAGGGTAGATATAACCTTTTGTCCTACCTGGATAGGTAAGACAATAGTGTTGACAGTAGAGTAGATAGTATCATTGAATGCTCTCAATGTGTATGTCGATGCTACAACATGTGATGCTGGTAATTTAATTTGCTTTAAAGCATGGGTCGTAATGATATTACTTAAGGACCCAGTGTCTATTAGCACTCTCTTGTAGGGTAGACTATTGATACTTGCAATAACATGCAATGGAGGGTCTACCAAGTTACCTCTAACTGGTTTGAGCTCATGCTCATATAATAATATGATTGGCTCTTTGCACTGTTGCACATGCCCCACAAAGTCTACAAAGGAGTTTGTCTCTTGGGGTTGCAACTCGATCAACTTTAGGATGTCCATTAATGCCTCCCTATGTGGAGCATATTGTTGGATTAATTCATATATGGATAATCTTGCAGAAGTCATCCACAAGCTTTGTGCTAGCTTGTTTTTGATGGTTAATATAGGCCTAGATGGAAGGTCTTGTACCACCATTGGATTGGATTGTGATTTTGAAGGTCCCTCCTTCACATTTGTAGGTGGTGAGACTAGATTTGAGTGTCTCTTATTGTGAGTCACAATGCTAATCATTCCCACATAACCCTGCAGATGGGGTGTGGTCTTCACCTCATTTATAGGCTTAGCAGGCATAGCCTGGCCATCATGAGATGGTAGTGGGTCCTTGTATATCCCCATATTTTGGTTGTTAGGCACTAGAGGAGCATCCACTTTGAGCTCATGCCTATCAATCATGTCTTGAACAAGGTGTTTGAAAGCATAACACCCAGAGATATTATGACCATTCTGCATATGGTATTTACATTGTTGATCTAAGAATCAACCCATAGGCTTGGTATTTCCCATGTCTGGCTCATTTGGTCTAAGTTCTGGAAGACCCATCACTCGTGCCTCCATCAAGTGATCAAACAGGGAATCGAAAGACTCAGATAAAGGCGTGAATACTCAATTCTTTTGCTCTTGCTTTCTCTATTTTGCTATTGTTGCATTATTATTGTCATAACTATCAGGAGGAGGTTGGGCCTTATAATTTTCCTTCTGAGGAGACATTTCTTGAATAGTCCTAGGGATGTTTATGGCCACTTGATTTACTATAGCTTACTTTTGGGCTGTCGAGCTATTTTTTGGGTTTCTAGTCCACTCCTTTTTGGATTTTTCTAGTTACCCCTCTTGTATCTTTATCTCCTCGACATTCCTAGCCTGAACTGTTGGAGCTATAGTACAACAGCGACTGGTCTCAAGCAGCTTTTGGAAAATATGTGAGAGAGTTCACTTTCTAGGATTAGGTAAGGTAGCTTAGCAAGAAGCGTTCACCACCTATTCCCATAATTAGTTATAGATTCATTGTCATACTGCCTCAACCCCGTGAGGTCAGTCAATGTTGCTTTCCTTTTGGTATTGAAATAAAATCGCTCTAGGAATGCATCCACTAGTTGTTCAAAGCTATGGACACTTGCTTACGTAACTGGTTGAACCATTCATTGGCTAGCCCTAATAGGGTTCTTAAACATTTTTGCAAGAGCAATGCGTCATTGTCATGAATGCTAAAACATAGATTAAGAAATTGTGTCATGTGCTCTTGAGCATCTTCCTCTCCTTTAAACCGATCCAACTTGGGTATCTTGAAATGCTCAGGGTATACGGGAGAAGGAATAGATGGGTGTAACGGTTTGCACTTAAGTTGGAAAACTATGATATTTTGAGTCCCAGTTGCCATTGTCTTTGTCTTGACCTATTCGAGGTATTCTAACAAATCTTGATATGCAGGTGAGGATTTGATCTCCTTTTCTTTTTTTCGAACCATGATAGGTGCCTGAGGTACTTTATGTTGGTGTGGGGCTGGTCGATATGCATCTTCCACTTGCTCATATGGTGCATCCACATAGTCCTCATTGTCCTCTAAGTCATCGTATACCCCAATAGGTGTATCAGGTAGTGGTATACATGGAGGAACTAATGCCTCTTGAAGGTGATCTAGATTAGGCCTATGATGTACTCTTTCTTCTGGCCTATTTGGTCTAGGAAGTAGTGGAGGATTGGGCCTATGATGCCTACCTTGGTGCACCTACCTCAGTATATTCTCTTCCCTATGCATTTTAGGAGCTTGATCCCCTTGATGCAAGGTTTCTTTGATTTTATTCTCTAGCCTCTCTCTTTCTATTTTTTGTCTCTTATCTAAGAGATCGAGGCGTTGCTTGTTAGAGCAAAGTTGATTAAACTTAGCTTGACATCTAGCATACCATTCTACCATATCATTGATCTATATTGCGGTAGAAGGTCTTTGTACCCTCTCTTTCGGGTATCTACCATACACTAAGGTTTCTTCGAAATTAGGTGTGAGGTTCTCCTCATGGAGGGTATTCGCATTGACTCTCTTTTGCCTTTCACATTGGTAGTCAACATAAACTATAGGTACAAAATTACATCTTGCCTATGTGGAATGAAATAAGGGAGATGGAATCTGATCAATCTCATCTCCTCCCTCATATATGAGGAAGGGTAAAGTAGAATTCACCCTATCACTAGGGCAAGTGGTGAACTCCTCCCTTGGTGGTGGTCTTGGGGTAGGATTAGGCCTACCACTAGGGCAACTCTCAAACTCATCCCTTGGTGGTGGCCTAGTAGTAGGATTAGGCCTACCACTAGGCCGAATCTCAAACTCATCCCTTGGCAGTGGCCTAGGAGTAGGATAGTTTGACAGCATAATATGATCATTCAGTCCTACTCTGGGTGGTGGGGATTGCTTCCTCACTATAGCCTATGGAGCTGATATCGTTGGCATGTGAATGCGTGGGATCACTCTATCTATGGGCATATCATGGAATTCCATCTATCCAAAAGAGGAGGTATGTATGTGATCTCTATTAGGGAGATAACTCCATTACTCTGAGCCTTCACTAGTTGGGGTACCCCATATAGAGGTCCCTCATTGGTTAGGCCTATGTCTATGCCTAGTCTCAGTAGGACTAACCATCCAGTCATCAACCAATCAGTGATTGTGAATGGGGTTCCCTATGTTGGAACTTTCACCTATAGGTTTGCCCCTATGAGGGGTCCCTTGTGGACTAGGTCCTAAACTACTCACTAGAGGACTACTAGGATGAGTAGATGGTCTCCGAGGAGGAATGAGCATCTCCTCAAGGCCATACCGAAGACACTGAATGTCTTCCTGTCTACTCCCCATAAATTCCACCCATGAATGGGCTTGGCTACGGGTGATGACCATATCTAAAACTCTATCAACTATGTGATTATGTTCTTTTACAATTTTTATGAATTAGAAAAAAACAAACAATAGGAACACACAACAAGAAGATGATTATTTGAATTACAAGTTTTATGTGAATCCTAAACTATTTTGTGAGTTTCAATATGTGTTGTATTTGTAAGAGAACTCTTATCATGTTTTTGATAGTTGATGTAATACTCAAAGTTTAAGAGGATTTCACCAGTATACTCGCAGCTCGACAACCGGTAGTGAAATTCTAGTCACGTAAATCCCCTGTATGTGGCAATGAAAGTCTACACACAGATAAGGGGCATTGGTCCTGCTAGTCCCTCATCCATTTTCCCCTATTTAGCATCATACCTCCCCGAAGGGAGAGTATATGTAATTTTTTTGGGGTGCGAAAGTATCTCTGGCCTGGCGGTCTATGTAACCAAGTTTTGAGGGGATTTGATTCAATGGATGGAGACGAAACCCACCATAATTGAACTCTATTAGTGGTTGGGGATGAATTCCAATTCATCAAAATTTCTTACACTAAGTGGTGTGTGTTGTTATTTTTATAACTTTAAAATATAAGAAAAGAAGCAAGCACATGATCTTTCACTAATGCATGTAAAAAAAATTTATGTTTAGAAAGAGGTTAGTAGCATAAAATTTAATCAAATTTCTACTAGCCCTAAATGAATTCGACCTCTTGGAGGTGAATTCTGCAAATTTTCTTCAATCAGCCATGAAAGAGAAAGAAAGGAAGGACTGCATTTGTTTTTCCAAATTTAGAATTGCAATTTTAATTACGTTTTGGAAAGCAACTAAACTTTCTAGGCACTCAGAAAGATGAAAAAAAAACTTTCAAACTTGTTGGAATTTGATAGAAAATTTACAAAATTTGACAGAAAATAGAAAATTAAACAGACATGGACCTGCTGGTTCTCTATTTTTTTTGCAGAACCTCCTAGTTTTGAGGCCGTCCCAGGCAAGGATGGTCATAGAATAGTTAATTTTGGGGCCATCCCAGGCAAGGACGGTAAAAATTAGGGTTCATTTTTAGTAGGAACGTCTCTGACCTACAACACAAAAATGGTAAAAGTGAGTTAAACCTTTTCAAGAAGTGAAAACAACAAGGAATATAAGGTTCCTAACATCGTGATCACCATTTTAGAAGTGGAAAATCAATGGATACGCCTCTAATTATGTTTGTATGACCTTCAAACAGACAAATTTAAGCTAAGGGTCTTATAGGCCAAAAAGAGTGCATATAATGAAACTAAGATAGAAAGCAACAAAAGACGAATTTGATAACCAAATGAAATGTAATAATATTCCTTTTATTAATTTTCTTTTTAGAACTTTGATTACAATATGCACTCCATTAATGGAGGCTTAAAATTGGTGATACATCAACCATACAAACAATGAAAATGATGGTACTAAGGGATCCTATCCCTCGGTGGTAAATTGATGTTCGTGCATCCAATGGTTGACTCCTCTTCCCAGAAAGAAGCTGTGTTGAGGTTGATTCCTATACCTCTAGATCATGTTCAATCCTACAATCTACACACATGGGAGCTTGGAAGGGGGTTAATAGCACAAATATTATAATGGAAAACAACATACATCCATCGAAATAAAATAAAATGAAAGAAATATAAGCTATAAAAACATTAAAAAATGCATAAAATAGATATATCTATGTTCTAAAATTACTCTAGCCAAGTTTCAGATCATTTTGATGTCGTTTAGGCACCAAACTAGGAGAAATACAACAGAGCCCTTAATGTTGGTCCACCTCACCCTACGATGTTCAAACGACCGGTTACCTTGCCAAATCAACTCCAAATAAGCTCAAATTTGGATAGGGGTTAGGGGAGGACCTATTGAAGACTCCTATAGTGGAATCTAGAGCAAGTCAACTTCAAAAATGACCACAAATCCCTATTGGATCAGTTCTAGAGCTCACTAATTAGCTTTTTAGGCAAATGGTCTCTGTATATGTGCTAGATCATACCGGTTTTGTAATCAGGTTGGTAGGTTTTGTAATCCTTCAAATCACCTTCATGAGGAAATATGGATTCAAATGCAAAGGGGCACAAAGTTTGCAAAAATGGGTGAGGTAAGTAACACCAGTTCTCTCCCAATTCCAACAGCACTTCATTGCTCCAAACCTGCATTCCATTCTCCTCCTTTTTTGGTTGAGGGAAGGCTCTAATTTATAGGCAATTGGAGCCCTAATGCCCAAAATGGTAGGTTGCCCATCTAGGACAACCCTTGCTACTTGTCCAAGGTTATCCTGGTTGGGTTTGGGAAGGTTGCCCCATTTGGGCAACCCATTAGGCAGCCCAAATTGTGCTAGCCCACTCCTAATCAGCATGGGTGCTAATTACGGTCGAGATTGGCAAGATTTGATTATCAATATCAATCCCACCTACTTTTTTGCAGGTGGGTTTGGGGGTCATCCATACCTTGGATAGTCATATGTGACCATCCCAGGCAGGAGCGGCCACAAATACTAACCCTAATTATGACCGTCCCTGGTAGGGAAGGTCACAAACCAGGGTCTCTAAGGCTCCCAAAACTGGTGGAGACCTTCCCAAAACTATCCTAGGATGCCTTCTGACCCTAGAAACTACCCCTGGAGAGGTCATATGATGTCAATACGATGATGCATTTGGTGCACTGGTAGTCCTATCTGATTTACCTGATTTTGGTGTCTACAAAGTGAAATATGTTTATACATGATAATGTATGTATGATGCTTTTATGTTATTTTACAAGAGAAGAATAATTTGTATATCTAGTTCAACATATACCCCCAAATGAGGGAAAGTGTAGGAATAAGTATGAATTGTAATGATGAGATGATGTAGTTTATTCAATATGGATTTGGGAAGCGAGTTTCCCCCTAATTAAATGCATAAATGTATTGATTTCAACATGATGATAAGTATTTTTTGATGAACAATATTGATATGATGAAGATGTCCTAAGTTACTTAACATATCAATAGGAGGGCTTGGTGTTTCAAGTCCATTACCTAATGCAAATGCAAATATTTACAAACACATGAACACTTAGACTTGAAGAACTAATCCCTTTGCTAATATATAAGAATAATTAGGACTATGAAATAAGAGCACTATAGAAGGTGCCAATAATGGTAACTAGAAGGTCATATCCATTAACTAGCATGCTCATAATGTAATTATAAGTTTGTAAAAAAGTGGATATGATATGTCAGTTTACCTTAATGGCATATTAGGTCTTGCAAACTTACCACAAGGATATATGATAAGAAATTCATGTGAGGGTGTCTTGAATTACTTAGTACATCAGCACGAGTTTTGAATCTAGGTGGTTGTTATATAACACATGCAAATATTTATAGACAAATAAATATTGGTCATGAGTATTTGATTCCCCCATGATACACAAGAATAAGACCTTTTGTGATAATAGTGTTTCCAAGTATGCCTTCCAAGGTAGTAGAAACCCTACCTCCAATGACTAGAATATTTATAAATGATTATAAATATGCAAGATACTGGAAACAAGATATATTTTCTTGGATGGCATGTTGGGCCTCACAACTGGTCACAAATGTAGATTATATATTTTAGATAAAATATGTTTGATAAGGTTTGATTTATCTCTTATCTATCTGTTATACTAGGTTGGAAATTTTTGAATCCATTGATCCCTTGACTAGGAGGCCTACAAATAATTGCATGATTACAAGACATAGGATCAATAGGATCAAACCTCTAATGTGATCTAATAGATAAGCTAAAGCATGTGATATTATCAAATGAAACAAGAACTTTTTAGGATTTACACCATGGCATAACATGGATATTCAAGGATAAAAGAAGTCCATATTTCCCAACATATGTACAAGAATTGCATGTGTAGAACATGGGTAAAATAAATAATCTTTTCTTAGAGGTCTACGCTCTATCATATCTTGAAGACTAAAAACTTATTTCTAACATGAGATTTGTAAAAGAATAGATGTATGTGATCATATTGATGATATGTGACAACAAATTTTTAGGCTTTGCATCATGGTATCACATGGATATCTAGGGAAAGATGAAGTCCTTCACCTTTTCCCGATGTATGTACAAAGAATTGTATATGCACAAAACATGGGTTAAAGAATCCATCTTTCCATAGAGGTCCTATGTTCTACCATGACACAAGGTGAAAAGCTTGTTGCTAATATGAGATGACATCCCTAATCTAATTGATAGACCATCAAGAATAATAGGTATTTAATGATATATTGCATAGTAAACTCATAAGCTATTATAGGTACGCAAATTGTTGACCATTAAGTCCTAATGCTCTAGCGGGTCTATATATAGGTGGGGTAAATTTGTATGGTTATGATTAAGGATTGATTATCTGAGGCCAATGATGTACAAGGAATGTGCAAATTTAAGATTACGATTATAAGAGAGAAAATTTATTATAATGATTATTCCTTAAATATCCTAGTATATTGGCAAGTGGATTCAAGGCATAATTTCATTGCCTAGCACACACAAAAAAATTTAGATACACAAGGCACCGAATGAGGAACTCGATTCTGTTGATAAGCAACACACCCCCACTGAAAAATGAGATTCCATCCTTAGAAAATTATGAACTTCCATTTTTGCAGCAGGGACCCTCTTGATCTTTTCAGGTTTTAAATCCAAATTTGCTTGCCTCCTTTTTAAAGTTGTGTTTTTTCTTGCATTCCAGCTGTGTTATCCAATAATTCACTTTTTACATGCTAGAATCATTCATGCACAAGCAAAATCTTGCACCGATGCCGAGAAAATCCGGAAAACAGTTGCATAATTCACTGAAAAAATCAAACTTTCCATTTTTGGTAGTGTCGCGATATCGCGACACTTCCATTTTCGGAAATGTCGCGATATCGCGACAGGTAAGCCAAAATGCGGCTAAGTGCCAGAAAGGTCGCGATTTCGCGACATGTCGCGAAATCGCGACAGTTTTTTGGAGAGAGAAGCAAGCTGTACGGAGGGCGCGATTTTGCGACATGTCGCGAAATCGTGACATGTCCCATTTTCGCGGTAGGAGAGAGAAAGTGGGCTGCAGAATGAAAAATAGGCTAAGTCGCAAACACGTTCCAAAATCGCGGTCAACGCGGTCAACGCATGCAGGTAAGGAACTGTCGCGATATCGCGACGTGTTCTAGAATCGCGGCTGAAAATCGGGATGGCTGTACGGAGGCCAGGAGGGTCGCGATTTCGTGACACGTCGCGAAATCGTGACATGTCGTGTTTTCGCGGCCGACGAGGGAGGAAGTTGCCGATGCGCTGGCAGGGTCGCGATTTCGCGACATGTCACGAAATCGCGACATGTCGCAGAATCGCGGTAGGAGAGAGAAAGTCTTCAGAGGGCCCGAAAGTGCATTTCAGCTGAAACAGAAGGCTTCCTGGGGTAGCGACACGTGTCAAAGCGTGAATGGGACATGCAGAGGCCGACATGCAAGCTTGTTTTGCGATTTTTAATCTGTTTTAATGTTTTAAGCTTGGATTTAATGTTTATTAAAGTGCTAATATAATCTTTTTGTCTTTCATGCAAGGATTCCACCGGCACTTGCGGGACAACAGGGAAAGGCCATAAAGGCAAAGTTAAAGTGCGGATTTAGTCAAGGACCGCCATGCTAGAGGAGAAGAAGCCGTAAAAGCATTCAATGACAAATTTATTGCGAGACTTGATAGCATGAAGACAATTTCAACACGGAGGGATGGCTTTACGGAGATCAGATCTGAGAGAAGTGGTGACTCATCCGGCTCACCAGTAGAATTAATGGAGGCATTTATTTGCAGCTGCGGATGAATGCAAGTTGCATTTGATTTTTATCTTCTCCACTTATGGCAGTTGACTGCCATGATTTGCCGAAGGGTTAAGTTCTATCAGGACTTTGATTTTAAATGGATTTTTATTGTAAAACCCGGGTCCTAGGGTTTAAGTGCGATAAGATTTAGGGTTTGAGCAAGATATTTTGAAAAGATCAGGGTCTGTCTTGAGTCTATAAATACAGATTCTAAATGTAATCGCAGGGAGGCGGAGACTTAGAAATAAAAGGCTTATAAGCAATTTCTTGCAAATTTTGTGAAATCCTTTGTTTTCGGACTTGGAGTTGATGTGCTTTAGCTTTTACGTGATAGCATGGCCGGGGAGCCTAATCTTTTGCAGAGTGTGATAAGTGTATTTTCTTTTGTTATCCGTTCCATTTAAAGTTTGTTAGATATATCTTTGTAAATCTGCCATTGTCAAGATTAAATATCTTTGTTAGGCTTCGGTTGTTCTATTGTCTGCTAGGGGAAATTACAGATTTCGGGTGTAAGTTTGTTCTAATTGCTCTGTCTTCACTTGTGCGAGCTAGAGTCGTTAGTGAAAGATACCGGTTTTAATCGGCTGCCCTTGGATTTATAATTTTTTGCTAGATCTGTTTCACTCTGCCTTGTGCTCTTAGTTGAAAGTGATCTTAGACTGACTGGACACTTTCTTCTTTGATTTGTTCTGTTGTGAAGCTGATAGCATAGATAAGATTGGTAGTTTTAAGTTTTACAGTTTAATGTTTGATAAGCTTCTCTTTTCTGCCTTACCCTACCCTCTCTTTGCTTTTCGTGAATGATCCATTTTTATTTTCTTTATTTGCCTTTTATTTAAATCTGCTGACCCATGAGAGCTAGATCAAAGAATTCAAGTCAAATCTGATTGTCAACAACTTTTGCAACTACTGAACAAGTTCAGGAACCCCCTGTAAGGTAACAAAGCAGTCCATATTGAAATCTATTCCAGAAGTGGAAAAGAGTGAATTGCCATTCGACCCAACTCTGTAACTCGCACCTTGGATAACCAGCTAGATCCTAAAGATGAGTGGGATCCGTCCCGTGGGTGTCTCCGGAGCTTTCCTTGCCTTCATCCTTTCCCGGGGTGTGCATGAAAGCCGGACCAACATCTAATTGGCGCTAGAAGGAGGGCTGAACTCAGTTCAAGTGTTGTAAGGGCATAACAGCAACATTTGAAGGACCCACAGTGAACTCCGGACAGTTTTTAAATTGTCAGTACAATTTTGTAAATTGTCAGTACAATTTTGTAAATTGTCAGTGCAGTTTTTAAATTGTCAGTGCAGTGTTGTCAGTGCAGTTGTCAGTACAGTATTTCAACTTGCTAAAATACAGAACTCGTTCGAAGCTGCGAGTTTGTCGATACTGTGAAAATTGGATTCTACATACAGGGTAACAAGGTCCCACCCCATAGCTGGAGAGCTCCTTGTCCCTGAATTAGAAACTCCGAGAAGAAGTAGCCACAGAAGAGCCACATCTCTATCACAGACAGTTTTATCACCATTGATAGTCACTCCAACCAGAGCTCAGAATATCCCTGTTAATCCATTAGCTATGGCAAATTGGTTGGGCTCCACGACTTTGAACATTCGGGTATAGCCCATGACCTGCCCAGAAATCCAGAAAGATACCTCCCTAGGTATAAACATGATGGGACAAGAAGCTGAGAGGAACACTTAATTGCATTCAAGAATGCACTAAAGTTATTAAATGTACGACATGAGGATGTTGCCTGCAGGACTCTTCCCGTTCACTCTCCGGGAGGGAGCCTATGATTGGTTTCTAAATCTTACCAATGATTCCATCACCAGTTGGAGTGACTTAGAAAAAGTCTTTGTGTCACAGTTCGGGGAAGTGATAGACCCCAGTATTTTATATCAGGAGTTTTCTAGCATCAAAAGAGAACTGAATGAGTCTATTAGATCCTATAATGTCAGATTCCAGAAAGCTTATGGTAGACTCACTGGCTATTATGTACCGAATGCTGACCTGGCATTAGAGATTTTTAGGAACTCTCTGGACCCAATGACCTCTGTCTTCTTGAAGAGGGATGCCACTGTTACCAACTTGACAGAAGCTTATAAAGAAGCTTTAATCCTGGAAAGACAGTTGGGACCCCAGCCTTTAAATATTCAACAAACTCCTCTGATCACTCAGCCTGCTCCTATACTCAATCCTATCCCACATCAGATGATGCTGCCAGTTTGTCAGACTTTACCATCAGCAGCACCATTAGCTGCAGCACCTGTTGAGAATGTACAGAACCCCGTAAAAGAGGCTGACAATGCTAGGATTGAAGAAGTTTCAAAGATTGTTCAGAAGCTGGCCAATGATTTTTTGAGTTTTAAAAGGCAAACTTCTACTGGAGACAATCCCAACAGATATTCATACCAACCAAACAGATTTAATAGGCCCCCATATGAGCCTAATAAAGATTACAAGGGTAAAGCTCATGATGTGAACATCTGTGATTTGGCTCTGCCCAACTGGTGCAGAATTCATGCCACTTCTCAACATGGGGAATTAGATTGTGTGGAATTTTGCAATGCATTTGAAGCTTTGTCAGGAGATTTGATCTCCCCTGAAAATCAAAGAACTGCTGAGGGCCCAAGTTCATCTAGACACAGTGCAGCTATGGTCTTGGATTCTTTTTCTTTCCCGGATGAATCCGAGAATGTAGTTGAAATGCCCATGGATGAAGTACGAGGCTTTCCAGCGATACAGAAGAGATAGCTACAACCTGAGGAACAGGAAATCTGAGCCAAATACCACATCAACTCCTCCTGATAATTCTCACAATATTCCTCCTGACCCCTCTCCAAGCAATAATCCACCCCCACCAAAGGGAGGAGCTCAAAGAGTACCAGATGTTGCTATTCCTCCACTTAACAAAGGATATAACATAGTGGAGGATATGAAAAAGATTAAGGCTAACATTACTACGCATGAGTCGGCACAGATTTCGAGCGAGAGAGACAATCTGATAAAGACATACTCTGGCCCTGCTGCTAAACCTGTGGATAAAGGGAAGAAAATAGCCAATGCCAATCTGGCCATGTACAAGGAAAAGACTGAAGTTCCCCCATTTTTCTGATTGTCGAATTTTTGGGAAGAACTTACATAATTGTTTGGTGGATTCAGGTGCATCTGCTAATGTCATGCCACTGGCAATTTGTCAGCAGTTGGGGCTGACCCCAATGAAGTCTGAGAGGAGAGTTGTCCAATTGGACAAGTCAGAAGTTAAGGTTGTGGGAGAGTTGCAAAACATTCACATTCAATTGGCATCCGAGCCAAGGGCTCAACATAAGATCGAAATCCAAGTTGTGGATATCCCGAGTGGGGTATGGAATCTTGTTGAGTAGGGATTGGTCTAAGTCTCCGAATGGATATCCGGCAGCGAGACTTTTCACACATGTGGTTGCCATGGAAGGGTGTGGCTAATCAATTGCGGGTTGACGAGAGAACCCGGTACAAGCACACCATTACGAGTACAATGCTGCAAATGAGATAGTCAATATTGCGGAGGTAGACATTGGTGTCTACAATTTAACAACTGGGCACAATGATAAATTTAACAAAGCTCATCCTGTACATACTAATGAAGTTTGGACACTTCATGTGGATGGAGCCAGATGTAGCGGGGTTAAGAGCAGGGCGAGTCCTCAAAGGGCCTCAAAGTCAGACATTTTTTATGTCTTACCGCCTGCAGTTCCCATGTACTAATAATTTAGCGAGTATGAAGCTACGATTTTAGGTTTAAAATTTGCATTGGATAAAAATGTGAAGAACATTCAAGTTTTCACTGATTCGGAATTAGTGGCAAGTCAAGTCGGGGGTAAGTTTCGGTGTAAAGCCTCTTATACGAAGGGATACAAGCACGAGCTTGGGATCTTGTGGAAGGCTTTGATGCATTTAACTTAACACATATACCCGGGGGAACAAAATTCACATGCGAGATGTCTTGGCATCTTCAACTGCAAGTTTAAGGCCATTGGAAGATTTTAAGTGGGATAAGTTTTCAATTGAGCTAGTCCCCTGTCCTTCAGTTCCAAACAATATTGACAGCTTTCAAGTTTTCTCAGATGATCAACAGATTGTGAACTTTCTGCAGAGTACCAATACCTTTGAGAATGCTATAATTGATGAGGGCCAAAGGGACACCCTGATGGAACAACTAGATGATGACGGGGGGAATCATGAGATTGAAGGACAAGAGAATCCCAAAGGGAATGGTAGAGCTGGAGAGGCTATTCGATGTTGACAAGATCGAGGCAAAGGGTGAATTCCGAGGATTATGTGGGCACCACAGACAATGATACTAAAAATTTGAATGTAGGAACTGAAGAGGATCCAAGGAACATCAAGTTGGCAAAGGAGTTGTGATCCGAGAGATAAAGAGAAATATGATTGATTTCCTGCACGAGGTCTAAGGATGTAATGGCCCTGGTCATACAAGGATTTAAAGGTATTTGATCCAAAAGTTTACACCCACATCATACCTTTGAAAGAATCTTGCAAGCCTTTCAGACAAAAATAGAGGCATGTTAATGCTCTGTTAGAACCCCTTATTCAGAAAGAAGTGGAGAAGCTCTTGAGTGCAGCAATTATTTTTCCTATCAGGCATTCTACTTGGGTGGCAAATCTGGTGCCAGTAAGGAAGAAAAATGGGGAGATCCGCCTTTGTGTGGATTTTAGGAATCTGAACAAAGCATCTGAAAAGGACAACTATCCCCTGCCTTCTATGGATGAAGTACTGTAGATTGTTAATGGCTCAGAGATGATGTCTTTTCTGGATGGCTTCTCAGGCTATAATCAGATTCTAGTTGAGAAGGAGGATAGAATGAAGACTGCTTTTACAACTAAGTGGGGTACTTTTGCTTACAAGAGGATGCCATTTGGTTTAATAAATGCAGGAGCAACATTTCAGAGAGCAATGGACCATGCCTTCAAGGGGCTTATGGGCAAATGTATTGTAGTTTACATGGATGATCTAACAGTCTTTTCCAAATCCAGATTTGACCATGTCAAGCATTTAGAGTCTGTATTTAACAAGTGCAGAGAGTTTGGCATCTCTTTGAATCCAAAGAAATGCATATTTGGTGTAACAAAAGGCAAACTGCTTGGGCATTTGGTCACAAAGGATGGCATTTCCATGGATCCAGGCAGAGTTGAGGCCATATCCGGCATACCATTTCCCAACTCCAAGAAAGAGTTGAGATCATTCTTTGGAAAGATTAACTTTGTCGAGAAAGTTTATCTCGGGCTTTGCGAGAGATAGTTAAACCAATGAATGATATGTTAAAGCAAACTGCCCAGATTGCTGGACCACTTGAAGCTAAGACTGCTTTTCAAGAAATCAAGACAGCCATTAAACAAGCACCAGTCTTAGTAAGCCCAGATTTCAGTGCAGATTTCTATCTGTACACTTTCTCTTCTGAACATACACTTGCTGCAGTGCTGACTCAACGGAGAGATACAGGAGAACATCCAATTGCTTTTAAGAGCACTAATTTGAAGGGAGCTGAACTGAAATATTCCAGATTAGACAAACAGGCTTATGCTTTGGTAAGGGCAGTGAAGCAGTTCAGAAATTATATACTCAGAAGCAAAACTCATGCCATAGTGCCGGACCAGTGTGAAGTACCTTCTAAGTCGAGAATGAGTTGGGTGAGCCGAGGGGCAATTGGGTCACCGAGTCGCAAGAATATGACTTGGAGATTAGGCACTGCTAAGCTGATCGAGAGGACTTGGCTTGTCTAGACACATTCTTTGAAGTGCCTCCACGGCGGGAAGTTAATCAATTAAACTACGAATCTGATGATTGGTATGGGGATATCATTCATCTGCTACAGTTTGGAGTTTGCCCATCCCATTTGAACAGAACTCAAAGGAGAGCATTAAAGTTAAAATCTGCTCACTATCTCCTCAAGGCGGGTACTATGTACGGGGAGAATTATCTTTGGCATCTTCCTAAGGTGCATTTCTCCCGAGTGAAGTCGGTGAAGTCATGGCTAGTTTTCATGAAAAACTAGGGGCGGGGGCATTCATCGGGATCTGCTACGGCACATAAAATATTAAGAGCGAGGCTATTCTTGGCCTACACTTTTTAAGGATGCACATCAACATGTCAGAACCTGCCATCAGTGCCAGACATTTGCAGCCAAAGAGGCAAACCGAGCTCTGCCATTGCAACCAGTTGTGATAAACAAACCTTTCATGTAGTGGGGACTTGATTTTGTGGGAGTCATTAACCCGAATTCCTCAGTAGGGCATAAATATGTGTTGACAGCTACTGACTATTGCACAAGGTGGGTTGAAGCAGCAGCCACTACAAGAAGTACAGCCCAGGAAGTTATTGATTTTCTTGAATCAAATGTCATAACTAGATTTGGGGTTCCCCTGAATTTGGTCTGTGATAATGGGCCCGCCTTCCAATCATTGGAGTTTGCAGATTGGGCATACCAGATGGGGATAGTTATCAGATTCTCATCCAACTATTATCCCCAAGGCAATGGATCTGCTGAGTCAACAAACAAGAACTTAATGAATGCCATCAAAAAGTCTACAGCAGACAAACCCAGGCAGTGGCATACATTGTTGAAATATGCACTGTGGGCTGACCGGATAACACACAAAGTGGCTCTTAAGACCTCTCCCTTTGTTTTGTTGTATGGTACTCGGCCAATTGTCCCCATCTCCTTGAAATTGCCTACCTATCAGTTTGCCTTAGATTATTTTGAAGGTCATGATGATGTTGAAGCCCGTGTTTTAGACCTCACTAACTTGCAGGATGAAAGACTCCAAGCCCTGGAGCACTTCAGCAGACACCAAGAAACTGTCAAGCGGTGGTTTGACAAGAGAGCCAAGGTGAAGGCTTTCAGTGCCGAGACTTAGTGCTTACGTGGGACAAGGCCCATGAGAAGAAGGGTAAGCACACAAAGTTGCGACCACTTGTGGATAGGCCCCTACCAAATTGCTGAAATATTGGGTAACAATGCTTTCCGCTTGCAAGACCTGGATGGTAATTTTCTGGACCTCCCTGTTAATGGCCAGTACTTGAAGCATTATTTCTCTGCTGTTCCATCCAATGTATCATTTGAGTAAGCTATAAAGAAGTTGTAACATGTGTACATATTGTAAATAGCTCCGTAAGTTTTATTTTGTTCTAGTTTAGTTCTTTTAATAGCTCTGTACAGTTGCTTTAGTTGCTTCTTTTTAGTTTTAATTGGGTGCTGTCTGTACAGGTTTGTTTGTTAGATTAATCCTTGTTCTCAGTGCAGTTTTATTTTTTATTTTTATTTTATTTTTTATTTTTTAATATGTCTGTACAGTTGCATTTTAGTTTATTTCTATGCTGTTGCAGTTTAGCTTTGCTGCAGTTTAGCAGTTTTAGTTACTTTGCTTCAGTTCTTTTAGTTTGTTTCTTTTATTGCCTGTATCAGTTTTTATTTTCTTCCCTGCATTTCTTTTTCTTTGCTGTCTGTACAGTCTTCAGTTTTAGTTTTAGTCTTAGTTGCTTGTGCAGTTTTATTTGCAGTCTGTGCAGTTTTTATTCTGTCTTGCTTTAGAAGCCTGTGCCTGTCTTTGGAAGTCTGTGCAAAGTCCTTTGGCTTCTGAAATATTCTGTATTTTAACCTCTGCCTGAGCAATCAATGAAAAGTCAGCCTGCTGAAAATTGTTTTATTCCTAGCTGATAAATCCTCAATCCAGTGTTCATGGTCATCATCCAATGCCCATGCTGTTCACCATTCTAATTATGCCCATGCTGTTCACCATTCTAATTGAGATAGTCTGCTTGCACTGAACTGTGGAACTATTTTGTTATCCAGGATGAAGGTAGAGAGATGATTGGATCTTGTGTCTTACTTGCCACAGTTGTTTTAATGATAGAAAAATTGTTATGCTGTTTAGTTGGAGGAACTCCCGGGGAATCCAAGAAAAGCTGGTTATAAGAGGGGACTATGGTTCATGCAATTATTTGGGTGTCACCAGAGGCTATCAATGCCTAGACTGAAACAGTTCCAGATTGATCAAGTGTTAAAAGAAAATTGTGATTTCCCTAAAAGCATCTCAGATATTGATATATTTCAGAGGGAGAGATATAAAAAAAAAAAAAGGAAGAAAAAAAAGAGAAAAAAGAGTTATATATTAAAAGAGGCAGCCAATATTAGATTCTAGCCTACAGTTGTAAATTGGGTCGTGTAAATCTAAAGGGTAACTCTGTCTAGGCTGTAAAAAGCTAAACTAGTAAACAGAGCTCTACTCGGTTTCCCCTTTTACAATCTAGAAAAGTTGATTAATCCAAGTTTATCATTCAATTCAGTCATCCTTGAAGAAAGTTCTATACCTTTGTAATTGCACATCAGAAATCTTCCTTGAAGTAATCCAGCCCAGTATGTCCTTGGGAAATTTTAACAGTTGGCAGTTAGTAGTCAATTTATTGTGAAGAATGCCTGTGGCAAGGCATGATGCATGGTCTTTTTGTTTTGAAACCAGAGTCTTGGGTTCTAAAATAGTGCTACTATTTTACCCGCAGATATCGCCATTTGTTGATAAGCAACACACCCCCACTGAAAAATGAGATTCCATCCTTAGAAAATTATGAACTTCCATTTTTGCGGCGGGGACCCTCTTGATCTTTTCGGGTTTTAAATCCAAATTTGCTTGCCTCCTTTTTAAAGTTGTGCTTTTTCTTGCATTCTAGTTGTGTTATCCAAGAATTCACTTTTTACATGCTAGAATCATTCATGCACAAGCAAAATCTTGCACCGATCCGAGAAAATCCAGAAAACAGTTGCATAATTCATTGAAAAAATCAAACTTTCCATTTTTGGTAGTGTCGCGATATCGCGACACTTCCATTTTCGAAATGTCGCGATATCGCGACAGGTAAGCCAAAATGCGGCTAAGTGCCGAGAAGGTCACGATTTCGCGACATGTCGCGAAATCGCGACAGTTTTTGGAGAGAGAAGCAAGCTGTACGGAGGGCGCGATTTTGCGACATGTCGCGAAATCGTGACATGTCCCATTTTCGCGGTAGGAGAGAGAAAGTGGGCTGCAGAATGAAAAATAGGCTAAGTCGCAAACACGTTCCAAAATCACGGTCAACGCGGTCAACGCATGCAGGTAAGGAACTGTCGCGATATCGCGACGTGTTCTAGAATCGCGGCTGAAAATCGGGATGGCTGTACGGAGGCCAGAAGGGTCGCGATTTCGTGACACGTCGCGAAATCGCGACATGTCGTGTTTTCGCGGCCGACGAGGGAGGAAGTTGCCGATGCGCTGGCAGGGTCGCGATTTCGCGACATGTCGCGAAATCGCGACATGTCGTAGAATCGCGGCAGGAGAGAGAAAGTCTTCAGAGGGCCCGAAAGTGCATTTCAGCTGAAACAGAAGGCTTCCGGGGTAGCGACACGTGTCAAAGCGTGAATGAGACATGCGAGAGGCCGACATGCAAGCTTGTTTTGCGATTTTTAATCTGTTTTAATGTTTTAAGCTTGGATTTAATGTTTATTAAAGTGCTAATATAATCTTTTTGTCTTTCATGCGAGGATTCCACCGGCACTTGCGGGACAACCGGGAAAGGCCATAAAGGCAAAGTTAAAGTGCGGATTTAGTCAAGGACCGCCATGCTAGAGGAGAAGAAGCCGTAAAAGCATTCAATGACAAATTTATTGCAGACTTGATAGCATGAAGACAATTTCAACACAGGGATGGCTTTACGGAGATCAGATCTGAGAGAAGTGGTGACTCATCCGGCTCACCAGTAGAATTAATGGAGGCATTTATTTGCAGCTGCGGATGAATGCAAGTTGCATTTGATTTTTATCTTCTCCACTTATGGCAGTTGACTGCACAGATTTGCCGAAGGGTTAAGTTCTATCCAGACTTTGATTTTAAATGGATTTTTATTGTAAAACCCGGGTCCTAGGGTTTAAGTGCGATAAGATTTAGGGTTTGAGCAAGATATTTTGAAAAGATCGGGGTCTCGTCTCGAGTCTATAAATACAGATTCTAAATGTAATCGCGAGGAGGCGGAGACTTAGAAATAAAAGGCTTATAAGCAATTTCTTGCAAATTTTGTGAAATCCTTTGTTTTCGGACTTGGAGTTGATGTGCTTTAGCTTTTACGTGATAGCATGGCCGGGAGCCTAATATTTTGCGAGTGTGATAAGTGTATTTTCTTTTGTTATCCGTTCCATTTAAAGTTTGTTAGATATATCTTTGTAAATCTGCCAGTTGTCAAGATTAAATATCTTTGTTAGGCTTCGGTTGTTCTATTGTCTGCTAGGGGAAATTACTGATTTCAGGTGTAAGTTTGTTCTAATTGCTCTGTCTTCACTGTGCGAGCTAGGCTGTCGGTGAAAGATACCGATTTTAATCAGCTGCCCTTGGATTTATAATTTTTTGCTAGATCCATTTCACTCTGCCTTATGCTCTTAGTTGAAAGTGATCTTAGACTGATTGGACACTTTCTTCTTTGATTTGTTCTATTGTGAAGCTGATAGCATAGATAAGATTGGTAGTTTTAAGTTTTACAGTTTAATGTTTGATAAGCTTCTCTTTTCTGCCTTACCCTACCCTCTCTTTGCTTTCCATGAATGATCCATTTTTATTTTCTTTATTTGCCTTTTATTTAAATCTGCTGACCCATGAGAGCTAGATCAAAGAATTCAAGTCAAATCTGATTGTCAACAACTTTTGCAACTACCGAACAAGTTCAGGAACCCCTTGTAAGGTAACAGAGCAGTCCATATTGAAATCTATTCCCGAAGTGGAAAAGAGTGAATTGCCATTCGACCCAACTCTGTAACTCGCACCTTGGATAACCAGCTAGATCCTAAAGATGAGTGGGATCCGTCCCGTGGGTGTCTCCAGAGCTTTCCTTGCCTTCATCCTTTCCCGGGGTGTGCATGAAAGCCGGACCAACAGATTCCATTGATGATATATAAGGTGACTTGATATTATTGTAGTAATTATGCTTCCTAGTATGCCAATCATGGCAATAGGGATGATTTATTTAGTACTTTTCTTATTCACAAGAGATTACAAATATGCATTATAGTGAATAAAATACCCTTACCTACTAGAGTGGTACCTTAGGCCTCATTATCAAACACATGTTTAGATAGGATTTTTTATGATCAATTAATTGAGATAATTATGGTGATAATATCCTAAATCACTTAAAATATTGTAGATACCAAAACCTAGGTATGCACAAAATCACATTTGGAACCCCACATCAAAACCTGCATAGTAAAATTATATGCATAAGTTTATACTTAGGTATATAAAAGCTTGCACATTATCCTATTTTCCATATTTATTAAATCTAGAAAATCAACCTAGGATACCATACCTACCCACTAGACATGTGTCCAAGCCATCTCACCAACATCCCTTGCCACATCTCATATACCCTTATCTCCTTTGTCTCTTCACATGGGGTAACCCTGCACATATCACTCCACTTGCATCCACATCACCCCTTGTTAAGTGAGACATCCTAGGTGACTCACTCTAACTGCTCCTGTTGCGGGCCAAACAAGGTTAACTTTTTCCTACTTTTGTCACATGCCCGTGCATTTAATTATCAACCCAGGGAGCTTCGTAAACTTGTGAAGGGTCTGAATAAGATTTCTTACAATACCACTTGAGATGAATCCACTAATACTACTATTGGGGGGTGTTTTCAAAATGGTTGTCAATCATTCATGCACTCCTCAATAATTTACATAAGAAGAAAATAATTAAATCTACAAAAATGAAACATTCACACATTCTTGAAAATGAATCTACTGCAAATACTAGGAATAGTAATGAGGTAAACGACCTTTCAAAAGTAATATACTAGTCTAGAAAATAGAAGAAAAGTGGGGAAGAAATACTGGCTTGGAGTGGGCCCAGGCTCCAACAGCTTCCTCCCAGCTGAACACGCACTTAGAACTCTTAGAACTGTAATATATTTATTAAAGTGTTACAATATCTATCTATCTCTGTATCTCTTATATGAATCTATATCAATATATATATATATCTCAAAACGGTCTACGTGTGTTTATATAACACACCCGTAGAACTTCTATTACAAAGAGGTTACAATAGTCGATTCATCCCAGACTAAATTAAGACAGTCTGGTGAATGCAATCAACGTCTGCTTAAAACTAGCATTTGGTTCTAACGATGGCATGTTCACTGATTGGTTCGTGCTTCACCTTGCATTTGTAAGACGTTTTCATACATTGGTGCGATCTCCAATTTAGCTCTACATGACGTAGAGTTGGAACTGCACCAGCCGCTATTGTCCACGTCATGCAAATCTGGTCAACAGACGAAGAACAGAGGTGCCTTCCTTATGAGGAAGGCACCTAAGTATATCAGGCACCTTCCCTATATGGAAGGTATCTTATTTTTGTGGCGCCTTCCTAGAAGAGGAAGGCGCTTACCTTCTATTGGTGCCTTCATGTGGGAGGAAGGTGCTTGCCTTCTAATGGCACCTTCCTTATGGGAGGAAGGCGCTCACCTTCTATGAGGAAGGCACGTCTTCTAGTGGCACCTTCCTTATGGGAGGAAGGCGCTTTGCCATCGGTGCCTTCCTGATGAGAGGAAGGAACTTCCTTCCCTTTGGCGCCTTCCTGGAGGAGGAAGGCACTTTTCTTTCCTTGGTGCCTTCCTGGAAGAGGAAGGCGCCTTCTTACTTTTGGTGCCTTCTTGGAAGAGGAAGGTGCCTACGTTCTCTTGGCACCTTCCTGGAAGAGGAAGGCGCCTACATTCTCTTGGCACCTTCCTAGAAGAGGAAGGCGCCTACTTTCTCTTGGTGCCTTCTTGGAAGAGGAATGCGCCTATGTTCTCTGCATTGACCCCCAAAGAAACAAAGTGCCAGGTCCATCAAAAATACCTTGACTAATCCAAATCTAACTAAACCAACTGCAATTCCACAAAACACACTGAAAACACACAAATTAGATAACACACATAATTTCATCAAATATCTATATAATCATTTATAAAAGTATGCAATCTTTATTATACAGCCACATAATGATCAAGAAAATGTGTACAAAATATGAGCATTTTTGGTGCTCATCATCCCCCCACGCCTAACATATGCCACGCCCTCATGGTATCAAAACTATAGGTAGATCGGTTGATCCTTCATCGTTGTCATTTCTTGGAGGGTTCGGCTGCCCCTGTAGCTCGAGTCTGTCTCTTCTACGCACTGGAATCTAAAGGTGTGGCTCACCTTTTCCTACGTGGAACTGAGGGTGCAGCTGTTGATTGTCCCTTTCTCATTTTGGTCACTATTGGCGGTGATCTATCTAGCGTCGTCTTTGCTGACTGGAATGCAGCTTCAACAGCTTGCCAGAGGTCAGCATTTGGAGGTCTGACCACTGCCATAGGGATATCTGAATTATCCCCCCTGGAAGGTACTACTTGGGCCTTGTATAATCTAGTCACTTCAGGAGTAAGCCCTGTGTTCTCCTGTATGTCCGATGTCGACCCCTCAGGCTCTTCTCCTTCTTCAAATCTGGGGAGTTCTTCCTTATCCTGTAGTCCTATCTGCTATTGGAGGCCCTCGTACTACTTTATATCACTTAGGATGATGATAGGGGGTATTGTGGGACTTCTCTCCCCTTCACTCATAAAAATAGAGGAATTTGCCCCTGCTTTCGAGCTACTCTATTGGGTGTCCGATCGAATTTCCCTTGAAGAGAATACTCATTCGATAGATGTGGGAGAATTCATCGAGACTTCTTTCACCCAATTAGTTTGAGTGTATGCATCCCTTCTTTTTGTTCCCCTATCCTGAAGCAGCTGGTTTTCCTCCCATAACTACCGAACCAACTACTCGATCTGGGAGATCCATCTGTCTCGTTCCTTCAACTCCCCTGCATGCTTGTTCTGACAGTCCTCCAGAATTTGTTGGGTCATCCAGCAATTGGTTTGCCATTCGAGTGCCTCCTCCAAGGCCGCATCGACCTGGTCATTTTTCTTGGAAGTCCCTGCATCTTGTGGGCTCTGGTTCATCAATTCTCAAAGGGTTTGGGCTGCAACGTCTACTTTCGGGTCACTTTGTTCTTCCTCTGTCAAGAGGAGTCACCATAGATGTTTCCTCCTGGGGATAGGTTCTATTGGGAGAAACTCATCCTCACCACTAACAAGCAGCACTCCTTCTTCCTCATGCTTGGGCACTAGGGAATGCCCTCTTCCCTATATGCTCTCGGGTACTGGTGACTGCCCTCCTTCCTCTGTGTTTTCAGGCACTGGTGACTGCCCTCTTTCCTCTACATTTTTGGGCATTGGTGAGTGCCCTCTTTCCTTTATGAAATAGGGTAAATCCAATTTCCCGATGCTCATTATTTCCTATGTAGGGCATCCCTCATATTGCCCTACTTTGGCAATAGCATCGTGTCTCCTTTCTTGGCTACCATCTCCCTCTGCGTCGGGGTTCTGCCTCTATGCTTCTACATGGCGGGCCAGTGCTGATATCAGTCCATGGTGGGCTAAGTTGGATGGTTCCCCATTCTGGTATCGAGCTGCTTCGCCCTTCAGAGCATTCGCCAAGTAGAAGTGCACATTTAACTTCCTTCCATGAACCATGTGATTGAGAAACTACACATGATTAGCATGCAGATGGGTATATTTCCCAGTGCATGTGAAGAATCGAGCAACCTGCTTGAATATCTTTCACAGATTCATAGGGAGGCTATTTTTATGTAACCCCTCCTTGTCTATCTGCACATTCTCTCCTGGCAACAGCACCTCGGTGTAAAACTTCAATAGTTTATCTTTGTAACCACATTCCCCTATGAGGGGCAATCTAGTTTCCTGTGAGATGAACTCATGGGTGACTAGAATTTCTACCCCTCGTACTTGGGCCACATCGCCCCTCAAGGAGGCAACGAACTCCTTGGCTGCCTTTATGTCCTGGCCCTTACTGACTAGGGTACAGTATTCGAGCCATCCCTTGGCCTCGAACTATGTTTTCATCGCTCCTCTGATTCCTTCCGTATCACCTGGTTCATTCTTCTTCATTGCATGATTCTTAGACCTTCCTCCCATGGTGCCTTCCCTTACTACTGCTATTTTTTTCTATCCTTCCTTCCTTAGGAAGGCGTCTTCTTATAGGGAAGGCGCCTAACCTATGGAAGGTGCCATATCATTGGCACGTGGTTCCAGATATGGGGGGATATGATCTTTATGAAGATGGTATCTTTTTCGGTACTACATATTTTATAAATAATTATATAAAATTTTGAATTAACATGCGCGTACCTGATTCGATGTTTCAATAATTTTGAAGGACGTTGATTCATCGATTTGTGACACGGGGGAGGGGTATGGTCATCTGGTGCCGCTCATTCGTGTGATGCTTCATTTCACTCGAGGCATCTGGGGGGTGTGAGTGCTGGCTGAAGGCGTTCTTTGGTACCTTCCCCATGTGGAAGGCACTGATGTGGCACCTTCTCGATGTTGTCGATACTTTCTGAATGGATGCATCTTTCTATGATGGAAGGTGCCTCTGATTGGATGTGTCATTCGGTGGTGGAAGGCACCTTCTTGATGATGGCACCTTCCTGCTATGGAAGGTGCTCCTGATTGGGTGTGCCTTTTCGATGTGGAAGGCACCTCGGTCTACATGTGCCCTTCCGATGTGGAAGGTGCCTCGGCCTGCATGTGCCTTCCCGATGTGGAAGGCACTTCGGTCTGCATGCGCCTTCCCGATGTGGAAGGTGCCTCTGGCTGGATGCGCCTTCCTAATGTGGAAGGTGCCTTGGTTTTTTTTTTCCTTCCAGCCATGAAAGGCACCTATATATATATATATATATTATTATTATTATTATTATTATTTTTTAATAGAACTCTTAGAACTGGGTTGGGTGCCTTCTTTATAAGGAAGGTGCCTTCTTCTGGTGGGGCACCTTCTCTATAAGGAAGGTGCCTTCTTCTGACTGGGCACCTTCTAGATGTGGAAGGTGCCTTCTTCTAGCTGGGTGCCTTCTGGATGTGGAAGGTGCCTTCTTCTGGCTAGGCACCTTATTTATAAGGAAGGTGCCTTATTCTAGTTGGGTGCCTTCTTTATAAGGAAGGTGCCTTATTCTGGTTGGGCGCCTTTTGGATGTGGAAGGCACCTTCTTCTGGCTTGGCACCTTCTTTATAAGGAAGGTGCCTTATTCTGGCTGGGCACCTTCTGGATGTGGAAGGCGCCTTCTTCTAGCTAGGTGCCTTCTTTATAAGGAAGGAACCTTATTCTGTCGGGCACCTTCTAGATGTGGAAGGCACCTTCTTCTAGCTAGGCACCTTCTCTATAAGGAAGGTGCCTTCTTCTAACTAGGAACCTTCTGGATGTGGAAGGCACCTTCTTCTGGTTGGGCACCTTTTGGATGTGGAAGGCACCTTCTTCTAGCTGGGCACCTTCTTTATAAGGAAGGTGCCTTGTTCTCGGCAATCATGTTGCAATTGAATGGGAAAGGGTGATCAAGCCTTCCCAGTATTGCTTCATGCTACCTCAGCTTCTACCTACGAGCTAGTGTTGAAATGTTGAACCGAATCAGGCCTAGTTTCCCAGATACCTATCCCTCGTGCTGTCAGGTCCTCCATCTACAAAAAGCAATCAAAAAAAAAGAAAATAAAGGTAGTTAGACACATTTCATGCCTATTAGGCCCTGGGTTAGGATGCCTACAGCTTGCATGCGGGTGTCGTCCCTACAAAAACACACTATATATAAAAAACTACATTAACTAATTTTGGGTGAGCACTTCCATGCCCACCATTTCACCTGTGAGAGTTCGGTCCAGATCTAGAAATATGGGGTCTCCCCCATGCCTATTCTGGATTCTACCTATAACATTTTGGACGTATTATAGGGGCGTAGTCGGTGGCCATTGACTGTGAACATGGTGTTGCTGTCGTTAATTGTCTTAATGCGCACCACCCCATTCTTGATGAGCTCTACCACCTCATACAACCCCATCCATCTCTACATTAATTTGCCCTTCCTCTCCTGGAATCGAGAATCGTACAATAGTACCCATTCCCCTTCTTGGAACTGCTTCAGCTTAATGTGGTTATCATGCCACTGCTTTCTTTGCTTCTGTATAATTTCTATCCTCTACAAAGCATCTAATCAAATTTCATCCAGCTAATCTAGTTGTTTAATCCTTTGTTTTTTAGCTTCATCCAAGCTCACATTCAATTCTAAAGTCATTCTCAACATCTTGATTTCAAATTCGATGGGCATCATCGCATTTTTCCCATAGACCAGTTGGAAAGGTGTAAATCCTGTGGTGGATTTCCACATGGTGTTATATGGCCAGACTGCCTTTGACAATCGTGTAGCCCAATATTTCTTGTGTTGTTGCATGGTCTTCGTCAGGATATTCTCTATTTCTCTATTTGTCACTTCCACTTGCCCGTTTTCTTGCGGATGGTAGGGCATAGTTTTATTGTGCCAAACTCTGTATTGCTCCATCAGCTCCTCGATCAACTTGGAGGTAAATTGAGGCCCTTAGTCTATTGTTATCTCCCGAGGGACCCCAAATCGTGTAAAAATATGGGAAAATAAGAAATCCATGACCGTTATTTCCTTTGAATCCCTCAATGCCTGTACTTCAACCCATTTGGTAACGTAATCCGTATAGACCAAAATAAACCTCCTCCCCATCGAAGGTGGATTAAATGGTCCCACGAAGTCCATGCCCCACTTATCAAAAGGTTCCAGGTGTACCTGAGGTTGGAGGGGCATTTCATCTCGATGGGTTGGTTTGCCCATCCTTTGGCATTCGTCACACTTGCTGGTGTATGCAGTCGCATCCTTAAACAGAGTGGGCCAAAAGTACCCAGCCTATAGGATTTTTTAGGCAGTTCATTTCCCTGCAAAGTATCCTTTGCATGGCTCATCGTGACATGCTTTGAGTACTTCTGAGAACTCATGTTCTGCTACGCATCTTCTTATAATTTGGTCACGTCCTATTTTAAATAGGAGACCATCCATCCATAGGAATGATGCGCTTTTCTCTATGACCGCCTGCTTTTCTCGATAAGAGAGAGCAGGTGAGGTCCTTTTGGTGGCCAAGTAATTGGCTATATCTACATACCATGGGGTTTGCTCACTAATAGTGAACAAATGTTCATCCAAAAATTGGTCTTCCACTGCTTGATGGTCTGCTGGTATCAATTTGGACAGAAAATTTGCCATGACGTTATCCTTTCCTGGTTTGTCGACTATGGTGATGTCGAATTCCTGTAGTAGCAACAACCATCTGATAATTCTTCCACCAATGGTTGGCTTGCTCATTAGGTATCTAATAGCCGCATGGTCCGTATGGACAAATACCTTATATCCGATGATATAGTGGTAGAATTTGTTTATAGCATGGACAACTACTAGGAATTCCTTCTCTATCATCGTGTAGTTGAGCTCTGCTCCTACCAAGTTTTTACTGACATAATAAATGGCATAAAATTCTTCACCATATTTTTATCCAAGGACTGCTCCAATCGCACCGTTGGATGCATCACAGTAGATATGGAATGGTATGGCCCAATTTGGTCCTCTTAAAATTGGTGCAGATATCAATTTCTCCTTAAGCAATTGGAACACTTCTTCACAGTCTTCCGTCCAATTGAACTCCACATCCTTAGATAATAGAGTGTGCAGTGGTTTGGCAATTTCACTAAATTCGGTGATAAATCATCGATAGTATCCGGATGATCCAAGAAAACTTCTTACCTCCTTCTGTGTTTTGGGGCTGGGTAGGTCTCTGATGACCTCAATATTCCTTTTATCAACTTTTATTCCTTCTGCAGAGAGGTGGTGCCCCAGTACGATGCCTTCTTGCATCATCATAAAGCATTTTTCATTACTTAGGGACAAATTATTTTCCTTGCTTCTGTCGAGCACTCTTTCCAAATTCATCATTGCCTCCTCGAAGGTTTCTCCATAGACGGTGAATTCATCCATGTATACCTCGACCCCGTCTCCCATCATGTCTAATAATATGCTAAGCACCACCCTTTGAAAGGTGGCAGGTGCATTGCACAGTCCGAAAGGCAATACCCTATAGGCAAACGTTCCCCATGGGTAGGTGAACATTGTCTTATCATGATCTTCTTCTCCTATTTGGATCTGGTTGTATCCACTAAATCCATCCAAAAAGGAGAAGTACTTCCTCCCCGAGAGTGTGTCCAAGACCTGATCAATGAATAGGAGTGGGAAGTGGTCTTTCTTGGTTGCTTTGTTCAATGCTATGTAGTCCACATAGATTTGCCACTTCCCATTCTTTTTAGGGACCACCACTAATGGTGATACCCACTCATTGTCAAAAATTAGATATATGAATCTAGTAGCCAAGAGTTTGTGCAGTTCTTCCTTGACAATGTCTTTCATTGTCGAGTTCATTCTTCGTTGTGGCTGCCGGCTTGGAGTTTCCTGATCATCTAGATAAATCCGATGGGTACAAATCTCTGGGCTGATGCCCTACATATCTAAGTAATCCCATGCAAATGCTTGTTGGTGCCTTACTAGGAGCTCTTCTAATTTTTTTAGTTGTGTGGGCGTCAACCTACTACTGATATTTAATGTTCTTCCTGGCCCAACGTGTATCTACCGAACGTGGTGATATTGGGCACCAGTCAACAGTGATCCAGGTGCGAAGATGGAGGGTTATCCCTAGAGAAACTCCATAATAGCACCATCTTCATCCTCTTCTGTCAACTCCTCCAATGTCATCACTGGCTAGATTATGGATAGCTTTGGATTTCCATGCTCGGTGATCATGGGTTCTCCTACTGAGTCAACAGACTGTGCTAGAGGTAAAATGGTCAGCCTTTTAACATTTCGCCCATCAAAGATGGTCATCAGCCCATCCTGGCAGCTGATGTAAGCATCAGTTGTTGCCATCCATGGCCTCCCCAAGATGAGCGGGTAATCGCCCAGCCTAGTTTTGGATTGCAAAACTAAAAAGTCGGATGGGTATTCCCATGCAATGACCATTACTATCACGTCTTCCAACGTCCCTTCTAGCGATACGATCGATTGATCAGCTAGCTACAGAACTATCATGGTAGGTTTCAGGTTCATGAGTTGTAGCCTCTACATGGTCTCCTAAGGCATTATGTTGATGGCTGCTCCGAGATCGACCAACATGTTGGACAGGGAATGTCCCTCAATTTTTATAGTCAGCACCGGGCTACCTGGGTCTACATACTTCGGATGGCATGTTATGCCAATCATCAAATCCATAATTTTACCCACGATGTTGATAGTATGGGTTGCTTTTTGTCCTGGCCTCCTCAAACACATCTCTCTGATTGCCTTGGTATATATTGGAACATCTCGGATTACTTGAAATAATGGAATTGTCACTGTGAGGTTCTTCAAGCTTGACAAGATGTCAAATTCTAGTTGTGTTACTTTTCTCTATTCTTGTAGCCGGCTAGGAAATGGAGCCTTCACTCTCTCAAGTGTTTCTTCCTCCTCTACCAAAGGTGTTTCTTCTACCTCTTCCTCCTCTTCTACCAGTGGAGGTGTTCCTACTCCTAGCTACCTACCTGACCTAAGCTGAATATTGTACATAGGATACATCTCACCCTCCACGTTGTATGCTTGGTGGTTCACTCTATTATTTAGATTTGTCATCGGTTGTGCGGGTAGCTACCTAGGTCTCACTACTGGCAATGCTGATAAATTCTGTTGGGGGTGAGCAAGTGCTACATTTTGTGGAGCCTGATTCCATGCAGTGTGGCCTCTCCACTGCTGCCTAGGATATGGATATGGCATCCATGGTTGCTGGTTCGAGAATGCTACTGGGGGTGTGTTAGACCAGGGTGATGGCCCCCACCACCGCATGTTAGGTGGTTGAGGTGGTCCTTGGTGCATGTATGGCCCTCCCCCATATGGCAGCATTCCAGTTGGAATATTCCCTATAGGGGGCTATGGCCAAATCTTCCTATTGCCTATGAAATAGGTATTCGTGCTTTCAGCCTCCTCCTAATTACTGGGCAGTCATGGGCACAATCAAGTTTTATGATTTAGCCTACAAACTGCGCATACTCTAACTTTGTTCTTCGGGCATGCATTCTTTGCATGCCTCCCTCTACATTTTGGACATAAATAAGCTAATGATGCATCATTCTCTTGCTTCTTTTTCTCTAACAACAACGTATCCATCTGCAATGCTAGATATGAGAGCATTTTTCTCTTTAAATCCTCCAGCATGTTACCTATTTTTGTCTTTGTGACTAAATCAGTCACTTTCATGGTTCTGGAGGTGGCCTTGCCTCGCCTTCTTGAGTATTTATGGCATAGTTGTTGGATGTCTTCCATAGCATGTTGGTAGACATCACCTTCGGAGATCATGTTAAGAGCCTCCAGTGATTCATTGGTAAGTCCTCTCAAGAAGATGCTTTTGAGGGACTTATCAGATAGTCTCGCATGAGGAGATCATTGAAGATTAAAGTTGAATCTCTCCCAATACTCCTTAAGAGACTCATATTCTTTCTATGTCATGCTCAGGACCTCCTCCCTGGAGTCTATTGCTCTCCCGAAATCTTGGTATTGCTCTAAAAAGAGCCTCTTCATCTGGTCCCAAGTGGTAATGTGTTTGTCTCCCAGATCAATGAACCACCACAGAGTTGCATCATCTAATGTAGAAGGAAAGAGTTTCAACTTCTATGTATCGGATTTGTAGTCCACATACCTGCATAAGACATCAAACTTAAATAAAAATAGGTCAGGGTCCTTAGTAGGGTATCCTCTGAAGGATGGAAGGTGAGCAGGGGATATGTTTTTCATTTTTGCATCTCCTACTCCTTCCTCTATCGAGAAACTAAATCTAAATGAGACTTCATCATTATCAGCCATTTTTTTAGGAAATGTGGTTTCTAAAGTAGTGCTTATGGCCTTACGGTCATTTAAGACTTTCTAAGTCAAAGATCTAAGGTTGTCTGGTGAGATCGTCTGATCTTCTACATCCTTCCACAATAGGGATTCCTCTAAGGGAGTCCTATTAAATAGGGGATTTATGATGATTCATTCTTCCCCACATTGATGGGATGAGGAGGCACTTTGCACAAAGTGTGGTTCCTCACTCCAATGGATTTTTGGTGGGTCGGGTGAGTCTAATTCAAATTTAGAATGCTCGGCTGACTCTAGTTCTAATGGATTGGTTCTTATAAATCGACCTTTCGATCCTCTTCTTCTCGAAGAACTCATACAAGGTCATATGGAAGGTTTCAGGGTATTATAAATAATCTAATTGAGATGCTTCCCCAGCAACGGCACCAAAATGTTGCGGGCCAAACAAGGTTAACTTTTTCCTACTTTTTTCACATGCCTATGCATTTAATTATCAACCCAAGGAGCTTCATAAACTTGCGAAGGGTCTGAATAATATTTCTTACAATACCACTTGAGATGAATCCGCTAATCCTACTATTGGGGGGTGTTTTCAAAATGGTTGTCAATCATTCATGAACTCCTCAATAATTTACGTAAGAAGAAAATAATTAAATCTATGGAAATGAAACATTCACAAATTCCTAAAAATGAATCTACTACAAATACTGGGAATAGTAATGAGGTAAACAACCTTTCAAAAGCAATAGACTAATCTAGAAAATAGAAGAAAAGTGGGGAAGAAATACTGGCTTGGAGTGGGCCCAGGCTCCAACAGCTTCCTCCTAGCTGAACACGCGCTTAGAACTCTTAGAACTATAATATATTTATCAAAGTGTTACAATCTCTATCTATCTTTGTATCTCTTATATGAATCTATATCAATATATATATCTCTCAGAATGGTCTGCACATGTTTATATAACACACCCATAGAACTTATGTTACAAAGAGGTTACAATAGTCGATTCATCCCAGACTAAATTAAGAGAGTCTGGTGAATGCAATCGACGTCTGCTTAAAACTGGCATTTGGTTCTAACGATATCATGTTCCCTGATTGGTTTGTGCTTCACCTAGCATTGGTAAGACATTTTCATATGTTGGTGTGATCTCCAATTTATATCTACATGACGTAGAGTTGGAACTGTACTAGCCATTGTTGTCCACGTCATGCAAATCTGGTCAACGGGCAAAGAACAGAGATGCCTTCCTTATGAGGAAGGCACCTAGGTATATCGTACGCCTTCCCTATATGAAATGTATCTTATTGTCGTGGTGCCTTCCTAGAATAGGAAGGCTCTTACCTTCTTTTGGTGCCTTCCTGTGGGAGGAAGGTGCTTGCCTTCTAGTGGCACCTTCCTTATGCCTTCTGTGAGGAAGGCACGTCTTCTAGTGGTGCCTTACTTATGGGAGGAAGGTGTTTTACCGTCGGTGCCTTCTTGATGAGAGGAAGGTGCTTCCTTCCCTTTGGAACCTTCTTGGAGGAGGAAGGCACTTTTCTTTCCTTAGCGTCTTCCTGGAAGAGGAAGGCACCTTCTTACTTTTGGCACTTTCCTGGAAGAGGAAGATGCCTATGTTCTCTTGGTACCTTCCTGTAATAGGAAGGCACCTACATTCTCTTGGCACATTCCTGGAAGAGGAAGGCACCTACGTTCTCTTGGTGCCTTCTTGGAAGAGGAAGGTGCCTACTTTCTCTTGGCGCCTTCCTAGAAGAGGAAGGCACCTACTTTCTCTTGGTGCCTTCCTGGAAGAGGAAGGCACCTATGTTCTCTGCATTGACCCCCAAAGAAACAAAGTGCCAGGTCCATCAAAAAGACCTCGACTGATCCAAATCTAACTAAACCAACTACAATTCCATAAAACACACTGAAAACACACAAATTAGATAACACGCATAATTTCATCAAATATCTATATAATCATTTATAAAAGTATGCAATCCTTATTATATAGCCACATAATGATCAAGAAAATGTGTACAAAATATGAGAATTTATGGTGCTCATCACTCCCTCCATTTGGAATCCCTAGATTACCACTTGGAAATCTTGGCTTACCACCTCTCATTTCCCTCCAAAACCCTAAGGAGCCTATAAAGTCACCTTCACCCCATAAACCAAAGGAGGCTAAGTACATACATCATCAGGTTGTTGAAATAGAACCAGGAGACCACATACATTCTAAGAAGAGGAGAGATATGAAACCTAAAGGTCATCTTTTGTAGTAATCTATCACTTAGTATAAATCACCCATTTATGGTTACATAGTAAAAACCACCCTTGCATGGTTCCTCCACTGCCCATGCATGGTTCACCAGTCCTTACCATGCATTCATGATTTCTTAGAGCTAAAAGAAGACACGACCGATCATAATTAGTAAGTTTTATTTGTAGCAAGGTAGTTGGTTCATGATTCCCTATTTTCTACAAATTATTAGCCAAGGGTTTTATTGCTTGCTTTATATATTTGTATACAGGTGCTACTAAACCCCATTTGCCTTCTTTTGTGTGTGCAAGAAGTAGGTATCTTGGAGTAGTTATTGAAGCTGGAGTGGTCCTTGCATTGGATACTAGAAGCCCACTCATCCCTTGGAGTTGTAGTTGAAGAAGGAAGGACACCAGTTGATCTATTTGGAGAGCCTAACCTTGTCATTTGGACACTTATATCATAAATTGTAATATTGCACCCAATACACTTGGGATAATTCAAAATAAATCATTGTAACATTGGGAGATTCAGGCTCCCCTATTTAATACAAAAGAAACCATTCTTTTATTTGCAAAGTGTTCATTTGTTTGTACTTGCTTGGTGTCATTATTTTGCTACAAAAAATGGTGATCATGGTGGGACCCCATAAGGGTTCTATTTATTTTTTCCTTGCATAAATTTGCTTATTGATCTGGTTTTTTTGTGGTTGCAAGTTTCTGGAATTCGAGTGTGTGAAGATTCAAGGTCAAGATTGATGGATCTAGAACTTGTTTCTATTTGGACCAATGATTGAGAAACCATGCACTCATGGTTATGGATCTATAGAACCATGAACTGATGGTTGGATACCTAAGGAAATGCACATCGATGGTTACAACATTATGGAACCATGGACCGGTAGTTGAGCACATTGAAAGGAGCGATGAAAGGATAATAGGTTGTACCCTTGAAACCTTGTTTCCTCTACTTTTTAGTCTTTATCATTACATCTAGAATATATTAAGAGATATTCCTATTTTCTCTTGGTTGTATTTAGGGTCTTAGGCTAAGCATATTCAAAGTTAAAAATAAAAACATAAAACAAAAGAATCAAAGAATATGCAACTCATATCATTTTACAGATCATATGCATAGCCTAGATAGGAATTATCTAGGTACATTTAGGTTTTGGGCCTATTATACCTCTATTCTTATATTCAATTAGAATTACACACCCATGGTTGGTATTTCCCAAACACCTACATGTGATTGGTGAACCGCATTAACATAATTTACCAGAACCAACCACCCACCCGTGGTTGGTCCTAATAGCAGAACTTTGTGTGGTCTTGCTTGAAATTAGTAATTTTAGCCCTTGATCTATTATTTTTGGCTATTCTCTATTTTATACTTTCTACATTAGGCATAAAACAAAATTATATAGTAGTCTTTCATAACACAATAATTAAACAAAGCCTCGCACACTCACGTGAACATTGGACAAGATTGGACTTCATCACCAACCCCCAACATATATTATTACCTATATATAGCCAACTTTAGCTCCAATAACTATCCTATCCATGGAATAGAGTAGGCATTCATCTTCAAAGGGTGTATCACTAACCATGATGTGTTGGGTGAGGACCGGTAGGACCTAGGCTCCCTCATCAGATTTGGGTTTCATCTCCAAGTCTCGGTGGGTTTCGCAACTTGGACTTCACCGGGTTGAGTGTGAGAGCATCTAGGTGAAATCTATAGAATCATATTAGGGCAAAAATTTGCACATTGATTTTTCTTTTTTTCCCAAAAAAACAAACTTCAAAAAAATTTAAAAATAAAAAACCCTTAAAAAAATTCAAAAATTAAAAAAAAAATCAAACTCTACGTAGACTTGGAATAAAAATATTATTTTTTGTTTTCTTTGAGTGTTGTCTTTCTTTGTACTTTTATCACCCATCCACACACATACATTTGTATATTATACCTCATTCTTTTTTTTAGCGTGTGGTAACAACCCATGGTCAGGTCAAAAAGTTAGCCCTAGTTCAAAGCCAGTTGTCTTCTCCCATGGATCCATCTTAGTATTATCAGAACATTAACACTCTAGTGGTAGGGCAAGGTAGTGTATTCCCTACTATGTCCCAAACCTTGAATGCAAGGCCCTCTAGTAGCACCCATATTTTATGAAGAACACAAGCTTATACTGAGATGGGGGTGAACAGTATAAGATCCAAAATTTTACTTTTCTTTCTAAATGATAAAAACAATAATATAAATGCAGTAAATAAAATAATGCATAAATCATCACACACATGAGAGGCACAGATTTAACGTGGTTCACCCAATGTGGGCTATGTCCACGGAAAAAATATTTCTTATAAATTTTCTCAACAAATATCTTGGAAACCAATTCCATATTACAATTTTTATGGGCACCAACCCAAAGGAGACACCAATCCCCTAAGATCAAGTTCATGGACCTCTATCCATAGGAGACACCAATCCCCTTTGCTCTAAACTATTTATAAAACCCTCTCAACTTCGCTCACAACTCTGCTCAAACCTATTCTCAACTCTGTTCATACCTACTCACAACTCTGCTCAAATATGCTCATAAGACCTGCTCACAATTCTATTCAAATCTACTCACAACTCTGCTCATATCTTCTCATAATACCTACTCAAATCTACTCATAATATTTCTAGTTCTTACATACAAATAATGCTCAAATCCAAACATGAACAATATACAAATTTACTTCACAAATCTGATCTATAACTCTTGCATTTTTATTTCCAATATCACTCAAAACCAATGCACAAGTTTACTTTCAAATCCTTTCTAGTATATTTTCAAATTTATTCAACAATAATGCATAACTTGTTCTCAAACCCTAGTACATATGTTTCAATTTCATTCAACAATAATGCACAAATTCATTCACAGACTAGCACTTATATTTCCAACAATGCACATAAAATTAATCCTTCTATCTCCACCTTATGACTTGAGACTTTCAAACAAGCCACCTTGAGGAGTTAAAATAACATACCTCTAAAACTGCCTTGATGAAGATGTGCCCTCAAAAAACTTGTCTCAAAATAATTTCTTTTCTTTGGCCACTTCAAAACAAGTTAGCAAAACTCCTTTTCAAATAATCCACATAAAACCCTTTCAAAATATGTGCATAATAAGGCTTATAAATTATACTTTAAAACTCCTTTTAGCCTCACAAAATAAAGCTTGTAATAGTGACTAAATCCTCAAATTTCCCTTTTCTATGTTGTGCCAAAAATACAAATAATAAGGACCACAAATACACCTTATTTCTCCTTTCTAGAACAAGCAAAATTAATTCCCTCACACACTTTACAATTTTTCAAATAACCTCATACACCATACAACTCCCACTTTTCTATATACAAAGATAATGCCTTTATATAAAATATATTTTTCAAATAGACCAATGCACCATACAACTCCCACTTTTCTATAAACAAGATAATGCCTTTATATAAAATATATTTTTCAAATAACCAATGCACCATACAACTCCCCTTTCTCTAAATCAAATTAAAATTCTTTATTTCACTACCGCAACTCATTCAGATTTAATTGATTAAAATAAAAAATTTCAAGTACCTAATGCACTATTGCAACTCAAACTTGCAACCTCCAAGCCGTTGCACTTCCTCAAGTGCTTTTAACCGACTACGCTATCGTAACAGGTAGCACCAAAATGGGGGGGCAAAAATATATCTATGTTCTGCGTTAACCCAAGGCTCAAAAAACATAGTAAAAAGACATCAGGGGGTTTTGACCTTGAAACCTCTTCTACAACAATGTTCGCACAAGCCAACCAACCACTGGGCCACCCCAGTCAGATGGAAAATCTCAGGTGCACATATAATATGTCAATTTCTAACGCTTGCACCCTTTGAAACTCACTGTCCTACCGTTTGCATTGGAGGGACACCTAACTTAGCACATAAATTTATAAGATACTAAAATTATTGTTGCATAAAAGATAATTCAAAATATATCATTAGTGCAATCGATTAGAAATGAAAACATTACCTCCTTATTTGTATGCACTCCATTATTTCTTGGTGAGTCGGCTCACATTTTCATATTGGAGATTAACCTTGCTTTTCAAATGACGTTGGCGCCAAAACATATAACCTTATGTTATATTATAATATTTTAAAAAATATTATAATAATGGCTCTTAAACCTTGGTCTTCCTTTTAAATCCTTTTAAAACTTTACCTTCTCATAATATTTAAAATAAATATTATAATAACTCTGTCCCAAGTAAACTCTTAAACCTCTTTGTCCTTATAATATTTAAAATAAATATTATAATACTTTTGTCCCAAGAAAACTCTTAAACCTCTTTGTCCTTCTTATATTTAAAATAAATATTATAATACTTCTATCCCAAGCAAACTCTTAAACCTCTTTGTCCTTCTTATAATATTTTAAAACTTTTATTTACAACAATTTTCCTTGCTTGAGATATATCCTGCCTTGCATATCTTTCCAACCTTAGAAGAATATTTTTACCTTCAATACTTGTCCATGCCTTGTTGCTTATTAAATCCATCCTTATAAACACATTACCCTTGAAGAATAATTATGTCATGAATTCCTTGTTCCTTTGACATCAATGACAACTCAATCTACTTAATATTTCCAATATTTTGGATAGATATATTATGCATAGGGCCACCCACATTGCTATTCTTGAGACCCCTCATAGTGATCCACTCATACCAATGTATGGTCGCATAACGTACGTAGACATAGATGTTATTAGGTAGTACCTAAATGTAGATAGTATATTGTTTCCATCATTTCCACTGCTTAGCATTCCACCCCATACCATCCCGTCATTTCAGTAGGAAGCCACCTTCCCACACCTCCAGTAGTCTAGCCAAACCTTCATGAATCTACTTTTTGAACTGACTACTTCTACCTTAGCCCATATCCATCCATAATAATCTAACCAACCCCCCATCATCCTACCAATAAAAATATCATCTACACCAATTTCCTTTACAAAGTACCAATTAGTGTTGCTTCGTAAATTCCTATATCCATTCCATCCACTGCACTCATAAGCACCATGTTCCATAACATCCCTCCTTCAGTGTAATGCAATTTACCACTTACCCTCCATCTACATCCATCCACATACTTGCCATGCAACCAACCCAACCATACAATTCATACATGGTCATACCCTTCTCATCTGTGATTTTCATGCAACAAGCCTTCTTGAAACTAAAATAGATGATCCTAGATAATGCTAATTGAAGCATTAATATTTATCCACTACAGTAGTCATAGGGAGTTAACCAAACCAACCACCTACATCCCAAGCTCATACCTTCTTCATTCAAGATCCATCTTGGGTGATGCATCCCCAACCACCATGACCACTAATCCATATCAAGTGTATGCTAATCCTTCAGGTCATCATGCTATCATGCCCCCATCACCTCATCACTACCAAATACTTCATCATCAATCGTACCATAATCCACTCCACACTAACAATCCATATCATCAAAACCCTACCAATGGTTCATTGTATTACTAGCAACAACAAGCAAGCCAAGGTTTTTACCCAATAGAAGACCCTAAGTTCCAATTATAGCATAACTAAATTGATAGACTTTCCATACAGACACGAGGTCTATAGTACCAAAAGCCCACCTTGAGGCAGCTACTCAATCACTTAATCCATGCTTCGATACTCGCATTGCCTTATCTAATTAATTTTTAGATACCAAAGTTTGATACATTTAAGGGGGATGATAACCCTCGAGAGCATGTGACTAGATTTGTTAACGCTTGTTTCAGGATCAAAAATAATGATGCACTCATGCTCCACACCTTTCCTCATACACTCAAGGGAGAATCCCAAGATTAGTACAACCACTTACCGCATCAGAGTATTTACACTTTTTAGAAACTCACAAACCAATTCCTAGAGTGATTCACCCTAAATATAAAAAATAAAACCGAATTGACCGATCTTCTTAGATTGAAGCAATATGATGATGAATTGGTCCATGATTTTTACAACCGTTGGAGGGTTATTATGATCAAATTGCTATTTTTCCTCCCCATAATAGAGCTAACAAGAATGTTCATGAAGATTTGTGTGAAGCCCATATTTTTTTTGCTACAGTTGCAACAAAACAAAAAATTCGAAGAGGCACTCACCAAGGCCAAAGTGATAAAGGAAATAAATATCCAAGAGGATGAGATCAAGCCTAAGAAGAAATAGTGGAAAAATAAGAACCAAAGTAAAATAACCATGGCCAATCCAAGGCTACTCAGGTTAATCAGATAGTCTTGGTCCAATATTCATAGCTGACCCAACAGGCCCAAGTCCAAGTTCAACAACCCCAACAACAATAACAACAATCGTAATAATTAAATTATCAAGCAGTTCCACCCCCATAGCAAATATAGAACCAAACGCAACCTGCAAAAAGGCAACAATATCATTTTAGGACCAAGCACAACTACACTCCATTTCCTGAACCTTATTCATTTGTTTTCCAAAAGTTGTATGAGGTATAGGCTTTTACATTACTTAAAATAAATCCTAAGGATCCCAATAAGTTAAAGTTAAAATATTACAAAGAATGTTTATTTTGTATATTTTATTAGCAAAAGGAGCATGAAATAGAAACTTGCCATAGGTTTAAAGGTATTGTGTAAGATTTATTAGAAGCAGGAAGGATAAAAATCAATGACAACCCATTAGCCTAACCCAATCAGATGCTTAGGATATATTAGACACTTTTGTCTTATCATGAGGCAAATCAACAAGCAATAGGAGCATCGACTTCTACACTCCCTCCCAACCAATTTAATCATATGTTGTAGCTATACCAAGGTGTTTTGGGGGCTTTAAGTGTAGTTACCTATGGGCAAAGGAGAACAAGTCAAAACCAAGCAACACATGTTCCTGTAGAGCAACCTAGTGTGACGATACAACTAGGCCCATATATTCCATATCCACCCTTCTGTAATCCTAGTCATCCATCTCATCCAATAATTACCCTAGAAAGTCGATTAACACAAAGATTGAAAATGGCATCAGCAAAACTATTAATATACAAGCTAATACAATAGTCTCCCCCACATCATGAGGCATTTATGGAAATTCTAAAGTCCATTGAAGTGCAATCTAGAAGACCCTAACACCAAAACTTTTTGGGGAGTGTCCAAAAATGGAATGAGCCCTCAATAGTATTTTATGAATTTGAGGAGAAGAGTGTATCATCATATTTACCAGATCCTCCATTCCATATAGTCACTCATATTGATAGAAAGCCATTCAAGAGGGTACTTATTGATACCGGATCCTCCATCAACCTCATCACCACTCCTGTCATCAAGAGCCTTAACCTACGATCATCCCATATCACCTCATCCACCTTCACCTTAAGGGCCTTTAATGACGTTTTATGCTCAACTATGGAGAACGTAGTTCTACCTATCATTGTGGGGGTGAAGACTATCCATGTACTCTTCCACATATTGTATGGGGTGATGCAATACAACATACTTCTTGGATGCCCCTGGATCAAGGAGATGAAATGTGTACCCTGGATGTTTAAAATATGTACACACGGGTAAATTACATTGCATCTAAGCAGACACTAAGCATTTTAAGTATTGAAACTTGATCTCAAATCCTTATGAGCCACTGCTTCCATCCATCCACCTTTCAATCTATCCCATCACCATCTACATCACACTAACTAATGCCACCTCATCAAAATATCCCATCCTTAAGGCCTTATTGATATTTGATCTTGCTTATGGATCCAAAAGCATTAGCTTTGATCAACCCTTATCCATATCATTTCATTTTTCCACCACACCTGATTATATTGCTAATCAATCACCAAATTCATTAGCCACACCTCCCACTTCACAAACACCATTTACATTTTAAACCCAACCAACTCCATCAACTAACAATCCCATCAAACCTAATCCACCTTAAACTTAACCACCCATCATATCGTAGATAGGATCACCTATCCTATAGGAGCCATCACCTCCACCTAAACCACAAGCCACAATCAAAGCACCCTCCTCATCCACTAAGCCATCCACATCCCAACAAACTCAAGTTGCAGTACATCTCACCAATTTGAGCATTTATGAATACATTGTTGAAAGTGTCATAGTTACACCACCTATCTAGTTAGTCAGAGACTATGATCATCCACACGACCCACTTTTAGCCATATGTGCCATGTACACAATGGGTTCCCAACCAAACAGGATTAATTTTATATATGGGGGAGTGGATTCTTTGTTTGATCCACCTCCTCCTAATGAGGAACCCTTACAATATTTTTGTGCAACCTTAGATGATATAAGCAAGGTCTACACCACATTATTAAGCTTGAATATCAAGAAATACATGATTACTATGGCTTAGGATATAGGCCATCTACCTCAAAATCCTCTTTCAAGTATACACTGAGCCCAAATAAGAGGATGAGGAGAGAAAAGAAAGTGATGACAATCATGATGAGTACTTGGACCCTGATTTTATGCCTTATCTAAATGAGTCTTTTCCAAAGATTACATTGCAAACGATCATGGTCGAATACATTTTTGATGATTACATCTTTGATTTTATGCCTTATCTAAATGAGTCTTTTCCAAATATTACATTGCAAACGATCATGGCCGAATACATTTTTGATGATTACATTTCTAATGATTACATCTATGATGATCATCAATAAGTACTATTGCCTCTGATAATTTCCAAGATGCGGCTCCCATAGTACTTATTGATGAGAAATATTAGTACTACGTCAGAATGTTTCCTATCAATCAACTCATATTTTAGTTGCTCATTTCGCAAGAACAAGTTAAGCCAAGTTAAAATTATTAAATATACATGGCTTAAAAAAATAGAAAAACAACAAAAGACAAAAATATTTTGCATATACATTGCATTTCATACATCCATCCATGCATTTTCGCTTAATAAAATTCATTTGCATTTCATACATCCATCAATGCATTCCTTCGACATTACATAGATGCATTTTAGGCATTTGTTCATACCATTATTCATACTAGAGATCATTTAGTTAATTTGGATGAGCGCTAGTCTATTATGTCTTGTTACCTTAATCAGGGGTACCTCACATCAAAAATCACTTATCAATCCATCAACAACAATAATTTACAGCTTTTATTATAATATTTTTATGATTAAATGGGTCACATAAAGTAGGATAGATATCATATAATTGTTAGCAATAATGATTATGCAGCCACTGACTATTTTGTGTGCACCTTTTAATTCTCAAAATATTGCAAGGAAAGTATCACAAAAATATTACATATCACTCCATAAGCACATTCCAAATGTTTGCAATCACTCAACCACTCTTAGTATTTTGAACAACCTCAATTCAAAGATAGACAATCTTTAGATGCAATAAGTTTTTCCTAGTCAATCAAGTTGCCTCTTGGACCATGCACATCAAAACACATTAAATATTGTGAAGCATAGAGATGACGAATTCATAAGTTGCTATTGCCATAAGTGAAAAATTTTCTCTGTTCATCCAATTATGTGCATGGTCTAGAATGCTAAGATATGACAAAAGGACAAGCTCCACGTTCACCCAAAAAAAATAAAAAATCCTTTTCTCTTCATCAAAGTGAGCAAGTATCACAAAATCATTCCAAAAGAAATAAAAATATCTTTCTCATCTTCAAATTGAGCAAGTATCCCAAAAATATTTTAAAAAGCAATAAAATCCCCTTGCTCTTCCTCAAAATGAGAAAATATCCAAAAAGCAATAAAAATGTATGTTGCTCCAACACAAAAATGAGAAAAATCAAAAACAAAATCCTCAAAATCTAATGCAATAAAATAATGGAAGGAGTTTGAATCCCTAGAACTCTTAATATCTCAAAAATAGCGGGGTGATCGTTATTACAATAATGGGTTGATTGAAACCCACCTAGAAATGAGGTATCCTTATGTGTGGTGCCACATTTATCATGTTAGCGACCTTCTTTTGTACATATCTATGGATGATCTTGGATGAGATAGCTTATTGGCATAAGTCACAATTGATTAGTTTGACCTAGATCATAATGAAAAATGAATAATCATTGCACACACAATTGGTCCTTGAGAAATTTGAAAACACTAGGACAACCTAAGCATCATGAAGATTTGTGAGATCATAAACAAGTTTAATCAAGGTCACTAAGATGTTTGAGTCTTTGTAAAACAATTACAAATCATCAAAACCAATCCATATACATTCATTTACAATATAACATCTCATTATACATTTCATTTACAAATACCAATGTTAATGCCCCTGATTAAATGACAAGAATACAGTTGATAAAGTAAAAGTCTAAAGCATACCAAATGGTCATTAGAGCATAACATTAATAATCCATTCAATCTATCATCACATCATCTCATATGCATCCATACATGCAATAAAGAAAAATCAGAAAATAGGTCCAAATCAATGCACAAGTCATTTAAAAAAACAACAAAAAAAAAAACACCAAAAACATTTTCATGCATTCTTCTCATACAAAAACACAAAAATATTCATGCATTATTTTCAAAAAAAAACTCCAAACAACCATATGCATCATCACATCGTCATCATCATCAAATCCATCATCAACTCATTATCAAACATACACATCATCATCATCATTGAGTGCACCTCGTACTTAGTGACTTACCCTATACACCTGGCGAGTGCAGCGACTAGCAATCCATACAATCCAGTAGGATGGGTAACTCACCATAAATAAACTTATCCAAAAAACCAAATGCTTTATCAAATCATCAATTCATCATTAACACATGTATAACCATCACCATCATCACATAATTTAGTGAGCCTCATATCTAGTGAATTATCCTATACACCTAGCAGTTGTAGGGACTGACAATCTATACAATCTGATAGGATGGATAATTCACCATAAGGAAACTTAACCAAATATAAAATCACCATGGCATTAAATCAGCTAGAAACCTCAATCATTGAGCTTGGCTGTGTTAAATCACATTTGCACAAGGTTATTCCTAAGCCCCTTTCGTTGGGTATAAAAGTGGAAAACAATCAAAACACAATTTTGTAATAATCAGAAATCACTCGAGTATTCCAAAATGACTGGTTCCAAAATCCATCATTTGGTAGGACTTGCTATATTCATAAGGGCACTAGAACTCCAAACATGGTCAAATATTTTACCACAGCATTTTGTGCCTCATTAAAATTGAAAGCAAATTTGAAAAAACATATACAATCATAGACTTGGGGTATCAAGTTGATTTCAATGTCTACATTTGCACACATCACATCCACATAATGCAAGCATTCACCTCATTTCATCATCCATATTTGGTCAATTGAAGGGGTAAGAAAATAAATTAAAATATCATCAAAAAATTTCAAAATCATTCATTCTTGTGCATAGAGAAGAGTTGATTCCATCCATCCAATAAAGATAGGTGTCATTGGTTTTTGTACCGCATCATGTTTCACACAACGTGGTACAAAAATGGGCATCTATAGACACCAAAACCTAGGCATCCACAAAATCACATGTAGCACCCCACATCAAATCCTACACAGTAAAATTATATGCCTAAGTTTAGACTTAGGTATATAAAATCTTGCACATTATCCTATTTTTTAGATTTATTAAATCTAGAAAATCAGCCTAGGATACCCTACCTACCCATTAGACATGTGTCCTAGCCACATCACCAACATCCCTTACCACTAGGCATTTGGTTCATGTTTCTTTATTTTCTATAACTTATTAGTTGAGGGTTTTATTGTCTGCATTATATCTTTGTATACAGGTGCTACTAAACCCTGCTTGCCTTCTCGTGTGTGTGCAGGAAGTAGATATCTTGGAGTAGCTATTAAAACTAGAGTGGTCCCTGTATTGGATAGTAGAATCCCACTAACCCCTTGGATCTATAGCTAAAGAACGAATTACACCAGTTGATCTATTTGGAGAGCTTGACCTTGCCATTTGGACACTTATATCATAAATTGTAATATTGCACCTAATACACTTGGGGTAATTCAAAAGAAATCATTGTAACATTGGAAGATTCAGGATCCCTTGTTTAATAAAAAGAAATCATTCTTTTATTTGCATAGTGTTCATTTTTTTGTACTTGCTTGGTATCATTATTTTGCTACATAAATCATCAAACATCTTTGGCTACTCTCATCCCTTGTCTAGAGTATATATAAAAAATTGCAAACACATGAGATGTAGGATATGGGATTCCAATTATGTTGATGATATATGAGGTAATTAGGATTTTTGCAATAAGAATGTTGTCAAATGTTCCAATGATAATGGAAGAAGTCCTTTATCCATTAATTGGCATATTCATGAAGGATTGCATAAATGGATAGAGAATGTTTATCTATCTAGGTGGCACATGGGGTTTCATGACATAGTCACATAAAAATATGTATGATATAATATTTTAGAATGTATTTTTGATGGTACCTACCATGGATGGGGGTTCCAAGTATCCACTAACTAGCACACTTTGCAAGAAATTACAAGGCTATAAGAAATTGGATATACTAGGGTCCTATTGGGGTCTGAATTGACATCAAGGAAATCTTGAACTATGACTATGAATCTATGAATTTCTGGGAGGCACACACCTTCTCATCACAACTTAAACCTCGACATTGGATGGATTAAATATTACTTCAACCCAACCTCTAGAGTAGGTTGGTATACCTTGTCAACTAATTGGTGTTGACTCAATTAAGCTCAATTTAAAGTATAAGGTTATGGATATAAATAGAGTAAGGGTTAGAAACAATTGAATGAATAATGGTTGAATAAAGCTAACAACATTGATAAATATCAATAATCCTCTGATTAATCACAATTCCAGTATGCCACACTTAAGACTAAAAAAATTCAAAACTAGTCATCTTCATCATTAAAGAATAATAAAATACTTAGAGAACTATTTCAAACATGTAAAATATTAATAATCCAAATAGCAAAATTAGATCAACCTTCACACTAACAGAAAAAAATATCTCTATAACATTTTTTTAAGCATGAAGTATTCAAATTTGCCCCAAGTTAGCAATCAAAATATCAGCAAAATTGACTAACCATAACATCAGTAGTAGAAATGAATTCACATAATAAACTCAAAAAAGATGAAGACACAATCTTGAGGCAAACATCTAAGTAATTCTCCTTCTATTGATTTCTCAAAAAAATTATAGTAATATGACAAGAAAACACTCCAGATCTGACCCTTAAAACTGAGGGTTCCACCTCTTTATATAGATTTTATAATTTAAGTGGAAGAAATAGGAACATTACAAATATTTTCATGTTATATCAGTAGGGTGTTGAGGTGGCAACCTCTTATTTACTTACAAGAATAAAAAAAAGGATTTGCACTCTATGTAACTCTACAACTATGAGCTTTGCAAGTTTCTCAGCCCTCAACAGAATCGGGTGACTACACTGGTTGTCGATTGATCTGGTCCATCCCCTATTCTTGATGAGGCTTTTAGTACGTAGATCTATAATTGAAAACTCGGGTAGATCTTGATTTCGATGATGCTTGGTATTCCCTAGTTCTTTCCACTCATAATACTTAGCTTCTACTCTAGCTGGTTGCATACTTTTCAGTTTTAGAATCTGCTCTTCCAATTTTTTTTGTGCTAGTTTTGACCCATTTTAGCATTGCGTATTACCCAAATGGGTTTTGTAATATCTGGCTAACTTTACCTTGTATTTCATAGTATTTTATCCCAATCCACTTCTTCAAATTCTTCTAGGTATCGTTTGATCATGTTGGCCACAAAATGAGATTCTAGAAGTGACTCGCCTCATTCTTCAAAATCCACTCATTCAAATTCCACTAGGTCTAGTTTGATTATTTTGACTACAAAAAATTATATTGCATTACAGGTGGGCAGAAAATAACATAGTGATTATTTTTGAAGAGCAAACTTCTTGTTGGATCAATTTCCCTTTCATAACTTCACTACTCCAAAATTTGTTGGGTCATCTTTGATCGAGTTGACCATGGATTTTATCGCTACATTTGCTTCGTGTAGAATTTATAATTGTGCTTTGTTTAGTGGACCCTTGTTAAATAAAAAGGAGCAATTTCACCTATCTTTTATTCAGTTTCTACTCAAAATTTTTCTAGGCATTATTTGATCAGTATGACCACAGATTTTGCCTTCGAAAAATTTTATCACTATAACTTCTCTGCACAAAAATTAACACCAACCTGGAGTTACATTCACCTTTTTGAATTCCACTCTGCTTTTCCAAGTTCCACTAGGCACTGTTTGACCAATTTGATCACTGATTTTTGCACCTCAGTAGAATTTAACACTTATTTTAAGGTTCTTTCAACACTTAGCCAAAATTTTAAAAATTTCTAAGTATGTGGCCTTTTTAGGCCTACATTTTGGTTCATCTCGGGGAACTTTACTTGCAAAGGTAAATAACTCAAAGCCTTATCCACTAAAAATCCCAGTAGTTTTTGAGGTAAGCAAGGATGCAACCAGGGAGGGGGGAAGGACCAAACAAAAATGCAAGAAAAAAATGATGGACCTAGATTTAAGAAGAACAAGACAACAAAAAATGGGTGGAGATGAAGCAGGGTTGTATCAATATTCAGCAGAGTGAGGTAAAACAAACCCCAAATTGCTAATGAAATAGAGGTGGTCAATAAAAGCTAGGGAAAAAAGTTAGTGTAACAACCTCCTCAAAACAAAAAATAAAATCCTAAAAGAGGGGATATATGGTATCTTTACAAGAGGATAAGAGGAAGTAGCACTAATGTGCTAGGGGAGTAAAGAAAATAAAAATAAATAAAGAGAATTGGAGTTACACAAAAATAGGGAGCCATTCACCACATAATGTCTATATATGCATACTCCATCATGGTGTAAGCTCCATATGCATAATCCATCAAGGTGCAAGATTGCTTCCAAGGTAGATAGATTGCCATGAATTGCAATCATTCTTTCATTTTGCTTCGCTTACGGTGTTTAGCAAGGGTGAAAAATACCTTCTCCAACTGCTCGAGCTCTCCTCTACCACTTTCATCTGTGGACTCTAATCCATCTCAAACGTCAAATTGTTCTCAAATAGCTATTCCTCCTTTTATAGACTTGAAAAAGGCATAATGTAAGCTGACGATGTGGAGATTCTGTCTCTAGATCTTGGAAAGTACTTAATTCATTAATCTAGAATTCCTGCTCTCACTGAGTCCTTTACCTACATGACCCCGATTAATTTGGCTTATTTCATGTGGGGTATTTCCACATCCTCCTCATCAAACCTTACATTTTATCATTCAATATCCATTAGGTAACATAGTTAGAAGACTTTATCATGGGTTAAACCACCAAAACACAAAAGGTTGATGTTATACTTTATATCATAGATTTTGTTCTTTGAACTCAATCCTGACCTCTCCTCCATTCTCTTTGTAAAATATATAAATAATGGTAAAATATGGTGTTTTCACGTGAACCTACCTTTACTTTATTATGATGATTATAGTCAACCATTTTATTTATCTATCGGTTATGTACACAAAATTATGGTGTGTGTGCCCATGCCTAGCCTTAAATTTGCCTTGTGAATTTATTCGATGAATCTATAATGTTTGGACCATATGTCTCTGAATTTATACTTCTCAATAAAACTTTTGTGATGTAATTCATATATCTCATCTGTCTAAATGTAATTATGCTTTTATCCTTTACATATCATGCCATTGGAATCAAATCTTACTTTTGTAGTCTTTGTAGTTTGAAAGTATCCCTCCCATCTATAGGTCATTACCATGGCATCTATCTTAGAATACTCATGCCTCTGATGACATTAGCTCTTTACTTCTCCATCCATCATCTTTTTATGAGCATAGGCATCAGGCCAAGAGGAACTTCCCCTTTTTATCTCTCGGGATAATGAAGGGGTATTCATGGCCCATGTTTTATTTGGATGATAGCATCCCCACTAGTCTCCTTGAGGAGGGGTTTCTGTTCCTACCCCTATGTAGTTATGCACATTGGATGGAAGGTTGGTGCATGGTTGCTTATAATCCTTGATGATAAAGGGGTGAAGGCCTTGGCTGGAAATATCAAAGATATTCCTTCTTTCAAATATTCTAATACAGTTCATTTTCTTCTTGAGACCAAACCCAAAAGGTTCAATTGAAGATTTATAAAAATAAATTCTAAATAATGGGGATATATCGACAACCATGATATATAGTACCATGAATAAGTGATGTAAATCCCAACTGTAAGAGGTTAGAACAAATACCTCCCATCACATAAATATTGCGATAAATAAAAATAAAATTGTAAAACCCTCCATTTACATAAAAACTATGACAAATAGAAATAACCAGTAAAACCCTCCATTCACGTAAAAAGCTACGATAAAAAAAATCGATAAAACCCTCCACTCACATAAAAACTCCAAATACATGGAAATAAACAAATAAATATTTTATTTTCTCATTCCTGGATTCACTTCCCTTTTACAATGCATTACCAAGGGAATATATATCCTCAAAGAAACCCTAAAACAAAACCCTAAAGCTTAAAGCCCTAAAAAAAAAAAAAAAAAAAATTACTATTTTTGGCAAATTTATTTTTCTATCAAAAATTGCCTTTGTAAGTAAATATTATTTTTGGCAAATTATTTTTTCGTCAAAAAATTGCATTTTTAGTAATTACTATTTTCGAAAAATTATTTTTTTATCAATTTTTTTTTTTAGTAATTATCATTTTCGGCAAATTATTTTTTCGTCAAAAATTGCTTTTTTTAGTAATTACCATTTTCGGCAAATTATTTTTTCGTCAAAATTTTCATTTTTAGTAATAAAAATTTATTTTAAAACTTCTAAAAAAACCCTCTAAAATATAGGCTCCTGCATCATTCTCCTCTGGTTGAAAATAACTCTGCTCCTACGAGTTCCTCTGATCAAACTCATGCAACTTTTCTACTATCAATCTCTTTTCCAACCGTTCGAACCCTAGATCAAATCAATATGATGTTGTCAATAGGTTTTTTCTCTGCCCTTCTTCCTTATGTGGTAACAAGACCACTTTTACTCCATCCTTTCGAAATGTGTAAGTATTCCTTCCCCCATCATGGGTAGCCTTCGGGTCATATTTCCAAGGCCTCCCCAATAATAAGTGACATGCATCCATTAGAATTACATCACACCACACTTCGTCCTTGTAGGTATTCCCAATTGAAAACTTAACCAGACACCTCTTATCTACAGTTACCTCATTGCATTTCTTGAACCACGATATGCAATAGGGATATGGGTTCTTCTCACATTTTAAGTTAAGTTTCTCAACCATTTCATTTGAAACCATATTTTCACAACTACCATTGTCAATAATCATCTTGCATACCTTTCCTCCAGATGTGCACCTAGTTCGAAAGATATTTATACGTAGCCAAGAATCACCACCATCACTATCTTGTGCTTTCTTCTTCCTTGGAATGATCATCGTCCTCTTTATCATGAGATTTTTCCCCATGTCTACAACAACTATTGTCTTAGTTTGCTCTTCTACCTCAACTAGATTGACTCTAGCTTGCTCTCCTTGTTTTCTTTCTTGTGTAGGATAGTGCGGACACTCAAAAGCTTTGTGCCCTTCCTCACCACATCCATAACAAGTATATGGTCTTTGTGGGCCATCCCAATTTCATCCTCCATCTCTCTCATGGTTACTATGACCTTGCACAAACTCTTCTTGTTTTCCTGTATTAAAATATCCTCCTTTTAAGGGATTAAATCCACCATGCCCACTACCTGGAGGTGACAATGGTTCTTTCCTCACTCCTCTCCTCTTATGTTCCTCTTCTACTTTTAATGCAAACTGATATGCATCTTCTACACTATGAATCTGAAACATAGTCAACTCATCTTGTATGTCATAACTTAATCCATTCACATACCTTGCAGCCTTTTGTTTTTTTTATTCTTCAAGTTCCACTTGAATTGATAACTTGTAGAATTCATTGGTGTAGTCCTCGATGTTGTGATACTTTTATCTGAGGTTCTGAAGTCTATGAAAAAAAAATTGGGCATAATCTTTAGGCAAGAATTTATTCTTCAATTTTTTTTCATTTTACACCAGACCCTAATATTTTCCTTTCTTTTTCTTTACCTCTCCTTTTGTAGATGGTCCCACCAAATCAATGCATACCCTTTCAACTTTGTGCATGCAATCTTCACTTTATTTTCCTCTGAAATATCTTTCCACTCAAAGAACTTCTCCATGCTATTCAACCAATCTATCAACTCCTCTGGTTTCAACCCTCCTACATACTCAAGGACATCAATCTTTATCCCATCTCTATTTTCTTCCAAGGCCCTAATTAGCCTATCCTCAAAGCAATGCTCCTTTGGCTTCCCCTTCGGTTCTTCCTCTACATGAACCTCTAATTTTTTATCTTCCCCCAGAGTCTCATTATCAAAATCTAGATCTGTAAAATCTGTTGGATGTCTTTCCCTTATACGGGCCATCATTCTAATCAACTGAGTAACGTGTGCTTCAAACTCCTGCATAAGCCTATTAACCTGGTTATAACCTCCTCTTTCTCTCTTCATGCTAATCTATTTTATGTTATTCCAAACAGAAAAATAAGAATAGCAAAATAAATATAATAAAAAGATTACCTTCTCTTTTCCAAGTAAGATCCAACTTGCTCTGATACCAAATGATGTAAATCCAACTATAAGAGGTCAGAACAAATACCTCCCATCACATAAAAATTGTGATAAATAAAAATAAACCTGTAAAACCCTCCATTTACATAAAAATTATGATAAATAGAAATAATCAGTAAAATTCTCTATTCACATAAAAAAAACTACGATAAAAAGAAATAACCGGTAAAACCCTTCATTCACATGAAAACTGCAATCCATTAAAATAAACCAATAAATATTTTATTTTCTCATTCTTGGATTCACTTCCATTTTACAATGCATTACCAAGAGAATATATATCCCCAAAGAAACCCTAAAACAAAACCTTAAAGCTTAAAGCCCTAAAAATAAAAATAAAAAATACTATTTTTGGCAAATTGATTTTTTTTGCCAAAAATTGCCTTTTTAAGTAATTACTATTTTCGGCAAAAAAAACTCGTCAAAAATTACCATTTTTTGATAATTACCATTTTCAAAAAATTATTTTTCATCAAAAATTTTTTTTTAGTAATTATCATTTTTGGCAAATTATTTTTTCATCAAAAATTTCCATTTTTAGTAATAAAAAAATTATTTAAAAACTTCTTTAAAAAAAACCTCTAAAATATAGGCTCCTACATCAATAATTTAGGCAATCCCCACAACATCATCACAAATTCTTTCAGAATGCCCAAAAATTTTATGGCCTTCCCTCTAAATTGTAGGTATTTGGGCTCCACCTTCTCAAAAACTAGCTCCAAGCCTTCACATACCTAAAAAGGCATTATAGGTACTTCAACTCTTGGGTTTACTAGATATTTGTGCACCATACCCTTTTCAATAGAAATTGACACATAACATGATTTGAACTGCCTCTTGAACTACCTCTCATAAAAACCTAGAGCATTACTTTCAAGATTTCTCTACTTGCTTCGACTAAACTCTTTAAAGAAAGGTCAACCAAATAAACCCCTGAGTGTACCAGCAAATCTCCCCTCAAGCCTTGCTCTGACTGAGATGACCCTTTAAATAGATTTTGGAACTGATGCACCTTTTTCCCTCATTGTTCTAGTGTTATTATAGGGAAATACAAGTCCCTTAGAGATTCAATCTTTATTTTATTCAGGTATTTTCCTACTAAGATCTGTTCTCGCATCAGCACTTGACTTTCATCATCTTGGGTGCAACTTTGTAGTGTTGTATGGGAATTACCAGTATTATTCATTAGAGAACTTGATTTTATGCTACAATTCCTTTCACTTCTTAGATAGCTATAGCCAGAATCCATTATCTACTCCGAGTTGAACGGTGAAACTAGGATTGAGAGTGGAATGCCATTATTAGTCACCTCCTCAAGTTTTATATCTTGTTTTTCTCTACCTTCACCTTTAGCCCAATATTTAGTGAGCCATGGATTGCAACAGTGGTAGGTGTTGGGGCCCTATATTATCATCTTGACAGGGTGTGGTTCCTCCCTTCCTTTGTAGTCTTGGGAGTACTGCTTGACTTTTCTTGACTCCTGCTTTAAAATTGCTTGGCTAATCTGTTGACTTGATAACAACCCATCATCAATATTTTTTCCTACCCATGACTACGCTTCCTTAATAGTTCTACTATAATATGGGATAGATGAGGGCCTAGAGAAAGAGGGATTAACTTTTTTGGGAGGGAATTTGTCTACAGTGATTAACATATTTTTTGCTCTTATGGCTTCTTGAAAATTTTGTGGGAATCTCCTTTCTTTAGACTATTGGATAAGGAGACTTAAATCAGAATGTAGTGCATGAATGTAATACAGGTATGCTTGGGGGTGGGAGGGTTGATATTCTTGGGGAATTATTTTCCACATCCTTTTAAAATAAACATTGAACTCAGAGAGGCTTTCATGAAAGGATTTATTTACGAATAAAAACTGAGTGAGGAGTAAGAAGGGATCCCTAGGGTCATCAAACTCATCTATGAGGGCTTTGGCCAAATCATCCCAAGTTATGATACTCCCACCATACAAGTATTTGTACCACAACAACACCTTACCTTTTAAAGATAGGGCCAATAATCTTAACATAACATCTTCAAACTCTATCTTGTAAACAGATGACAAGGAAGCTATATCTTGGCAATGTTCTTTTGTAGTTTTCTCCTTCCCTTGATAACTGGGTAATTTTTTTAGGATAATTTTAGGAATCTCATGTAAAATTGGGATTTCTAGGGGCCTAGATTCATGCCAAGGGAGGTAATGGTGACTAGTCATTGGGCTTGCAAACTTTTAGAATTAAAAAGGGGAGCTATATCTAATCAAAATAGTCTTTAAAGGCAACTAGTCATGAAATCTGACTTTACTCCCCAACATAGTCGCTAAGTAAATTTTATTTTCGTTGCTAATGAGGTCAATATAACTCACTAAATCTTGATTCCTCTAGGAATTAATAATAAATAAATGGGTAGGGGAAAGACAATGTGTCTTTAGGGTCCCATCGGACATGCCAAAACTATATTTTTTTTTGGAAAACATCCTAGAAGGGATGCCACTTTCAAGTAATACCCAAGGATTCAGGGGTATCTCTTTCACCAAAATAGCCCAAGACTTGCACCTAGACTACCACCTTTGACATACTCAAGGAGCAAACCTAAAATAACAAAAAACAAGAACACACAAAAATATTAAAAAAACATGGTCCTTGAGTGTATCAAAAAGATAAAGCACAACCAAATACACACACAATAAGATAAAAAAAAACACAACACGAACCACATGGAAAAAATACAAGAACAATATAACAAAACACAAACATAACAAAAACAACAAAACGCTACAAACACACAACCAACAAAAACATGAAAAATAAAAACAATCAAAACCTAAAAGATAAATAAAATAAAATAAAAAACAACCAACAATAGACAATAAATAAAAACAAAAACATAGAAAACACTCACACACAAAACACAAAAATACCAATTAACACAAGCATATAGAAACACAAGCACAAGAACAACAAAAAACAACACACAAAAAAACAAAAAAAAAATACACACACAAATAGAAAAGAAAAAAGAAAAAAATAGAACATAACAATGACCTTTCTAGACCAAAAGACTTTAAAGGTAAGAATAAAAAAAGGAAACAAAATAAATATTAGTTTGAGCTAGGGAACTAAAATACCCTAACTAAACCAAAGAGAAGCAAGAAGAAACTAGGTACCTCTAGAACTTGAGCCATCCAAAGAAATGATAGAAATAAGATCTTCCCTTATTTGTGAAGCCCGCCATCTAGAGGGTGGCCATAGCAAGTAATATCACCTTTGTCCAAAGCCCAATTAGCTAAAGTATCAGCACTCTTGTTCTGATCTCTAACCACATGATTGTAATCAACTTTCAAAAATCCCATTTGGATTAACTAAATCTTCTCAATAATTCTTTTTATTATCCAATCAACCTTATGATTCTTAGGAGTCTTCAAAATATTAATCATGAGTTGAGAGTTAGACTCAACTAGCACCTTTTCCCATCCAACCTTAGTAGCCTCTTGAAGGCCTCTAAGGATACCATACCCCTCAGAAAAGTTATTGGATAGAATACCTAAATTCTCAGCAAAAGTAAAAACTAGGGAGCCTTATGAAAGTCTACTAATTCCTCCCACACTAGCTTTTGTAGGGTTCCCTCTAGAGGCTCCATTAGTATTGAATTTTTCAAAATACTTAGGAGGAGGTTTCCAATTCCTTATTCTATCCATATTGCAATTACTCACATTCCCTTTAAGTTGGTTTCTCTTAGAAGAATTAATCTTTAATCTTTGCATCAATTGATCCCATATTTGGTGGGAGTTTTGGCGGTGATTAAGGAGTTGATGGACCGATTTAACTAAGTTGGCAATGGTCTTTTTTCAGATATAGTGAATATCCTTCCTTTCTTGATTAAAAATTTTGTTGTTCCTTTCATTCCAGGTATTCCAAAGAAGAATGGTAGAACCCATCCAAACTAGCTTCCTAATAAAATGATCAACACCCTCTTGATTAGGCCAATACCTCCAAAGTTGCTCAAAAGTCAAAACTATATTTAAGGTCCCACTGGGCATGCCAAAATTGTTGGAGTCTGAATTAACATCAAGGAAATATTAAACTATGACTATGAAGTAATAACTTTCTAGGAGGTGCACACCCACTAATCACAACTCAAACACTGACATTGAATGGATTAAATATTGCTTCAATCCAAACTCCAAAGTAGGCTGGTATACCTTGTCAACTAATTGGTGTTGACTCAATTAAGCTCAGTTTAAATTATAAGGCTAGGGATAGAAATAATTGAATGAATAATGGCCAGATAAATATAACAACATTAACAAATATCAAGAATCCTTTGATTAATCACATTTCCAGTATGCCACACTTAAGAGTAACAACATTCAAAACCAGTCATCTTCATCATTAAAGAATAATTAAACACTTATAGAACTATTTCAAACATCTAAAATGTTAATAATATTGTAGACACTAAAATATGGTCAATCCAATTATGCATCAATAAACATGATCAAATTGACATCGTTCAGCTCCTTTGGTAGCCCTTAGGAGGCTCACGGTGGCTCTAGCCACTCTGGAAGGCTTTTTGGAGGCTACTGACCCAATTTTGGGCAGTTTTGGACCAAATTTCACCACCATACCACCCTGGGACGGTGTAATATTCCCACCGTCCCACCCTGGGATGGTGGTGAGCCCTCATCCCAGGGTGGGACGGTGAGCAAGTTTGACCCATAAAAAGTCAAATCTGGGCCAAATGGCACCCATAAACTACCATTTAACCCGCCAAAAAGAGCATGTGGGATAGAGGACACTGAATCCTAATGACACACATAATTATGGAGGCCAAGAATAGATATTTCCTTACCCATACAATGCATGCCTCCTTTTTGACAAATGGCGCCTCCTGCCATGCATGCCCTTGCATGCCTTTTTGCACTTGAGCCCCTTTGGGCTATAAAGTGGATGCAATTTCCACATAAAATTTAGACACACATATAGATAGGAGTTCTAGTATATGCAACAGAGTGCTATCAAGATTTCCCCTCACCTTATTGCACCTTTCTGCCCTTGAAATATCTCTTTTGCCAAGGAGGTTACCGGGTGACTTCAAGAAGGTAATCCGAGCATAAATTTTTCATCCGAGTGAATTTCTTCACAAAATTTGACAAAAACACACCTTAGGTTTTTTATGAACATCTTCTAGTGGTTTGGTAACAAAAAGTGGCTGGATTTAGTGGGTATCCCCTCCTAGGGTGCCCCCAAAATAGTTGTAGTCACCATCGCCCCCCCGGGACGAGGGTAAATTATTAAGAAATTTATTTACTTTTTTTAATTATTTATTTTCTAAATTATGCCATGATGCTACAGTTCAAATTTCAGGTTATTTGGAGTTAAAATGAAGGAGTTATGCTATTTTTAAGTTTTCGCAGGCTCGTAGGGCCCATCCGGGCACCCCAGTTTGATGCAGGTGGATCCGGGATCCAATTGGAAAATATGACCATATGGGTTGTCTTTAAATGCCAATTTATGCATACTAACAAAATTTCATGAGTTTTGGATGAGTGCAGGTTTGATATTTTGTTGTCCTCCTTTTCGCATGTTACAGGAGGGCGGTGCTAAATCAAGGGGTCTATGGGTGCAATTTCTAATATGTTTTGGGTTATATCCTCCCAAAACCTCCTATTTAACATATTTACAAATTTTGAAGTCATTTGGATATCATTTGATGCACTATTAATTCATATGCCATTTTGCCCCTTTGGGGATTACATATTTTCACCATACACTCTTGCTATTTGACCCATTTTTGCTTCCTTGTGTGCAGGTGTAGGTCCTCAGAAGGCTTTGGGAAGCAATATCAGACATCATAGAACCTAGATACAAGCAGCGGTGGCATTGGATCACCCACCTCGATTGTGGGTATGCGGAGAAACATTGGATGTGCACCCAGATTCTATGAAAGACTTGGTCTTTGGGCACCCAATATTGTAAAAATTGTATCACATTTTGAGCCCTCAATGGGACTTCTATTTAACCTTGGATATGATCCAATAAATTAATGAGAAGAGACTTGCTTTGATTCATTTCCTTTTGTTTGGCATTATTTCCTTTTCACATGCATGCTTCCTTTTTTATGCTCATGAGCGAGATGGGGTAGATATGCATATTGTTTCACATAATTTGGTGCACCATTTTTCCCTACTTCAAATCCAAATAGCAAAATTAGATCAACCTTCAGATTAATATAAAAATAATCTCTCTACAACATTTGTTTAAGCATAAAGCATTCCAATTTACCCCAAGTTAGCAATCCAATATCAGCAAAATTGACTAACCATAATAGCGGTAGAAAAAATGAATTCACAAAATAAACTCACAAAATATGAAGACACAATCCTAAGGCAAACGTCCAAGTAATTATCCTTCTATTGATTTCTCAAAAAAATTACAGTAATATGACAGGCAAAAACTCTAGATTCGACCCTTCAAACTGAGGGTTCCACATCTTCATATATATTTTAAAATTTAAGTGGAAGAAATAGGAACATTATAAATATTTTCATGCCAGATCAGCAGGGTTTTGAGGTGGTGGCCTCTTATTTGCTTACAAGAAGAAATAAAGGAGTTGTGCTCCATGTAACTCTACAACTCTGAGCTCTGCAAGTTGCTCGACCCTCAACAAAATCTGGTGACTATACTAGTTATCGATTGATCTGGTCCATCCCCTATTCTTGATGAGGATTTTAGTACATAGATCTGTAATTGAAAACTCATGTGGATCTTGAATCTGGTGATGATTGGTCTTCCCTAGCTCTTTTTACTCCTGCCCCTTGGATTTTGCTCCAACAAGTTGCATACATTTTAGTTTTAGAATCCGCTCTTCCAAATTATGTTGTGCTAGTTTTGATCGGTTTGAGCATAAATTTTGGCATTGCGTAATACCCAAGCAGTTTTTGTAACATCTGGCATACTTTACCTTGTCTTCTATAGTATTTTATCCCAATCTGCTTCTTCGAATTCTAATGGGTACCGTTTGACCATGTTGACCGTGAAATGAGATTCTAGAAGAGACCCACCTCATTCTTCAAAATTAGCTCATTCAAATTTTTTTGGGTCTAGTTTGACTGTTTTGATCGTAGAAATTTATATTGCATTACAGGTGGGTAAAAAATAACATAGGGCTTCTTTTCAGAGAGCAAACTTCTTGTTGGATTGTCTTCCCTTTCACTTCGCTACTCCAAAATCTACTGGGTCAACATTGACCGATCTGATCACGAATTTTATCATTGCATCTACTTTGTGTGGAATTTATAATTATGCTCTATTCGGTAGACCCTTGTTAAAGAAAAAGGGGCAATTTCACCTATCTTTTATTCAGTTTTTGCTCCTCAAAATTCTATTGGGCGCTGTTTGACAAGTCTAACTATGGATTTTGCCTTCGATGGATTTTAACAATATAACTTCTCTGCATGGAAATTAACACCAACCTGGAGTTACATTCACCATTCTGAATTCCACTCTGCTCCTCCAAGTTCTGTTGGGCATCATTTGCCTAGTTTGATCATGGATTTTTGTACCTCAACAAAATTTAACATTGCTTTTAAGGTTCTTTCAACACAGTCAAAATTTTGAAAATTTGCTAAGTATGTGGCCCTTTTAGACCTACAGGTCCCTTGAGAATGGTTGACACAGTGGGAAATACGATGTGTCATATATGCAGATTTAAGTCTAATTGTGTAAAAACCAAAATAAAGCATAATAAACACTAATTAATTAGTATATTTAATATTAATTAAATTAATTAATATTAAATTAATATTCATTTGCCTAAGTATTAATTAATTAATTTATTTATTTATTAAATAATTGATTAATTATTACCTAAGCTACACAACCACTCATCCCTCCTCATGGGAGCATTCACCCCTCCATCCCCTATGGCCACATCATCCACAGTTCACTCCAGTTCCACCTTCCATCCCCCATTTTGATCGCGTGCAAGAAAGAATCATCCTCGTTCCACAATTGAACTCTAGTAACTCGTAGTTGCACCTTCATCCACACATGGGATATGCACAACATGCATATTTAGTTCAATAGGGTCACTTAACTTAGTATGCATATCTAATTTACCATGCACATCCAGTTTAATGTGCACACATATCTAGTGATCATCATTATGTGAGCTTATCTTCCTTTTACAAGCATGCACCTTTAGTGATAAAACTAATGTAGAGGTGAAATATCAGTTAATACCACTTAACTGATTAAGCCACCACCTCATTCATTCCCCCCAAGAAATCTATAGAGCATGAGGATGGTATATGCATTGAAGCACTACAAAAACCCTAAGCCCATTTTGCATCTAAACACCCAATGTAAATCACATGAAACCATCCCCATCCGTGCTAGACCCCAATCATAATACCTCGTAGGCCTAGATTTAGCTTTCGTAAATGAAGGGACACCATAGCCCATGATAATTTGACCTTGAATAGTCTTATTTTATGGTCATCTAGACCCAAATAATCATCATCCAACTTATTCATAGACTTCCATATGTAGCATGTTGTAGCCTGATGCATCGTGATGCAATCCGATACAACATAACGTAGCAACAAAAATAACAATGATAGCAAAATATGGGTAAGATTTATTTATGCATTATTTAATACTTCCTTTTTATGAATCTCAAGTATCTTTTGTATTTCTAGTTTTTAATCTGGTTTTAGAACTAGGTCTCACTTCAGGAGGTTCTATAGGTATTATTTACCAATTGCATTTCACTTGTATGTAGGTATATAGATTTAAAGCGAGTAGACCCATATTCTAATCCAAACCCAAATGCAACAATAGGAGACTCTAGCGCTCGATCATCTGACCCTAGATGATCGAATATCACAACCATATGATATTAATATGGTTAGAGTACACAACCATCAACCCCCTTGATAATCAACATCTAGACATGGATCCAGGTGATCAAGCATAGATCCAACAAATGCAGATATATACATAGATCCATATGCAAATACCCAAGATCCAACAAATCTAGATCCAACAAAAGTGATGGTCATGAGAAAACCTATCCCTCTAGTGTTGTAGCAGTAAAAGGACCTAGACACCATTATTATTTGTAAAAAGGGAATCAATCCCCTAAATGATTGTACAACCCCTACAAGGGTCAATATTGTAATTAGATAGGATGAAAACATATACACAATACATACATATTTTCCTATTTTATTTACTTGCTTTTACATGGTCCATATTTTTACTGTCTACAAGATGACGATCATGATGGGACATTTCCCTTGATTATTGTTTGTGTAATAGTTTGTATTATTTGTTGTTTTCATGCTTAATATAGATTTATTTTCTCCATTCTAGAATTTTTTGACCATTCTGTTATGTTGGGTTTTACATAGGCTACAAATAATGCACATAGATGAAACTGTTTGATCCAAGATGTCCTAAGATTTTAGTCGTCTAGCATGGAACAATCTCAGATAGAAGTCATTTGATCATGAATGGTTGCAGCATATAGTCACCACCAACCCTTGATATTTGATATAGCACAGAACCACAGGTAGGGGAACTATTATTCCTTTTTGTTCTAAGTTTACATTAGCATTGGTTTTAGATAAGCATATTTAGGGTTTTCTGTTTCTTTTTGCTTTTGGTATGGTAGAAAGAAAGAAAAAAACACTTGTGCTTAGGCTAGAATAATTAATTTATTTTTTTGTTACCTCTAACTTATTATTGTTGAGTCACAAATAGTTACAACTATGACCATCCGACCTTGGATGGTTTTAGACCTATGGTCATCCGAATGTAGGCGATTGAGTTTAGAACTTTCAAATAGTGTAGTTGCATTGCATAAGAAGTGAAAAAATTATTCTAGGATTAGCATTTCTTTCTTTTGTTTGGATAAAGTTGCATTAGGTATTTAAATCAAAACAACACTTAAAAGGGGAAAACAAAACTTAAAAAGAAAAATAAATTTGCATCACACACACTACACATTTCATAAAAACATCAACAAAGTTGGATTTCATCACCAACCGTTGATCGAGACCAATGATGTTGGAATTCACCTCCTTTCATTGGCTCACCCCTTAGACACCCCTTTGTTTATGAGGTTTAATAATCAATGGACCCATATTTATCATTTTTTTTTAGCATGGTCGAGGGTGAAGTGAAATTCTGGGTAGATCGATAGTAGGACTTAGATAGCACATCCTCTTTTAGGAGGTTAGTTTATCCTTTTAGGTTACCATAAGCCATAACCATCCTAGGAAGCCATTTCAGCCATTGTTGTATCACTTCTCATCAAAGAGGTGGGCATCAACACACTCGGTTAGACTGCATTCCATCACCACATTTGTATTATTAGGCTTAGGTTCATTAAACACACAACAAAAATTTAAAAAATAAAAATAAAATAGAATTCCAAAAAAAATAAAAGAATAAAAAAAATAGTCCCAACACATCATGAAAACTTCAAATCAACAATAGCACACCAAAATGAAGAACATTAAAACTATTGTTTGTTTGATTATTTGTTTGTGTAGATAGTAGAATACACCTCCACCACACCATCACCATCAACCCTCAAACCCACATTCCATCCATTACTCGCTCAACTTATGGTCTTGACTCGAAGTCAAGTCCAAGTCCAAGCTCGAGCCAAAGCTGCCACCTAAGCCATAATGGATCAATCTAGTCAGACCTCCCATCGATCCACCACTCCTCCAACTCAGTAGGAGGTAGCATCACAACCACCCCAAGGTAGCTTATCTAGCTATACCCATCCCACCACCACCAACTTGCCTAATACACATAGCTTGGGTACCACATACTGCCACATCCCTACCAGCATCCCTAAATCCACTAGTCTAGGGACCCCTATGTCCTCAGGCCACATCACCCTCATCGACATTGATACCACATGATAAATCTAAGGTGGGCCTTTACCTTTACCATATTTACCATACCTATCCCTACCACCATTAAACATTCCACCCCATTTAGTGTCCTCCATGCCCTACGAGTAGGTTTATGCTCACATAACCCGCATTATCGAGACACATCTTGAGTATGGCATGCCCATCGAATACTTTCCACTTATGGGTTCTAATAACCAGTCCAATTTAGGACATATATCTACATTTATGGATCCAAACCAATACCACTAGGACTATGTTAACATGGCATCTCATTTATTTGTATCTTCTTTTCCCACCTCATCCCATATACCACAACTGCCACCCCAAGTGCCAAACCACCCAACTTCCACAACCACCTAGGAATTTTTATTTGCATAATCCCCATCATGGGCCACTCGAACACCTATCATACAATATTTAATGCCTCTACAATAATACCAACCATCCACCAAGGCGTACGACCAACCTCCTTTTACTTCATAGTACCAACCCCAAAAGTACTAGTAACTTCCACCACAATAGTACCACAAACAATAACCTCCATCCATGCAACAGTACTAGTATCTTATATTGTAATAGTACTATTGAGTGATAATTTTTCCTAATTGCAAAATCATCATCACAGTCAAGGTATTGTTAGAAAACACTCTCTTGCAAAGAAATTCAAAATTGCTCCAAGGTTTTTTAGTTTCTTAATATGTGCTTGATTATTTGTGAAATATTAAAATGTGCTGAAATACCTTAGAGGTGCGAGTAATAGTTAACAAGGGGCTTGCGGTTTAGTATTGATTTGATTTGCAATAATTTTGTTGCTCATGTGATTATTAAAAATGTGTATTTATTGATCCACTATCTACTTTGAAATAATGATTCCAGAATGGTGATTTAATCCATTTTATCTCAAATTGTTTAAGTAGATTTTATCTTCTTTTGTTAAGCTTTGTTTGAGCATGAAATAAAATGACTAAATATAACTTTGAAATGTGAATCCCGAAACGGTGATTTAATTCATTTTATCTTGTTTTTTTTTTAAATAGATATGTATCTTGCTTTGTTAACAAATTTTATATTATTTTGTTTAACTTTTTTTGAGCATGAAATAAAATGACTAAATATAACTTTGAAATGTGAATCCCGAAACGGTGATTTAATCCATTTTATCTTGCTTTGTTAAATGGATTTTATCTTGCTTTGTTAACAACTTTTATCTTGCTTTGTTAACAAATTTTAAAATGATAGAACATATGGAGTGCAAGAATTTTTTGTTTGTTTTAAAATCTTAAGCAATGTCTTAATTAAATGTGTCCAAATAATTTAATGTTTTAGATTTGAAGAAATAATTATTTGGATATTTTAATTACTTCAAAACCCCCATTATTGATTTTAGTGCAAAATGATATAACCTTTAGGGCTTTGAGTGCTTGATGGAATTTTAAAGAAAATAAAATGGAAAATAAATAAAGACAAAAGCTAAGGTTAGAGAAAAAAATGATAAAAATATGAAATAAGATGGAAACAAAGTGCGGAAAAGTGATCAAAGAGAGCTATTGTAAATTAATTCCTCCTATTCTGTAGAAAAAAAGAGAGCTTTTTTGCAACTTGTCGCGATATCGCGACACTTTTGTCCCTCAGGCGCTTTCTTGCATCATGTTGCGATATCGCGACATTTTCTCTCTCCAACGGCGGTCTTCCATTTTATCGCGATATCGCGAAATTTTTTCTCTCCAACGGCGGTCTTCCATTCTATCGCGATTTCACGACATTTTTTCTCACCAACGGCGGTCTTCCATTTTGTCACGATATCGCGACATTTTTTCTCTCCAACGGCGGTCTTCCATTTTGTCGCGATATCGCGACATTTTTTCTCTCCAACGGCGGTCTTCCACTTTGTCGCGATATCGCAAAATTTTTTCTCTCCAACGGCAGTCTTCCACTCTGTCACGATATCGCGACATTTTTTCTATCCAACGGCGGCCTTCCATTCTATCGCAATATCGCGACATTTTTTCTCTCCAACGGCGGTCTTCCCTTTGTCGCAATATCGCGACATTTTTTCTCTCCAACGGCGGTCTTCCTTTTTGTCGTGATTTCGTGACACTTTTTCTCTCCAACGGCGGTCTTCCTTTTTGTCGCGATATCGTGACACTTTTTATCCTCGGCTGCGGATTTCCAGATTGTCGCGATATCGTGACACTTTTTCTCTCCGGCTGCAGTCCTCCAGATTGTCGTGATTTCGTGACACTTTTTCTTCTTGGCAGCGGTCCTCCATCTTGTCATGATTTCACAACACTTTTTCTCTTCGACAGCGGTCCTCCATCTTGTCGCGATTTCGCGACACTTTTTCTCTTCGGCAGCAGGCTTCCACTTTCGTCGCGATTTCGCGACACATTTTCTTTTCGACTGCGGTCTTCATTCTTGTCGCAATTTTGTGACACCCTTTTTCTTCGACAACGTTCTTTCTTCTTTTCATGATTTCGTAACTCCTTCTTTTCCCGGGCACGGTCTTCCTTCTTGTCACATTTTTGCGGCTCTTCTTCTCATTCGGCTCCAACCTAGCAACTTGTCGCGATATCGCGACACTTTGCAACTTGTCGCGATATCGCAACTTCTTCCCTTCTTCGGCTCCGATGGCGCTTCTTGTCGCGTTTTCGTGACTTCCTTTCTTCTCTTGGCAACAATGGTGCAACTTGTCACGATTTCACAACATCACCATTTTGGTCGCGATTTCGCGACACCTTCCCTAGTGTGGAGGTTTGCCTGCTTTTTATTCCTTTCTTCTTGGACCACCTCGGTCGATATGGAATTCATGTAATTTCTCTTGTACAAGGTTTGGGGACCTTTCAACACCCTTTCTACCAATCAAAAAAAAAAAATCAGGTTAGACCTACATCCACACAATCTAAATCTGGTTAAGTGCAAGTTTGAGGGATAAAAACATGTACCAAAAATATTAAATGATGCTACCATATCCATGCATAAAACACCATTAAATAAACTCAATACATGTATGAGAAATATGTGCAATAAAAATAAATTATATTCAAAACCTTCTATCTGCATACAAGGTGAGAAATCAGTGTTTGCAGTAGCTTGAAGACCTTCCAATCCTCTTTGCACCTCCTGTTCCAAAAAAAATCCCTCCCTTCTTCATGAGCTTCAATGGCTATTTAAAATTTCCAACATTGGCTATTCGTTTCCCTCTTCCTCTTGTTTGGTTGGAATTCCTTCTACGATGTGGCATGTGGCAAACAATATCTTCATATTACCAAGTGGCACTTACATTTTAATGTTACACTTTGACTCATCATTTCTATTGGTAACATTTTTTTCTTTTAGAGTGCTACCGCTTTTTTTTTTCTTTTTTAGTAGTAGCATTTTAACGTTACACTTTGACTCCTTCTTTATCTTCCTCAAACTTGTAACTGCTGCATAATAATTTCTATTGGTAATATTTTTTTCTTTTAGAGTGTTGCCACTTTTTTTCTTTTTTAGTAGTAGCCTACAATAAAAACACAGATTAAACTTTCCAAAACAAAAATATTAATAAAATTAAATTAAACTTTCCCAAAACAAAACCATTAATGAAATTAAATTAAACTTTCCAAAAAAACACATTGATGGCTTTATTTTGATATATATATATATATATATATATATATATATATATATATATATATATATATATATATATAAATATATATATTATTTTCTTTCTTTTTTTGTGTTTTATTTTCATGATTATTATTATTTATTTATATTTTTTATCTTTTCTCTTTTTAATTATTTTTTATTTTTATTAATGCATGGGTAATGACTAGATTGGATTCAGGAATAATTTAATATAAAATATTAAATTAATCCTAAACAAAGTTCAAATCTGCTAGATAAATATTAGGAGAATGCACCATATGGTAAAGCAAGAGTGACACTAATCTTGATATTTGAAATGGGATGACTACAGTGGTAAAACATGAGGTCAACTAAATGAGATCAAGCATAAAAATATTAATCGCTAAGACCATGACACTAACAATTATTCAATGCAAACCAAAACTCCATATAAACATAAAAACTTAAAGTGGGTCGCAAAAATTGGGGCATGTTGTGCGATGGCCACAACAAATGGTGACTCTATTGGAAAATACTCCTGAGCATTTTGGATGAAGAACCCGATCTGAAACCAAGAAAACCAAAGATTAGAAAAATAAAAATCATTTAGCAATATCCAAAGAAGGTGGGGTAAATAGCTTCAAATGAAAATAGATAAAATATTTGCCTTTTCTCAGTGTGTGAATTGTGATTCATTTTGCATTCTTGAAACAATTCAGATTCCATCATTTATTTTGTATTTTAAAAAAATGTGCCTCTACATTGCTCCACTTCCAGCTAGACATCTATAGCCCTGGTGGATATAACCTTGATATCTTCTAGGCCTTGCTCTACTACCATCCAGGCATCTATAGCCCTGGTAGAGATTTTTTGAATCACCCAGGCATGAGATGGATGTTACATTTTTTATTATTAAGCATTTAATTGATTTGTAAAATTTGTATGCCAATTGGGTTAGAGACCACGTAAGGCTAAATATGGAGTGTATTAGATTTTTGTCTTAATCTACAAACCATAATAACTTCATCCTTCAATATTTTAGAGAATACCCTTTAATATAGTGAATTATATGTGGAGATTTAACGAAGCATCTCATTGTTCCAAAATCCATCATCTTAATCCAAAATTTAAGAATGATTACTAAACGATTTCATTTCCTTTTCCTCTATTCCACCTGATTCCAAACTAGACCATCCATTCTACATGACAAAGGAACACTATCAACAAAGAGATCAAAATTTAATAGCTATCACTTAACACTACCTCAATCAGAGGAACCAACCCAATAGTGCACTTGAAACGCAAAACATGAAAAATAAACCCAAAACCTAACCTAATGCAAAGCACACAAACAAAATAAAACAAAATTTTGAAATCAAAGATCACAAAATAAGCAAATAAATGAAAACTATATCTAAACACTGTAAAGGAAAACACACGAAAACATAAGACTATATACAAGACTATTTACAAAATAAGACAGGTAATTCTATATATAAAATTTTCTAGGATCCCAAACACAATTACCATAATTTGAGAGATGCCCATAATGATAGGCATGCTAAATGGGTATCATCCCATAATAGCATTAAATCTAAAAGCTCCAAAGCCTTCACTTTTCCTCTCTCATCCCAACAGTGCAATTTAATTCCATGCTTGTTATCAAATCTAGATTTTGCTCCACCAAAATTAATGGTCCATAACTGGTCTGCAATCAATTGTTGTTTACTGTGTGAGATGTTCATTATTGAATTTTTATCTTCAATCACATTTTCTACCTTTATGTTGAGAATTCCCATTTTCGATTCATTGCTCAAGATACTATCCTCATTATTATGATTAGACATGAGCTCTTCCAAGCTTGACCCTATTTCTGAAAATTCGATTACCAAATAACTATTCATAATTTTAGGCTAGTCATAATTACGTAGCAATTTGCAAGCATCTAGAATATTTACTAAATAAGGATCATTATTGTATCCCAGGTTGAATAGTCAATTATCGGTGAACTTGGTTAAAAACTTCAATCATGTTTTTCTCCATTTTGTTTACTGCACCCATTTTATTATTTGAATGAGTAGAAGTCGACTCTAATTCCTTGTTAACCACCCATGCTATTTCTTCATTTGAATATTCAAGACAATCATGTGAATTTGTACCTAAATTTTTAGTAATCAATAATAAAAGAGAATATTTTACCTCTTCATCATCCATAACAAATGAATCATAAAAAAAATTTACCATTTCTTCTTTTTCATTTTTAGTAAGGTGTTCAATAGAATCATATTCAAAATGATTGAATTTTGGAACCTTCTCTATTTTTGCAAGTGGCATGCCATTTTCTGATTGTACAGGAATTGTAAGATCTTCATGTGATATAGAGATTTCAGCATCCTGCATATCAAGTAAAATAGAAATTTCATCAGTAGGGACGTGAGAAACCAATGATTCCTTATACTTTTTCCAATAATTATAATAATTATCTTATAAAATTAAGGGATGAAATTCTATTGTGTCTTCTGCATGATCTTAAAATTCATCCATTGATTCTTTTTCAAATTCAATTTCAACCACTTTTGATGGTTCTAGTGTTTTCAAAGTTAAATAAATTCCTACATTGAGATTGACTTGATTATCACATTCCTCATTTACATCTAATGACTCTAAGATTACCATTTCTATCTGGTCATCATTTAGAACATGTTTAATTATTTGATCATCTGCCTTAATAATTTTATCTAATTCTATGGAAGGTCATGACCTGTCATATGTTTCAATGCTAGTTAGATCTAGGACTCCTCCATTGTCTGAGAGAGTATCACTTTGAGTGTCTTTGAAATTCATCTCATGAACATGATTTGAATGATGGTCAAGATGCGTATGTTTCTTTTGTTTCCATAATTGAGCTATGTCTTTTATAATATTTCATTGCAATGATACTAGTAGCTTTCATTGTAATAGTACTACCAAAAACAACCTCCACCCATGCAACAGTACCAATAACTTTTGCCACAATAATACTACCAAAAAAAACATCCACCTATGCCATAATACCTCAAATTGCCACCCCAATAGTACCACCAACAACAACCTCCACCCATGCCACAACATCAACAACAACCACCCATCCAGCACCAACAACCATCATTGCAACATCAACCTCCACTCACTTTGCATCATCAACAACAACCCATTCAACACCAATAAGTCATCCAACATCAATACCAACAACCACCCATTCAACATCAACAACAACACCAACAACCACCCCCCACACATCACCAATATTTCAACCAACATCCATCAACCAACCCCACATACACCCATCACCAATATTCTCAACACCACCAATATCCATCTTCATGATTTCCAAGTTGGCATGTCTCACACAACCCTCCTAGTTGCTCTAGATAAATTTCAATTGTTGGTCGACAAGGTTGATAGTTTAGAATTACAAGTTGTGGGCACTGGATATCAAAAATTGATGCTCAATCAACTTTAGAACTACCCCATTCACCCTTTGATACCATCACCACCATATCCTCCCCTATTCGTAATGCCAAAATTCAAAAAATTCAAGGGGAAGGAGGACCCCCAAGAGCACATAAGCACATTTATCAATGCATGCTACCTTATCAATGAGATTGATCCCCTCATGCTTTGCACATTTTTACTATCCCTTGGGGGAGGAGCTTTAGATTGGTTCAATCACTTGCCCAAACATAGCCTTTATAACTTTGAGCAATTGGCCAACCTATTTCTAGAATGTTTCACCCTCATTATTAAAAGGAAAATGACACTTACTGATCTTTACAATCTTCATCAATTTGATGATGAGTCTATCTTGGATTATGGTGCTTGATGGAGAGTTGTAATAACAAAACTCCTATTTTATCTCCTTATCATGGAGTTGATATTTACGAGGAGTTATTCAAAACCAATATCTACTATTACAACTCCAACAATATCGTACACTTGAGGAGGCTTTAGCACAAGCCAAGACTATTGAGGACATCAAAATCCAAGAGGGAGAAATAAATCTCAAAAAGAAAGAATGACCAAATAAGAATTCTAAGGGCACTTCCAACAATCAATCAAAGCCCAATCAAGTTAATCAAGTGGTATTGAGCAGCCCAAGCATTCCTAATCAACAACCTCATCAACCATAGTAGATGCAATCATAACAATTTCAACATCTACTATAATAACCAACATACCACACCACACCACCTCCCACCCAACTACAAAATCCTCCACAACCATATAACCATCCTAGATTTCTTGCTAGACCCCCACAAAATTTCACTCTACTTTCTGAGCCTTACTTGATCATATTTTAATGACTTTATGAAGCACAAGCAATGTCATTTCTAGAAGTAAGACCAAAAGACCCCAATAGACCTAAACCCATATCATACAAAGAGTATCACTATTATGTTTACCATAGGCAAAAGGGTCATGACATCAATGATTGCATAACATTTAAATATTTGGTCCAAGACCTTATCGAGAATGGGATCATTTTTATTAGATATTCTCCTCCTTCCCCCCAATTTAGAACCTTGACATTAATAAGACCCCTTTACCATAACATAGGTCAAACCAACAACTTCATGTACCACCAATCACCAACACCCCCCCAACCAAGTCAACCACCTCAACATCATCCTCTAACATCACAACTTTGTAGGGATGATCCACATCGTTACTCAAAATCAATGCTATCCCGATCGATAGATCCAATCATGTACTTCCCCCAACATGCCTTCATCCTCTACTTTTCCATCTCCATTAGTGTAGGCCATACCCCACCCCTCATGACCAGTCATATCCCTAACAAACCACCTCACACAGAGCCTCAAGATGGCATCATCCAAACTCTCAATTTATGAGCTCATCCAACAATCACCCCCACATCGTGAGGCATTGATGGAAATTTTGAAATCCATTGACCTCCACACTCAAGATCCAAATGCCTTTGCAAACTTTGTGGGTAGCATCAGAACTTGCATGGAGCCTGCAATTACCTTCTATGATTATGAGATTAAAACTTTACCAATAGAAGCACTAGATCCTCCACTGCATATTGTAGCTCATATAGACCACAAGCCCTTCAAACGAGTTCTGGTCGATATCGGCTCCTCGATCAACATCATCACATCCATGGCACTCCAACACCTCCACCTACCACCTTCACACATAGCCTCATCCACCTTCACTCTATGAGCCTTCAATGATGTGTTGTGCTCAACACTTGGGATGGTCGTTCTACCTATTCAAGTAGGTGGGAAGACCATTCATACTTTATATCACATCCTTGAAGGAGAAATGCAATACAATATCCTACTTGGAAGGCCATGGATTCAGGATATGTGATGCATCCCCTCAACATTACATCATTATCTCAAATATGTTCATGAGGGTCACATACACTACATCCTTGCTAATGAGGAACCTTTCAAGTATTGTAACTTGATATCCAATCTATACGAGCCTCCCCTACCTTCCACACACCTATACCTTACCTCGACCTTGCCCAAACTAGCCCTCCAACCAATGTCATCACATCTTGACCCATATTTTCCACCACTAATTACCCATCCACCTACCTATCCTACACCATCCAATTCACATTTACCCCCCATTTCACCACACCCATCTCACTACATTACCCCAACTACTTCATACAGTCCCCAACCTCCACCATCACCTTACCATCCACCTACCTCCACTTCCACTCAACACCATCACATTGGGTAAAACCAACCCCATCCTAGCCAACCTTTGTCTTCACAAAGTACCCCTTTTCACCCTCACATCCATCCCACACCTTCCACAAACACCTGACCACTTTCAAACAACCCTCCACCTTCACCTACACCTTCGCATCCCCCACTTCACTCATCATTCGATCCATTTTTTCACCAACCCCAACCAACCACTCCCACTTACCCACCTCCTCCATCCACGGTTTCCCAAATCACCACCACCACCACCTCTTCCTTCACATTGAAATCCCAAAACATTACCCTCACCATGCAACCTGAGCCACTACCTCAATCCATCATTGGACAAGTTACCACAACTTCCACCTCCACCTTTGCCAATCCCTATCCCATCACAATGCCCCAAGCCACTTCCTTCTCCATGTAGCCTAAACCACCACCACCACCAAATTCATCCACCACAACTCCATCCATTCTAGGCACCACCCCACCTTCATCTACATCATTGCCCCATTTAGAAGAGGATGTTGGACCAACTCCTACATCCACTTCCCAACCTACATAGGTCACAATCCACATAACAAATCTAGGAATAGGTGAGTATCTAGTGCACAATGTCACATTTACACCTCCCATCATCAAATCAATTAGGTATTTTGGATGCCCACACATAGGCACCATTATTCCCATGGGTCTTGCATCTAATTCAACAAATTTTGTGTATGCTAGAGTTGATACCTCCTTCGATGTCCCTCCTGATAAAAGACCCGAATCACCATTTTTTGGTGACACTAATTTCCTATCAAATCCCTCCTTTGCTCTAAGATATTTCCAACACTCTCATTGGAGAGGATTTGACCTTGGTCACTACAAGCAAGGAGCTCATCACATCATCGAACCACATTATCAACTCCCTGAACAAAAAATTGGATTAGGGTATGACAACCATTCTTCAAATGACCTCCTTGAGGAAGATTTTCAACATATTACCCTTGATCCCAAAGAGGATAGAGATGATGAGTACACTGACCCTGAGTGTGTTCATTTACCACTAGAAGGCTTTTTCCAAGTTGCCACCATCCACACCATGCCATATGATACCTTGGAAGATGAATTAGATGAGCTACTGGAGGCACTTTTGATTGCTTTTGATAGCTTCAAAGAAGACTCTTCCCCCATAGTCCCCCTAATGGAGTTCCTAGATGATGATGATATTTACCAATGAATGTTCCCTATTCCACTTCCCATTTTCCCCATGCTCCTTCCTCAGGAGCATCCAAATGCACCAATGCATCTACCACCTCCATCACCACCAATCCAACCAAACCTACGTCCACCCATATTGGACCAACTCCTACCCCATGAGCATACCCCTAGGAACCCTCCCTCTAATCCACCAAATCCCTCCATCCCACAAATCAACATGGTCTCCATTGACCTATTCACACCCCTCCGCAATCCAAGCAATCCATCAAATCCCATCAACATCGATCCAAGTCTTATTGACTTTGAGAATATTTCCTCCTCACCTTCCCCTATCGATTTTCTTCCATCCAACCAATTGCTCCACCAAGCCAATGTCTACATCCCACCTACCTCATCACCCTCTCCATCTACCATTTATCACATTGACATGAGTGACACTGAGTCACCCATTTTTGAAAATGTAATGGATGACATCCACCTCATTCCCACTCCTCACCAATTAGAGGAGGGTTCCCACATGCTCATCGAGGACACCACCGACATAGACCTCAGTATCGATCCAGAGCACCCACAAATCATCAAACTTGGAAAGAGCCTTTCTTCCAAAGAACAAGAACATTTTGTCACCCTTCTCACTACCGAATACAAACAAGTTTTTGCATGGTCTTACAAAGACATGTTGGGCCTTGACCCTAATTTAGTGGTCCACAATCTCATCTTGAGCCTTGATGCAAAACCAATAAAGCAAAAACTACGAAAGCTTCATCCTACCATAGCCCTCATGGTTGAAGAGGAGTTACAAAAATTGCTAGATGTGGGTTTCATTCAACCCATCGACTACCTAGAATGGGTTTCTAATATGGTACCCATTAGCAAGCCTAACAGGGGATACATATTTGCACTGATTTTTGTGACCTCAACAAAGTGTGCCCTAAGGATAACTTCCCACTTTCAAACATGGATATACTCATGGATTCTACTTCTGGCCATGAAATGCTCTCCCTAATGGATGATTTTTTGGGATATAACCAAATCCAAGTTAATCTCAATGACCAACATAAAACAACTTTCACAACACCCTGGGGGACATTTTGCTACAAAGTCATGCCATTCGGCCTGAAAAGCTAAGGTGCTACATATCAATGTGCCATGACTTATATCTTCCATGATTACATGCATAAAATAGTGGAATATTATGTAGATGACCTCTTGGCCAAATCTAAAATACATCACAAGCACATTAGCATTTTACGTAAACATTTTGATCGATTACTCGAACACAAGGTGAGACTCAACCCCAAGAAATGTATTTTTGGTGTCACATCAGGAAAAATATTAGGGTTTATAGTCTCCAAACAAGGCATCAAAGTTGACCCAAACAAATTCAAAGCAATCATTGAGATGCCACCCCCAACAAATCTCAAAGAGCTATACAACTTACAAGGAAAAATCCAAGTGATCCATCGCTTTATTGCTTAGTTGTCAGATAAATGTAAGCCTTTCAACCATCTATTGAAAAAGGGGGTTACCTTTACATGGAATCAAGAGTGTCAAGATGCTTTTGATGCCATCAAATAATATCTTGCATCCCCACCTGTGTTGACACCACCTCGACTAGGTGTCCCATTTCATCTGTATATATCCACCATTGACTTTACCCTTGGCACCATGCTAGTGCAAAAGAATGAATCTAACCAAGAACAAGCCATTTATTACATTAGTCAAACTTTGGTGAGTTATGAGACCAAGTACACATATGTCAAGAAGCTATGCCTAGCTGTTGTCTTTGCAACTAAAAAGTTTGACATTACATGATCGGCCATACCACATATGTCATAGCCAAAGAGAACCCTCTATGCTATATGATGAGTCGCACATATACAAATAGTAGAACATCCAAATGGATAATTCTTTTGATGAAATTTGATCTCGAATTCATTAGCCAAAAATCCATCAAAGGCTAGGTAATCATAGACCAACTTGTGGAAGCTCCATTACCAGATGATCAACCACTCATAATCGAGCTACTTGATGATTTTATATTCAATATCATAGAGTAGGAGGAGAATGTCAAACTTGAGGATGAAGTTGATGTTGTCCTTTTCTTTGATGGTTCCAAATGTGAACAAGGGGGAGGTGTTGGAGTTGTCTTCTTCATGCCTCAAGGAGCTCCTATGCCCTTGTCATTCAAACTCAACTTCCCTTGCACCAATAACAACGTGAAATACGAAGCCCTAATCCTAGACCTCCAGACTACTATTACCTTAGGCATCAAATGGATCAACATCTTTGGTGACTCCCAACTCATTGTTTATCAAGTTAAGGAGATCTACCAATGTAAATGCCTAGTTTTAAAGCAATACAAATAAATTATTGATAAGTTGCTTAAGCACTTTGATTGGTATGAAATCGATAACACACCTAGGTCAACCAATCATTTTGTAGACACTATGGCATCTCTCGGATCACTCATACCATAAAATCTCATCGATAGCACTATATGCATCAAGATCCTCACACTATCTCAATCAGCTATTGAACGAGAATCTTCTTAGACTAAAGAGAATATTAACTTCATTCAAATTGAGCCATACAATGATGACTTCTCATAAATAAAGGATTTTATAAAAAATGGGTACTCTACCTATAGATTTATCCTCAACCGCTAAATGCATGTTCAAACAAAAGGTAGTTCATTACACTCTCTTGGGAGATATCCTTTATCATCGTAGCTTTGATGGTGTTCTCCTACGTTGTCTTGAACCACAAGAGGTAAATTGGGTCATTTCTCAAGCCCATGATGGAACTTGTGGTGGTCATTTTAGTGGGATGGCCATCACAAAGTGTATTTTGCACATGGGTTACTATTGGCCCACCATGGAATGTGATTATTGCACATATGTCAAGAAGTATCTAAAATATCAACATCATGTCAATTTAACCCATGTACCATCATAGGCATTACAACCAATTCAAGCCCTTTGGCCTTTCTCGCAATGGGGTCTTGATCTCATAGGAAAAATATCTCCTCCTTCCTTGGGGTACCATACATTCATCATCATAACTACTAAATATTTCACCAAGTGGGTTGAGGTGATTCCTCTTACCAACACAATCGAACCTTGAATTATGGAGTTCATACTCCATCACATCATTTGTCATTTTGGTATACCATCAAAAATCATTTCTGATAATGGCACTCCATTCAAGAATAAGGATGTTCGAGCACTTTGCACTAAATACAACATTCAACATAGCTTCTCGACTCCTTACTATCCATAAAGTAATGGGTAAGCTGAGGCCACCAACAAGACTATCATTGCCATTCTGAAGAAAATAGTCAAAGAAAATCATAAATATTGGCATCTTCAACTCCCCTTGGTATTATGGGCTTATCGAATAAGTATACGCATGCCAACTGAGGCAACACCATTCTCACTAGTCTATGGGGCTAAGGCCATCATACCCCTTGAGCTTGAAATCCCATCATTATGCGTATCTTTACAAGAATTCATTGATGATGATACCACATGACAAGCATGCCTCAATCAATTGAACCTGCTTGATGAACGATGAATCAATGCACTAGAGCACCTTCACATTTATTAGGATAGGGTCAAACATGCTTACAATAACAAAGTGCATCCCTAAGAATTTCAAGTAGGGGATTTAGTTCTCAAGGAGAATCAATAAAATTCAAACCTTCCAATGCACTTGTGCAACAATTTTACTATCAATTGGCTTGTTCCATTCATCATCACACAAACATTTGGAATCAGAGCCTACAAAATTACCACTCTTGAGGGAATTGAGGAACCTGAACCCATCAATATCCTTCATTTGTGTGCCTTCTATGCTTAGCTCATAGCTAGCATTGTACATACACAAATAAAAAATACAAAAACATCAAAATCATCAAAAAATAACAAAAACTCAAGTGTTCGACTATCGGATGGCCATAATCACAAATCGTCCTACAATAATATGGTTAAAAAAATCATCAATTATCTGATCATCGAAAAATCATAATCACAAATTGTCTGACAGTAAGACAGTCAAAAAAAACATCAACCGTTTGATCATTGAATGACCATAATCACAAACCATCCAATAGTAAGATGATAAAAAAAGCCATCAACCATCTGATCATCGAATGACCATAATCACAAACTGTTTGATAATAATACAGTAAAAAAAAAATCAAAATCACCAAAAATAATAAGCAATAAATTTTCACACCACTACAAAGCATGTTGCATTCACACACATCACATTATTCCATCATCACCAATAATACTTTGGTTATCGTTCGATCCATGCTTTAAACTATTTTCTAGGATTGATTTTGTCACATTAATCAAGGGCATCTTCCTTATGGTATTTATCTTGCATCATCCATCATTATACACAATTTTGCTACATCCACCACACACCGCTCCTCATTCACCCATTCATAATACACAAATGACATCTTGACTTTTTCAAGTCTCTGGTTTGGAGACTCTTTAGGTTCTTTTGATCGTTCAGCCATACCTAGTGTCTCATTCAACCTCCATTGAACATCATTAGTTCTTGAAATGCTATAGGTCTTCTTGGTGACCTTAATTTTTCTCTAAGACCATGCACAAATCACACATTAATAAAATTTTGGTGCCTAGGAAAGACGAACTCATGAGTCGCTATCACCATAAAGCAAATGATTTCCCTAACTTATCCTATCACACACGTGAGTTAACCCTAAGAATTGATAAAAGGACAAGTGCAAAGCCAAAAGACAAAAGTCTTCAAAAATAAATAGAGCTAATAAAAATCTTGAATCCTTGGAATTCTCAGGTCATTAGATCATGGGGTTAACCTCCATCGGGGCTATAGATGCTTGATTGGCAATGGAGTACACCTTGTGTGGTGACACGTCTGTCATATTAGTGACCTTATTTTGTATAGACCTATGTACGCTCATGGATGAGCTAGCTTATTGGCGTAAGTCACAAATGATGAGTCCAACCTCGCCCAAAATAAGAAATGAACAATCACTGCACACACATTGGTCTTTGAGAAACTTGAATAACTTGGCTGATCTTAGCATCTTCAAGTGCCTATTTGATTAATAGATGAGTTTGATCGATGTCACTAGGGTGTTTGAGCATCATGAAAGCACTTTCAGAATCTTCATCCCTAGGACACGCAAAAGTACAAATCATGTCATATTTACCTTCACAGTAGCATAGTTATTGCAAACCATTACATAACATTCCACCACATCCATTCCACATGTATGTCAGTACCCTTGGGTTTATATCCTTGATTAATTGATTAAAGTCATGAATAATGATACATGTTTAAATATTTTTTGAAAGATAATCAAAAGTATATGCATACACTCATTGCATCCATCAACATACATTCATGCATTCAATAAACCATTGCATCACATCACAAACAAATAAAAAATACAAAACATAAATAAAGCACATCATATATACATATATATATATTATCATCAATAAAGTACATATACAGTCTCACCCATAGGCTACATATGTCAGAGCTATCAAAGCTCATCAAAACTCATAAAAATATATTCGAGGCAAAAAATAAAAAAAGTCCTAAAGCTTGGTGCACTAATGTTACTCTCCACCCCCGCTGCTCTCACCACTACCCTTGGATTGATCTCCTCAAGCCTACCCACTACTACTACCATAATCTTGAACCCCACCACAAGATGTCCCTATCCCTGAGGCTCGAGAAGTTGATGCCCCTACAAAATTAGGTATAGGTGGAGCTACTAAAGGAGCACTCAATGCTCCACTCCTTCGACTCCATGAGCATTGGAATGATGATAAAAATGGTACTGCTATATCATTAAGTAGTAGGGTGTTCTCCAGTAACCTCATATAGTTCCTCTACCACTCTAATTGAGCCATCAGGATCTCTAATCCCTGACTCATTGTAGGTCTCTATGACCTCTCCATCTGTAGTGAATCATTATTTACCCGTATCGCATATCACTCGACTAACAACCTACCTCGCTCCTCCTACAAGATCTACACCTAAACCCATAGCATATCCCACTCCTCCTCCTAACTTTTCCACCTTTTATGCTTGTCATCCCACTAACTCTACTCCTGGGCAATGGTAGTCTCCAAATATACCTTTTACCTCTCCAATACCTACACCCCATTAGACATAACAACATACTCTACTACAGTGTCACTACTATCACTATGCACCTCCCCTCTAAAGCTCTCCTTTGTAACTCCCTTCCCAACCTCTTGTGATGATCTTATCCTAGGATCCATCCACCACCGTGCCCATCATCCTATAGGCTTCTTCAATCCTCCCTCCTCATTGCCTATCACACCACCCTTAATATTTGGCTAGAAATCTTGTACACCAACCCACACATAATACTCTAGCATCATTCGAATATCATATACATCCACCATAATCAGCATTGCATCCACATCTACCCCCACTAGCTCATACTCTATATCAGTGGTTGCCTCAATATGTCATTGTTTGTATATTATAGGGGTTGTAGGAACACCCTGGGGAAATCCAAACTATCGCAACACACAACCATACCAAAAAAACTTGTACTCAATCTCGTAGTGACCCACCATCCATATACCCCACCAAACCTATATCAAATGTAATCCATCCTCTAGCTAGCTCGAACCCTCCCTCCAAGACCTTCACGTTGCCTCCTCCAGATGCAATCACAAAAATAAATTATCATAATACATCCATACCCCTACGAATGGTCAACTCTTGTCCTCCTCCCAATCCCTACTCCATATCATGGCATAAGGAACATCATCCCCCATGTCCATTACCTCTAACTAGGGCAACCCCTTAGGTTACCCAACCATAAAGTGCTCCCATGCCCAAATTTGTAGTAGCAAACTATAGCTCAAACTAGACCTATTCTAGCATCGTATCTCATATATTTCCCAATTTGTCTATGCTAGTAGCACTAGAGCCCATACCATCACCTTCGGCTCCTCTATCAAATCCTACACCAACTCAATTAGATCCCATGGGAATAGGGCTCTTGAAGATATTGATAGTGTGACATTAGAGATCAATTTCATCAAGATTATATGCCTCACCATTAGCCATCATAGTCGATAATAAATATCAACATCCATACCCCCACTATCCACATTAACCACCATCTAATGATTATTATACACCCATTGTAGTAGAGCTTTCCTTTGATGTATCAGAGTTGTATCAATCCTATCACCCTCTACTGGTAAAAAAAAAATCTGATACACATACTTGAGAGTGATTGTGATATCTCTAGTAGTGTAATGATCCAAAAACACACAAACAAAAATATAAAAATAGCAAAAGTCCTTTTTTTTTGCTAAGGAGAGAGATTCATGAACCCTTCCTGAACCCTAACCCAACCTAGTATTTACCTGAAGCTTAAATCCCCTATGTTTTCCTAAAATCTACATCTCATGAGGTACCCTAACACAAATCCCTTTTGTTTAGGTATATCATGTGTTACTACAAATAATCCCATCTATCCCATCACTCTTTATGAGCTAGACTTATCACCCTTATTCAATTGAAGGTATACACACATCACCATACCATACACAAGACATTATGTGTAGGTATGCTACGAGTATTGTGAGTTAAGCTATCCTTATCATCTACATGGTGAGATATTATAACTCAGATGTGGTCTCTCCATAACTTAATCCTTTATCTCCATAATGGGTCTCAATTCCATTAGGTCTTGTATGTCCACCCAAAGGGGTTATTATTTCCCTTAGATTACCTATGTTCACCCTAAGGGGTTCTCAATTCCCTTAGGTCACCTCTGAGTTCACCCTAGAACTCTACTCTTGATTTTACCATTAAACAACCAAACAAGAATACATCTAGATACTAAAACAAACAAAGTATAATCACTAAGCATCCAGAAAATAAAATAAGGAATAATACTAAAAGAGAATATCATCAACGAAAAGAGAATCATCTACATATTAAAACCAAGCACGGTATTAAAGTAAAAGTACCTTCTCTAAACCAATAACCAATTATTGCATTAAATATTGCATGGTAAATCCTTCTTACTTTAAATATTATTACCTTAACTACATTAGGGATATCTCCCCACAATTCTAGTCTATTTGAGCATAAGTAAATCAACATAAAATACAATTACCTATTCTTTGATTCCATTGAACTCCTTGCTTCCCATTGGTTCTTTGAGGGTAGTAGGGGATCATGGTACTCATGGTTCAGGATAGGCATACCTCTAAATGCATCTATTAATTTACTTTTCTAAATTGCAACTATACAAAATTCAATTAAGTTTCCAACCATCTAATGCATAATGGATATTATAAAAGATCCTTTAATTTTATTTGCACCTCTCAAGTTCTCTTAGAGAGTCATCTAATATGTACTACTTAGATCAAGATCTAACTTTAATCAAATCCATTCATGTTTTAAAGCATTAAAGTCCCATACCTTTAACCTCTAAAAAAATCCTTCATTCATTCACTAAATCAAAGCCCCATAACTTCAATTCAAAGAATAAATCTAACATCCCTTAAATTTCACAATCCCAATCAAATCTAATCATGTTTTAAAGCATTAAAGTCCCATACCTTTAACCTCTAAAACAATCCTTCATTCACATAATCTTTGTCATCAACTCTATAACATAATTATGTTTTCTTTTGAAGCACTTTAAGTAAAGTCTACATCATAGATTTACTAATCAAATATTTACAACCTTAATGATAGATTCATAACCTCAATTAAAGATTCATAACCTTATCTAAAGATTCACTACTTTAGTTAAAATTAACCACTTCATGATCTTACTAAATAAAGGTCTTTCTTTAATTAAAATCACATAGAATAAATCTTATTAACTAAAGGTCATACTTTAATTAAAATCTCATAAGATAATCATATTAATCAAAGGTCTTACTTTAATTAAAATATCATAAGGTAGTCATATTAATCAAAGGTCTACTTTAATTAAAATCTCATAAGATAATCATATTAATCAAAGGTCTTACTTTAATTAAAATCTCATAAGATAGTCATATTAATCAAAGGTCTGCTTTAATTAAAATCTCATAAGATACACCTTGCTATAGTTCCCAAGAACTTAGATTATTATGACATCGTGGTGGATGTGAAACAACTTTGGTAGGGAGGTCAACGACTGCCAAAATTTCAAGCCCACAAGAAGATAAAATTAGGTACTAAGTTTACTCCTCTTCCACCACTACCTATCCCAAGGAGTTGAGCTTGTATAGCAATGGAACTCCCACACAATATCACACACTGGTTCTTTCCCATTGAAAATGCAGGTGGTTTCCTATTCAAACAATGCTTCCACTTAAACATGGGTGGTTTCCCATTTACACAACACTTTCCTAGACACACAAATTTCCATACGAGCAACACTTCACTGGATACACAAATGGTTTCCCATATGAGTAATGCTTAATTTAAACACAATGCTTACTCTAACACAACGTTCACTTAGTCAATGCCTCTATTATCAAATTTCTCACTCAGACACAATGGTCACTTAGACACAACACCTTCATTAACACATTCTCACTCAAACATGATGCTCACTTAGACACAATGCCTCCATTAACACAGTGCTTCCATTAACACAACACTCACTTAGACACAACATTCACTTAGACACATCACCTCCATTAACATAGTGATCACTCAGACATGAAACCCACTTAGACACAGTGCCTCCATTAATATAGTGCTCACTCAAAAACGGTGCTCACTTAGACACAGTGCCTCCTATTGTGGAGTTTTCCTTCTTACCCTCGAAATATTTGTCACATCATGGGAAACTCTTAAAATCACAACCAGCACTGTGGATTCTGGAAGATCCACCTCATTAACCTAGGACAAGATTACTTTGGATAGCTCAAGATAGACTAGGTTGGGTAAGGAAACCCCAGACGGTGGGTTCATCTAATAGTTCTATATAATGCATATGCCCACTATGCCAAAAAAAATGTTATTTAGTTGTTTTGATGATTTTGGATGACCGAACCTATTAATATGAGTGCTCATTAAGCCAAGACCGATGCCTTATCCATTACAGAGTCATAGCAGTTTGATAAATGACTTTAGAAAGATAACAGAAAGAAGAACTAGTTCATTTTACTCCATTCAAATGATGTAATGTAAATAAAACAATTAAACTAGCAAGGGAAAGTGTTATTTATGGATTCTGATTGCAGTAATACATAAACAAGCTAACATGAGACAATCACACAAAATATGCCAAGGGAAGAGTTGAGATTTTCATTAATATAATATGTGCATAGAACAGATCAGCAGAGTGCTTGATCCTCATATGCCATTTGAGTACAATAAACCCCCGGTTTGAATGTTCAAAACAAGGGGCATCTCCTCTCCGTCCTGATTGCAGTGACGTAAGAGTTCTCAACTCCAACGCATTCCACAAGAAATAATCATAGCGAACAACGCACCTTGACAGTCCCTAGTAAATGACAAGATAAGGGTGATAAGAAACACACACAAGAGATACAAGGAAAAATATGACTCAAGTAATAGACAAAGCTATACTTGGATTTTCTCTCTTAGAGGCTCGATAAAAATATGTTGCTATAGTAGCCTCCTTTATATAGTGTGTGATTGAGGCTACAACTGCTTACTCTAGCTGGATTGATATCGTTGCTTTCAAAATTAGGATGTAATAAAAAATGGACACGTATCTCACGCCTTCTATCTACGTAGGTGGTGGCTACATTTCTCTCTTGGTGCTATGCTGGGCTTGCGATTGTGGCTCCTCTGGTGCATGTTTCGAGGTTATGGTGGGCCCCACTCCTACCCGATGGTTTTGGATGGCTTGGTCAATAAACTCCCAAGCCTCATCATGAAAAGTCAGAGAGAAGAGGAGCAGGTTCAAATCTTGGGTGGCCTCCACTACCCGATCCTTAGCCCACAATATATTATTGCTGGCAAACTCACATAGGTGGTCCACCATTTCTACCAAAGTTGTAAGATGTTTATATGGCTTGTCACTAGATTCTAAATCAAAATTTTGAATCTTCTGGAAAACAAAATACTTTATGACTGGTGCTTGCCCAAAATCTTCGATGGAAAGGCTAAAATTGGCCAGCTCATCATTGATCTCATACTCTGATTGGGCCACTTCCTGACCTTTTGTCAACCGGCCATGCACCGATAATTTTACCGATTCTTTTTTGGACTAGCGATGCCTCAGGAGCTGGGGAGCTGGTAGATGCCATTGTGCTCAACTGTCGTGGATTCCTTTCCCACCTTGGTTGTGATATCTCTACTTCACTCGGACCTCTTTTATAGGCAATTTATGAGCGTAGATGGTGTAAAAATGTGGTCGCCACCTTCCTTTATAATGGGTGCATTAAATAAGGTAGGTGGTGCATGCACCTTTTTCCCCCTTGCGAGCTGTTGTTATTGGTCGGGTGCGCCATGTCGACTGTTGCTTCCTTTACTAGAATGAAAAAATTACACTTGTCCAAAAATGTGGTATACATGGTGGTCTTCTATTGGTCAGGGTAGGATGTAGGTAGGTAAGCACTCATTTGAGGTGCATAAGGTTTAATTTCCATGTGTGCGCCCTCTTGGGGAGTGGAGCACACAGCTTTCGAGGTGGGCACACAGGGTTGTGCACTTGCATGACTCTCAAGGAGGTGGAGTGCACTCACCTCTATAGGGTGTACACGTTGTGCGCCCTCCTTGACCTTGTGTGCTCTACCACAGTGGGGAGCTCAACCCAGAAGTGGATGCGCAATTTTATGCACATATCTTGGACACTAGTGCACCCTAAATGGGGTGCATTGACTCAGGATGGAGCACACAACCTTGTGCACTCTAGCTAAGGTGGCGCACTACACTTGATAGTGGAGTGCGCTCGACTGGAGTGGAGTGCACAACCTTGTGCGCTCTGGCTGAGGTGGCATGCTTCTCTTAAGAGTGGAGCACACTCAGCTAGAGTGGAGCACACAACCTTGTGCACTCTGGCTAAGGTGGTGTGCTCCACTTGAGAGTGGAGCATACTCAGCTAGAGTGGAGTGCACAACCTTGTGCACTTTGGATGAGGTGGCACGCTCCTCTTGAGAGTGGAGCACACTCGGTTGGAGTGGAGCGCACAACCTTGTGTGCTCTGGCTAAGGTGGTGCACTCCACTTGAGAGTGGAGCATGCTCGGCTGGAGTGGAGCACACAACCTTGTGTGCTCTAGCTAAGGTGGCATGCTCCTCTTGAGTGGGGAGCACACCGGTCTTCGGGGCGCACAACCTTGTGCACTCTAAGGGACTATTATGTGCTCGACCTCTCTACGGAGTGCATGGACTATTTTATGAGGCACATTGCCTTATGCACCCATCTTAGGGGATCCACGCTCCATTTGAGTGGAGTGCATGGGTTTGGCTCAGGGCACACAATTTTGTGCACTCGTGTGACTTGGGGTGCGCCCTATGGGAATGGGGTGCATAGTGCAATTGGCCTCAAAAAAGTAGCTACATTTTTTGGGGTCAACACCTCCATTAACACAACACATCATCTCACAGAATGAGATAATGCATCAAAGAGGTATTGTTTATATTTTTTTAAACAAAAAGATATATGACACCTTCCAAAAGCTTGACAATGGTAAGGCCAAACTTCCATGCTTTTAAAATCACAAATGACTATTACAGAACATCCAAGCCCAAGCTAGATTCCCACTTCAGTTTCAATCAAAACAAGAAGGTTTCTAAATCCTTCGAAAGAGATTATCATGTTACATTATCACATTACAAGGGGGGGGTTTAACTAGGTTTTGAGCTTATTCATTCATCATACCAAACTTGTATATATGGATAAAGCATAAAACCTTCAACCTCAATACTCCTACAAGGTAGAATCCAGCGGTGTCTTGGTCACTTCTCCTTCTTTTCTTGCTATGCACTTCCTTCTCTCCCGGATTGCCTGCTCTATGTCTCTCTATTTTTCCATTCCTTCTTCTTCACCTTACGTGCTCCTCGTTCTAGGTGGCCCATCTATTATCCTCCTTACTCGAATCCTAAGCCAACCTCGAGCCTCCTTCCCTTTAATGATTTCATCCCTCCTCTTTCCTTTCCCTGGTGGCAAGCATTCTTTTAATCCCTTATTTCCATATTTGGAAATTACTAGCACCCTAGGTTATTTACGTAGGTTGCACTATATAGGGGAAAAGGGATATTTACATTATTTAAATGAAAAATGGTACCCTCTAATAAAATATCTCTTACATGATATTTTATTACCATTTAAATATATTTATTTTATTTAAAACAAATTCCAAATTGCTTTTAAAAATAAAAGATTTCTATTTATTATTAAATGGATTTTTCATTCATTTCATTTAATTAAGGTCTATTAATGAATTTACATTATCATTAAAATAAATTTCTTTAATTATTTCAAATGAACTTTCATTTATCAATTAAAATGAAGTTTATTAATGGGTTTAAATGAATTCATATCATCATTTAATCAATAACCTCATTAATTAATTTAAATGAATCTTCATTTATCATTTAAATTTAATTCACTTTTCTTCATAAAAATGATGCTCTATTATCACTTCAAAATAACAGTTTGCTTTATGCACCCACATACATTTTGTAGTTGTTCTCCTATTGAAATTCAAACATTATGCTACCCAAGCCATGATGCAGTAGAGAGCAATCAAATTTACAAAACAACAAAGAGGGAATATTTCCATCAACCCAATCACCTATATTAGCCAAAGGTTTTATGATAGCTACTAGGCTATCAACTAAGGCTCAAGGTGATCAGTCATTGATGATTATCCCTTCCGACGATGCATGCCTATATGAAGGTATCTATCCATGTTACCTTCGAGTACCTTACTCATAATTTACCCTGATCTTAAGTACCCTCATTTTTGGTGGATGCTTCTACCTTCCCCACCTAAAAGTGTACCTGATCCTGCACACTTGGCAATAAGTTAGCGATAACATGTCCTTCTAAATAAACTAAACATCATATAGTTGGTTCAATTGTTCAAACTAGGTATTACCACAACATAGGTTAATACATTGTTTCTTCATGTCATATAGTCCGCTAGGGGGGGTCATGACAAGTAGACATGTGGAACATACATTTATTAGGATCCCATATATCCACCAATACAATAAAATATGCATGATTTGCATGCACATTCTCTAATTTTGCTACATATTTTAGCCCAATCGACTCTAGCCACTTCTAATCTACCTTTGACAGCCATCATCAAGCTTTGTAAAACATACCCTTGAACTGATGCCTTGGTCTCAATAATATTTTCTACATAACAAACAAATCATATCAAATCATCAACACCATGATATACATCTGCATTAAAAAAATCAAATAACAACTCACAAAAAATAATCATCTAGACAACTAACAGTTACACATCATTATTGTTTGACCATATAACGATCGATACAGGCAATCATTCAAACATCGAATGATCACTGACCAACACCATCCTACACCTAGACGATCAAAAAAAAAATTCCAATGATATTTCTCATTGGTCTAACCTTCTGATACAAGTATGAACTTTGATTGTTCGAACCTCAAACAATCATAAAAACATTAATACATGCATGAAAAAATACACACTGACCATCCATGATATGGATGGCCTCAATCTCTAACAATATGATCCTTATATGACCACCATACACATTCAACATGCACAAAAAAAAAAATTAAAGATAACAACAATCACACACAATCAACAATCACATGTAGTTGTGAGCAAAAACATACCATGGGTTCATTTTATCCAAAGTAAAAGTGTGAAAAGAATCACTTTTGTTACTTATTGATCCTTCACTCCCTCCAAATCTAGTTGCTCCACCTCCCAAATCCATCTGGTCAACTCCACTCATAAATTACCAAGACCTTCGTGTCAATTTTCCACTCACACACCTCACTCTCCCCTTGTTCCTCATCCACAATGGTGAAAATGACCACTCGCGTGTCTAAAAATCTATTTATATATGTCAACACATGATCATCCCAAATGATTACATCATGACCATCCTAGATGATCTAGGATTTTAACCATCCTATATGGCCATAATTTAAATAAATAAAGAAAACACATAGCCAATCACCACCAACTGTATAATTACATCCATCCAACCCATTCCCAATATTACTGAGGTCAATTACCTTGTTGTTATCATCCATTCTATCCTCTATTGACTCATCGCTTGAGGGTGTAGACATTACCAAAAAAATCACTCCAAACAAGTTTAAAAACCAAACACCCATGTTGGACTTGATGTTTGTCCAAGAACCTTGTTTGAGACTATCATTTTAGTTTTCACACGGTAACTCCAGGTCACATTAGCACAATTTCCAACATAGAGACTCTAGGTCTCAATAGTTTAGTTATTATTTAGCATCTTTATGCGCTCATAAATTTTTTAATTATAAGGTTTAAAGATATTCATTTCCTCCATAAATGGGACATCCCATATTGTTCTTGATCTGAAACAATCAAACGTAAACCCACCAAGCACAAAAGTTGCATCCATCATTCATTCATCCATCAACTATAGGTGTTATTTGTTTTTGCACTACATTGTATTTTCACACATGATACAAAAATAGGTATTTGTAGACACCAAAATCAAGCATAATAAACACTAATTAATTAGTATATTTAATATTAATTAAATTAATTAATATTAAATCTGCTTGTTATGGTGTAGTGGTAAATGCCCTGGGTGCTGGTAGAGGCCGACCCAGGTTCCATTCTCCTTGTCTCCATCCTGCAGATATATGGTATAGTTAGGAATGTCCTATGTTCTGGTAGAGGTCGACAAGGCTCCATTTCTCCTATGCCCAACCCGTTGAAAGTGGCACCTCGAAAGGGGTTTTTTCCACTATAAATTAGTTTTTACCCAGGTGTTGTAGGTGAGTTGGAGAGGAGAGGGCAATCCTCCAAGGGAGGTCCCAGGTTCAAATCTCCACCCTACCAAAAAGCTGAATTGGGTATCCAAAATCCATTTGATAATGTTGGTGCGGGCAGGGTCGGGTGCAACCCTCGGGTGACTTTGATGGTGTAAAACCCCCTGTTCATGGTCTCTCAGACCAAGGCGGCTCCGCAAGGGGTTTTTCGCTAAAAAAAAAAAAAAATTAATTAATATTAAATTAATATTCATTTGCCTAAGTATTAATTAGTTTATTTATTTATTAAATAACTGATTAATTATTACCTACTATTAGCTTTTAATGAATAACCTCTCAATAATATGGCCACTAACTTAATAATACTCAACTCAATATGAAAGGAAATAATAATGCTAAGAAAATAAGCTTATATTTAGAATATGAAATAACTCCAATATTGCTAATGGAAAATACTGAAAAATACAATAAAATTTTATTTGAATAAAAGACCTCAAATACATCATATTACATCACCTTCCATTGCTCCATGGGTGATGTCCCATTTCCTAATATTCCCTTTGTGATACTATTCTATTACAATTGCACATCCATATATAGGATGGAATGTGACTCTTCATATGGTGTTTCTTGGCCTACACTCTTCTTATGACTCTTCATATTCCTACTCTAATGACACATGTACATAGGGATAACTATGCACATTTACAATGCCAAAATATCATTACACAGTTGTGCATTTATTACAATGCATAAAGTAAATACTTTCATCCTAATCTAATGATGCAGGAGCATCCGAGGGCAGCAGAGCAATCTTGCATCAACCAAATTTTTCTAAGTGTTTTGCAAAGAAAAATATGTGTCGCGATATCGCGACACAAAAAGTGTCGCGATATCGTGACCAAAATAGGAGATAGAGAAGCGACGGACAGAATGTCGTGAAATCGTGACATGTCGTGATTTTGTGACATGTCGCAAAATCATGACCAAAGTAAGGAAGCAAAGGCATGGAGGACAAAAGGTCGCAAAATCGTGACATGTCATGAAATCGTGACCAAAGTAGGGAGCAAAGGCGCAGAGAACCGAAGGTCACGAAATCGTGACCAAAGCAGGGAACAAAGGTGCAGAGGACCAAAGGTCGCAAAATCATGACATGTCACGATTTCATGACCGAAACTAAAGAACGGAGGTGCAATAGAAAAACATCACGATATCATGACATGTCACGATATCGCGACCAAAGCGGAAGCGAGAAGGCATGAAGGAAGAAATGTCACGATATCACGACATGTCGTGATATCGCGACCGGAGCAGGAGAAAGAAAGCACAGAAAGGAAATTGTCGCGATATCGCGACATGTCATGATATCGTGACCAAACAGAAAAACATGCACTCCAAGCTTTCATAAATGCATCCCTTCGTGCACGGCAAGCTAGCGGTAGTGAAGCAGCAGTTTCAGAGGAAGATTCCAACAAGCATGTTGGCCACTCGCGCATGATATCTAGAGATGCATTTATAGCAACTAGCAATGAAGCAGCAATTCTAGAAGAAGATCCCGATGGTTATGGCAGCCAGTCACGCACCTCACCCAGAGTCTCATCAATGCAACTTTCCAGTATTGTTCCAGGTGGCAATTGCAGATCATGGGAAGTTTGAAAACACAGAGGGTCGGGACCTCGATAAAAACCCAAGAATTGTAAGGAGAAGGGGTTGGCAAAATGGCAGATTGCTGTATATTCTCTGTAAATCTTTCTGAAGCTACTGAATAAGGAATTTGGCTCTTGTTATTCTTGTTTCCTGTCTTGTGCTAGATCTGTTCTCCACCAAGTGGTATCAGAGCCGAAAGTTCCTGAGTGTGTAACAGATCACCGGACGTGAGGCAGTTACACTAGGATCTATGGGAGGGCTTGTGATTGAGTGAGCAGAATGCCTCCAAGAAGAAACCCTATTGGTGGGAGAGGCATGGCGGTAGCGAAAGATGTCCGAGCTTTGCAATGGCAAATGCAAGCCCTGCAAGAAGAGATGCGTAGAATATTGGAGCCAAGAAGAGATGAAGGTAGTGAAGAGGAAGATGATGAAGAAGAAGGCCAGCCTGAGGAAGAAGAAGAAGCAGTAGATCCTGCTCAAGCTATACTATACAAAGCCATATCCCAGATTGGGAAGAGGCCAAAGATGGAGGTTTCCACGTATTTCGGGAACCTTGATCCAGAGGAATTGATCGACTGGATCAACGATCTGGAAGAGTACTTTGAGTACGAGGAGGTTGAGGATCCTGATAGGGTCAGATTCGCTAAGACCAAACTGAAAGGTCATGCCAGCATTTGGTGGAAGGGAGTGCAGCTGGAGCGAAATAAAAGAGGAAAAGAGAGAATAACAAAATGGGAATGGATGGCAAAAAAGTTGAAGAGGCAGTTCATCCCTGGTGATTATGAGTTAGACCTACTAAAGAAAATGCAAGGGTTGAGGCAATCAAGTAAGTCTGTAAAAGAATACATAGAAGAGTTTCATAAAATTATGATCAGAATAGGCCACTCAGAGGCCAACAAGGAGAAGGTAGCCCGTTACATTAATGGGTTACGAGCAAGTATTCAAGAAGAATTAAGTCTAGTCCGGATGACCACCATAGAGGACGCTTACCAATTTGCCCTAAAGGTTGAAGAAAAGCTCAATAGGAGGTTTGAGAACAAGCAAAGAGGAAGAGGTCATGGCGAAAGAACCGGCGGCAGGACCAGTGGAAGAAGAAATGAAGATCCTCAGAAGAATGGAGAAGGTAGCAGTAATCAGGAACAAAGGAGAGAAAATACCTACCGTCCTCGTAATCAGAATAATGATTACCGAGGGGGAAGGGGCAGAGCTGGACGTGGCTAGGGAAGAGGAAGATTTCATGGAACTTGTTTCCAGTGTGGAGAAGAGGGACATCACCAATACGAGTGTCCACAACAACGAGAAAGGAATAATAGGAGGCCGAAAGGAAATGCCAGAGCCACGGTCACTGATGAAGATGCTGGATCTGAGCATTCTAAAGAAGTAGAGAGAGGAGAAGTAATGATCACGAGGAGAGTCCTACTGAATGAAGAGGGGGCCACAGATCAGAGGAAAATCTTATTTCGCACAAGGTGTAAATGCGCGGGTAAGATTTGCAATATTATTATTGACAATGGTAGCATGGATAACCTAGTTTCAGAAGGAATGGTTACAAAGCTACAACTAGAGAGGAAGAGACACCCGCATCCATATCGGATCGCGTGGTTGCAGAAAGACCATAAGGTGTTGGTCAATGAACAATGCCTAGTAAAATTTAGTATTGGGAATTACCATGATGAGGTCCTGTGCGACATCCTGCCCATGGATGCATGCCATTTGCTGTTGGGAAGGCCATGGCAGTTTGATAGGTGTGCGGTTCATGATGGTCATGCCAACACCTACTCCATGACAAAGAATGGAATGCATCATAAGCTGAAACCCCTAAAGGAGGTGGAAGAAAAGGTATGTGGCAGTGCCAAAATTTGCTTGGTTGACGAGAGAAAATTTTTAGATGATTTGAAGCATGAACATATGTGTTATGCATTAATTCCTAGAGTCAGGGAGAAAGAATGCAAAGATACCCCGGCAGAAGTCCTAGATCTGTTGGAGGAATTTCTAGATATTATATCTGATAATGTGCCTGAGGGTTTACCCCCAATAAGGAAGATCAGTCACCATATCGATTTGGTGCCAGGATCAAGCTTGCCCAATAAAGCTACACATAGAATGATGCCTGTAGAAATTGAGGAGCTAAACAGGCAGGTCCAGGAGTTGCTGGAGAAGGGACTGATTCGAGAAAGCTTGAGTCCATGCGTAGTGCCTGCAGTGCTAGCGCCAAAGAAATATGGAGAGTGGAGAATGTGTACAGACTCTCGAGCCATCAACAAGATCACAATAAAATATAGATTTCCATTGCCAAGAATGGATGACATAATGGACTGTTTGAGTGGAGCCAAGTACTTCACCAAGATTGATCTCAAGAGTGGTTACCATCAGATCCGTGTCAGAGAAGGAGATGAGTGGAAGACAGCCTTCAAGACCAGAGAGGGTTTGTATGAGTGGTTGGTCATGCCATTTGGGCTGTCCAATGCACCAAGTACCTTCATGCGGCTGATGAATGAGGTACTGAAAGAGTTTTTAGGAAAATTTGTCATTGTCTATTTAGATGATATATTAATATTTAGAAGAACCCTGGAGGAGCACCTGATGCATATCAGAAGGGTTTTTGAGAAGTTGTGGGAGGAGCAGTTATTAATTAATCTAAAAAAGTGTAATTTTGTAAAGGAGTTAGTATACCTAGGATTTGTAATCTCAGTAGAAGGTCTAAAAATGGACCCAGAAAAGGTGAGAGCTATCATCGAATGGCCTACTCCGAGAAGCACAACAGAGGTAAGATCATTTCATGGTCTAGCCAGCTTTTACAAAAAATTCATTAGAAATTTTAGCAACATTTGTGCACCCCTCACAAAAACAATGAGAGGGGATAAGAAGGAATTTAAGTGGACCTTAGGAGCAGATAGGAGCTTTGATCTATTGAAGAAGAAGGTCATAGAACAACCTGTTTTGGCACTCCCAGACTTTAACAAGGTATTTCAGGTAGATTGTGATGCCAGTGGTAGTGCAATAGGAGCTGTACTGAGTCAGGAAGGCAGGCCTGTTGCTTACTTTAGTGAGAAACTCAATGATGCTCAAAAAAAGTATTCAGTTTATGATCAGGAGTTTTATGCAATAGTTCAGGCTCTAAAGAAGTGGAGGCATTATTTGTTGCCAAAAGAGTTTGTTCTATTTACTGATCATCAGGCATTACAGTACATTAACAGCCAAACAAAACTGAATCAGAGGCACTTGAAGTGGGTTGAGTTTCTCCAAAGTTATACCTTTGTGTTGAAGCATAGAAGTGGAAAGTCAAATAGAGTTGCAGACGCCTTAAGTAGAAGGCAGAATTTGCTGATTAAAATGACAGTGGAAGTGGTAGGATTTGAAGAACTGAAAGGTTTGTACCCTGAAGATCCTGATTTTGCAGAAGCCTGGACGGCTTGCTTGACACCTATTACTGTGGACAGGACAAAGTGGTTGGATTTTCTAATCCAAGATGGAATGTTGTTCAGGGGAAGTAAATTATGCATTCCAAGGAGTTCCATGCGGGAAAATTTAGTCAAGGAGAAGCACAACGGGGGACTGGCTGGACATTTTGGTCGGGATAAGACCATTGCCCTGGTGAGTGAGAACTACTACTGGCCGCAACTATAGCAAGATGTGAAAAGGTTTGTGCAATGTTGCAGAATATGCCAGATGGCGAAAGGCATGAAGCAGAACACAGGATTATATCAGCCGTTACCTGTACCTGAGAGGCCATGGGAGGACATCAGCATGGATTTCATTCTTGGATTACCGAGAACACAGAGGGGAAATGACTCCGTATTTGTGGTGGTTGATAGATTCTCCAAGATGGCACATTTTATTCCCTTCCAGAAAACAAGTGACGCGGTTCACATTGCAGGGTTATTTTTCAAGGAAGTGGTACGACTTCACGGTCTACCAAAAAGCATAGTTTCTGACAGAGATACAAAGTTTGTTGGTTATTTCTGGAGAACATTGTGGAAGAAGTTGAAGACAGATCTGAAGTTCAGTTCTACATACCACCCACAGACTGATGGATAGACAGAGGTGGTAAATAGAAGTCTGGGTAATTTATTAAGATGCTTGATAGCAGATAAACCCAAGGGATGGGATTTGGTTTTGTCGCAGGCAGAATTTGCATACAACAATTCTATCAACAAGAGTACAAACAAATCCCCATTCCAAGTCATATATGGAAACAACCCAAGAAATGTTTTTGAGCTGAGGAAATTAGAGAAAGGGGAAAAGTGCAGTGCCGAGGCTGAGGAATTTGTGAAACAGATGAAAAGCCTGCATGAAGAAGTGAAGAAACAAATTACAAAAATGAATACTCAGTATAAGAAAAGAGCAGACCAAAAGCGACGGTTCAAAGAGTTCGAAGTGGGAGATGAAGTCATGGTCCATCTCAGAAAAGAAATATTTCCAGCCAAAACTTATAACAAGTTGAAGATGAAGAAGTTTGGGCCATGCAGAATACTGGAAAAATGGGATTCAGGCAATGCATATGAAGTGGAATTGCCAAATGGGCTTGAAATTTTGCCTATTTTTAACATATCAGATTTAGTGGAATACCATGAGGGAGACAGTACAGAGGCACCAAGTACAGAGTTATGGAGCATTCCAGCGTCTAACCCAACCACCGACGAGATCGAGGAAATATTAGATACTCATGAAGGCAGAAGCACCAGGAACAAATAGTATTCTGAATATTTGATCAAGTGGAAGGGCAGACCTGTAGAAGATGCAACTTGGTTGTCAAAGACAGAGGTTGACCACCTGGGTCTTCCTCTCAAAGATCAGAAGTGAGGATCACTTCTCAATCCACCCCGGGTGTCTGATGCAGGAGCATCCGAGGGCAGCAGAGCAATCTTGCATCAACCAAATTTTTCTAAGTGTTTTGCAAAGAAAAAAATATGTGTCGCGATATTGTGACCAAAACAGGAGATAGAGAAGCGACGGACAGAATGTCACGAAATCATGACCAAAGCAGGGAAGCAAAGGCATGGAGGACAGAAGGTCATGAAATCATGACATGTCGTGAAATCATGACATGTCACGAAATCATGACCAAAGCAAGGAGCAAAGGCATGGAGAACCGAAGGTCGCAAAATCATGACCAAAGCAGGGAACAAAGGCACGGAGGACCGAAGGTTGCGAAATATTTCGTGACATGTCACGAAATCATGACCAAAGTAAGGAGCAAAGGCACGGAGGACAGAAGGTCATGAAATCATGACCAGAGCAGGGAGCAAAGGTGCTGAGGATAGAAGGTCACGAAATCTTGACATGTCATGATTTCATGACCAAAACTAAAGAATGGAGGCACAACTTGGTGGAGAATAGATCTAGCACAAGACAGGAAACAAGAATAACAAGAGCCAAATTCCTTATTCAGTAGCTTCAGAAAGATTTACAGAGAATATACAGCAATCTACCATTTTGCCAACCCCTTCTCCTTACAATTCTTGGGTTTTTATCGAGGTCCCGACCCTCTGTGTTTTCAAACTTTCCATGATCTGCAATTGCCACCTGGAACAATACTGGAAAGTTGCATTGATGAGACTCTGGGTGAGGTGTGTGACTATCTGCCATAACCACTGAGATCTTCTTCTAGAACTGCTACTTCGTTGCTAGTTGCTATAAATGCGTCTCTAGATATCATGCGCGAGTGGCCAACATGCTTGTTGGAATCTTTCTCTGAAACTGCTGCTTCACTACCGCTAGATTTCCGTGCACGAAGGGACACATTTATGAAATCTTGGAGTGCATGTTTTTCTATTTGGTCGCGATATCGTGACATGTCATGATATTGCAACAATTTCCTTTCTGTGCTTTCTTTCTCTTGCTTCGGTCATGATATCATGACATGTCGCAATATCATGACATTTCTTCCTTCATGCCTTCTCACTTTTTCTTTGGTCACGATATCACGACATGTCACGATATCACGATGTTTTTCTATTGCGCCTCCGTTCTTCAGTTTCGGTCATGAAATCGTGACATGTCATGATTTCACGACCAAAACTGAAGAACGGAGGTGCAATAGAAAAACGTCGCGATATCACATGTTGTGATATTGCGACCAAAGCAGAAGCAAGAAGGCATGAAGGAAGAAATGTCATGATATTGCGACATGTCACGATATCATGACCGAAGCAGGAGAAAGAAAGCACAGAAAGGAAATTGTCGCAATATCGTGACATGTCACGATATCGCAACCAAACAGAAAAACATGCACTCCAAGCTTTCATAAATGCGTCCCTTTGTGCACGGAAAGCTAGTGATAGTGAAGCAGTAGTTTCAAAGAAAGATTCCAACAAGCATGTTGGCCACTCGCGCATGATATCTAGAGATGCATTTATAGCAACTAGCAACGAAGCAGCAGTTCTAGAAGAAGATCTCGGTGGTTATGGTAGCCAGTCATACACCTCACCCAGAGTCTCATCAATGCAACTTTCCGATGATTGTTCCAGGTGGCAATTGTAGATCATGGAAAGTTTGAAAACATAGAGGGTTGGGACCTCGATAAAAACCCAAGAATTGTAAGGAGAAGGGGTTGGCAAAACGGCAGATTGTTGTATATTCTTTGTAAATATTTCTGAAGCTACTGAATAAGGAATTTGGCTCTTGTTATTCTTGTTTCCTATCTTGTGCTAGATCTATTCTCCACCAAGTGTCTGATGCAGGAGCATCCGAGGGCAGCAGAGCAATCTTGCATCAACCAAAATTTTCTAAGTTTTTTGTAAAGAAAAAAATATGTGTCGTGATATTGCGACCAAAACAGGAGATAGAGAAGCGGTGGACAGAATGTCGCAAAATCGCGACCAAAGCAAGGAAACAAAGGCGTGGAGTACAGAAGGTCACAAAATCGTGACATGTTGCGAAATTGTGACCAAAGTAGGGAGCAAAGGCATGGAGAACCGAAGGTCACGAAATCACGACATGTCGTGATTTTGCGACATGTCATGAAATCGCGACCAAAGCAAGGAACAAAGGGGCGGAGGACCGAAGGTCGTGAAATCGCGACCAAAGCAGGGAGCAAAGGCGCGGAGGACAGAAGGTCATGAAATCATGACCAGAGTAGGGAGCAAAGGTGCAGAGGATGGAAGGTCACGAAATCATGACAAGTCTTGATTTTGTGACCGAAACTAAAGAACGGAGGCGCAATAGAAAAACGTCGCGATATCACGACATGTCGCGATATTGCGATCAATGTGGAAACGAGAAGGCATGAAGGAAGAAATGTCATGATATCATGACATGTCACGATATCATGATCGAAGTAGGAGAAAGAAAGCACAGAAAGGAAATTGTCACGATATCGCGACATGTCGCGATATCGTGACCAAACAGAAAAACACGCACTCCAAGCTTTCATAAATGCGTCCCTTCGTGCATGACAAGCTAGCGATAGTGAAGCAGCAGTTTCAGAGGAATATTCCAACAAGCATTTTGGCCACTCATGCATGATATCTAGAGACACATTTATAGCAACTAGCAACGAAGCAGCAGTTCCAGAAGAAGATCCCAATGGTTATGGCAGCTAGTCGCGCACCTCACCCAGAGTCTCATCAATGCAACTTTCTAGTATTGTTCCAGGTGGCAATTGCAGATCGTGGGAAGTTTGAAAACACAAAGGGTCGGGACCTCGATAAAAACCCAAGAATTATAAGGAGAAGGGGTTGGCAAAATGGTAGATTGCTGTATATTCTCTGTAAATATTTTTGAAGCTACTGAATAAGGAATTTGGCTCTTGTTATTCTTGTTTCCTGTCTTGTGCTAGATATGTTCTCCACCATCTAAGACACTCTTTCCTAATCTATAGATGTACCCATGGTGGTACATTGTCATGTACCAAATAATGTAATATATTCCAACACCCCCTTGTATTACATTATTTGGTTCTTGAGAACTTTGGTCTTCAATATGGATCTTCTTCTTCTTTCTCGAACTTGTGCTCTTCTTTGTCATTTTCTTCAATTTTCTTGATGTATGTATCTTGATCAATCAACTGATTAGTATTTTCATAAAATACTACATTTTCTAAAAGAGCTTTAGCTTCATGTAATTTTGTATCATCTTCTTGGTTCTTGTATCTCATGTATCTCTTGAGCTAGATGCCCCTTTTGATTTCCTTCTCTGTATTGTGGTTGGTATTGGTACTTGTTGTGATGATTTGTATTGGTTATGATTTTACCGAGGTTGAGACAACCTATTTGGTTGGCCTCCTAAATTAGTTTGGTATCTCTGATATTGATTCCTTGGATTGAATCTGTAGTAGCTGGTACTATGTCCTCCTCTCTTGCAAATTTGACAATACCTGTCATTCCACTTTCCTTTGCTTCTTGGAAATGAAGCAACATTCCTTTGTGAGTTATCTTTTGAGACTAATGCATTATTACTCATTTCATCCTGTACTAAATTTTCCACTTCGTATTCCTGTAAAATATTCACTAGATCATCAAAAGAAGTTTCCTTACTTAGAAGTTGTAAGGATGTTACTAGATGCTTGTAATTCTCTGGAAGTGCCCTCAATATGACTTGAACAAGAAATTTGTCCTCTACTTTTTCTCCTAGGGTTAATAACTTCCCTTTTATGTCTGCTACCCTTCTTAGAAATAGTTCAATAGTTTCTCCACTTTTGACCTTCAAAGAATGCAATTGTGTTTGTAGATTTAAGATGGTAGCTTTATTTTTCCCTTCAAATATTTTTTCTAAGGTATCCCATGCATCTGTGGATGTTCCTACTGAACTGATATATGGTTGTATGTCATCTAAAATTGCAAAAGTTATGATCATAAGGGCTTTTGCTTCATCCTCCTCATATTTATGTATATCTCTTTCTTTAGTAGGTTTGGTCTTTGCTCCCTTAACTATATCCCAAATATTTTCTACTATTAATATTGATCTTACTTTATTTTTCCATGTGGTATAGTTAGGACCTTTGAGCAATTGGGATTCAGATAGAAAAAGTTTGTTTGTAGTTGTCATGAGTAGACTACCTTGTGACTCCCTAATGTTGGAAATAGAATGCAATTCCAATCCTTTACAAATCTTCAAATGAACTATCAAATGTAGTCCTAGGTAGAATCCCTTTTATCTCCCAAAATTGTGGATAAAATATTTAATTCTAAATTTCATATACTATTTTTGATGTAGAAATCCTTATACCTCCAAAATTAGAAATTTAGAAATTTTAAAAATAATATTTGCAATATTTTGTAATTCTAATTTGATGTAGAATCCTTATTTCTCCAACCTTATTTAATTTACAAATATTTAATTGGTTTTGTAAACTATGGTATGCAATTTTACAAAACTCCAATATAGCCTTCAAATTCAGAAAATGCTCTTCAAAAATATAATTATAGGCTTCAAAATAATAATATGATTTTCTAAGGTTATAAAAATGCTTATCACTCCACTTTTACTTTTAATAAACTTTGACCTTAGAATATATTCCCTTCTTATTCCTCCTATCAATATAAAACTTTAATATATGATAAAATGCTATGATAAATACCTCAATTATTTAGGCGCTCCTTGCTGGTCTTGTTGGGCACTTTTCTCTCTGGTCAAACTTGCTTGGAATGCTTCGTATGACTCTTCAAAGATGCTTTGACCTTCTTTAATGCTTCTCCTCTTGTATTTTCTATGTAAGGCACTGGAAAAATTTCTATATTAATACCTTTATGGCTATATGAGTGCTTCACCTTTCTTTGGATGTGTGCCACATGGTGTAGATGTTATTTGACTCCTTGTCTTCCTTTCTTGGTGGTGCTAACATTCATGAATAGAATAAAGTGGACACTTTTCACCTTTTTCCTTGCAACTTGGGAGTTACATAGTCTTCTTGGGCGCTTGGATAATAATGAAGAATATTTGAATGTTTGAGCACTCTTTTCTCATGTAGAGTTACATTCAACCTTATGCACCAACTTCTATCTTTAGTTCCAAGTGGAGATATTCCCTTATTTTGGAAGAGACAAGTGTAATCAACTCTTTGTGCATGCACTCTTTTTCCAAATGTATGGATTGTAAGGCTTTTGAATGCCTTTGCTCTTCCCAAAATTATTCTTGCTCCTTGTAAAACATATTCTAGCTTCTTGAAAATGTATTCTTGTTGAGTTTTCTCCTTCCTTTGGATGATGGTGGACTTGCTCATGGATGGCTTCAACCAAATACCTTCTTGTATGCTTCAATGGTGGCCCTATGGTAATCACTATGGTAGTTTATTTTTCTTCTTTGATAATGCACCCTGTATTTTCTTTCTCTTGTAATATACCCTATTTTGAATGGTTGTAATAGTACTTTTGTAGGTTGTGGATGACGTTCTCTACCTTCTTGGGCTGGCCAAAACTTGAGCCTAATGGCTTCTCTTTCTTATGCTCTTTTTTGGTGCTTTTTCCTACAAGTGGGTGGACGTATGATGGAGTATTTGCCCCCCTATAATCTGCTGTCGAATGGTGCTTTATGTAGTGGTGGTTTTCACCACTTCCTTGGTGGTTTTCTATACCACTCCCAACTATAAATATAATGTTTTTAAACACCTAAAATCTGCCCAAATTTGGAGCTCTTTTCCTTTTCAAAATCTATTGTACTTTGAGGGTTATTTTCCCTCACAAACATAGAATATTTTGCTTCTTCTTTCACTTTAAAATTCAGCATATACTAACACTTATAACTCCTTTAATAAATCAATCTAATGCTGCTATAATATTTCAAATTTATCAGATAATAAAGTGGTTCTATCCCACTAATCAATGTTAAATAAATCTGATTTTCTCTTATTAAAAAACAACATATAATCAACTTCTTATCACTCCAATTAAACTTGTAATTTTGTTGTTATAATATGCAATTTTTCTATAAAATAAATGGTGTGAAATAGTGTCCTTTCTTAGCTTAATGACACCTTAAAATATTCTTCTTTGATAGCTCTAAATGGCTCCAAAATCTGATGCTTTAAAACTCTTAATAAACTCCTTTAAAAATTCTGCAATAGTAATCTATATGGCATCAATTTTACACACCTTTTGTAGCTTCTTCCTTTGTAGCTTACTGTCTTGTATTTTCTGGATTTTCACCCTTCAATTTTCTGTTAGTAGATCCTTCAATTTGCAGCAATAATGGCTACCTCAAAGCTTGCTTTCTTTTCTTCTAAACATGTGCTTTCTTCTCCTTCAAATATGTGCTTTCTAACTTTGATTTTTATAGCTTCAAATGTTGTCCAAATGCACTCCAAATATGCAATAAACCTCCTTCGTAGGTGCTTCTACTAATACTTATGCTTTTCTGTCCAAATATATCTCAAATATTTCCCAAAGATTCTTTAAAATGCAGCTAATTTTGTTCTTACAATGCTGCCCAAAAATGCAGCTTAAACACCTTCTAATTGTTATTCATAAAATCTGATTTGATGAAGTTTACTAACCTTCAAATTTGCTGCTCTCTTTTCTATCAAGCCTTCTCTTAGTTGGCTGTCCAAATATTCCTTGAAAGCTTCTCCAAAGCTTTTCAATATGCAACTTTCTACTTCTACTTTTTGCAGTCCTTTTTCCTTTCAACTTTTCTTCTAAAAATCAGCAACTTGTGCTTTTACAAATTAGCCTACAAAACTTGTGTGGCTATCTTCAAATTTCTCAAATTTATGGCCTATGCAATATTCTTGCTTTCTTCTGACTTCTTGCTAAATTTTATCTTCAAATATGACCTCTATCTCTATCTTCTCTCTCAAGAATTTGAATATCTTGAGTTCTTCAAAATCTTCTTCAAATTTGATAAACTTCTTGCCAAATCCTTTTCCTTGTGGGCTTGTTGTTGGATGGTGATAATTATCCCAATTTATTCTAGTCAGGTACTCTTTCTACTTGCAATATTCTACCATGAAATCTACTTCAAATCTCCTTCAATAATGGTTGCTTCAACTTCTTCAATAAGGCTTTTCTGTAGCCTTCTTTTCTTCTTCAAAATCTTCTTTAGACCTCTATTCTTGGGTCTTCTAATTCTGCAACATTCAAATCTATTTTCAATGAAACCTTACCTTGGTTTCTTCAATTTTCCACTATGGGAAATTCTTCAATGAGATCTCTTTTTGGATCTCCAAAATCTACAATAGGACTTTCAATAGTCCTTCTATCTTTAGTCTTCAATCTTTAATTTGTTGCTTCAATCTTCAATCTTCAATCTGTTGCTTCAATATACAATAGGAATTTCAATAGTCCTTCTATATTCAATATTCAATCTATTGCTTCAATCTACAATAGGACTTTCAATAGTCCTTCAATATTCAATCTTCCAATCTTGGAAGTTCTTCAATATGACCTCTCTTAGGGTCTCTTCAATCAATAGTCTTGCAATGAGAACCTCTCCTTGGTTCTTCTCAATATTCAATTGGGGCCTTCTTCTTGGACCTCCTTCAATGTCTATTTTTTGCAATAGAACTTAAGCAACAATAATATATTCAAAGTTCCAAAAATAATAATCTTCACTAGCTATAACTAGTGGAATCAAATCAATGTTGAATCCTAGTCTTCACAGGTGTTCCTTCAACCTTGTGGAAATATTCTAGCCAATCAATAATCTGGAATCTATATTCTTTCAATCAATCAAATTTATCAATAGGACCTCTTCTAAGGGTCTCTAAATCTTCAATATCAAGGTCTATCTTCAAGACCTATAAATTTTCTTCTATTCCGATTTTGCTCTTGGAATAGGTAAATCTTTAACTTTCACTAGTTTTCTTTCAACCTAGTGAGAAATGCTATCTTCTCTGGTTTTATTTTCCAATATTGATTCTCTGGATTCTCTTTCCAGAGGTAATTTCCTTTATCTTCTCTAGTTTCTCTTTCCAGAGGTAATTTTCCTTTATCTTCTCTAGTTTCTCTTTCCAGAGGTAATTTCCTTTATCTTTACTGGTCTCTTCTTAACTAGTAGAAATTTCCTTCCTTCCAATCTATATAATAACTTCTATCAAACAATCTCAAAGCCAACAAATTTTGCAAGGGGCAGGTCCAAAGGTGCATCTGGTTTGCAAAAATGCAGCAATGGTGTTGAATGATGAAAAACTAGAATAGTTTCTAGTGGCTCTCTCAATTCCTATCTAGACCTATTGTGGCTAGATCTACCGTGGCTCTGATACCACTGTTAGATTTTAATGAATAACCACTCAATAATATGGCCACTAAATCAATAATACTCAACTCAATATGAAGGAAATAATAATGCTAAGCAAATAAGCTTATATTCAGAATATGAAATAACTCCAATATTGCTAATGGCAAATGCTAAAAAATACAATAAACTCTTATTGAATAAAAGACCTCAAATACATCATATTACATCACCTTCCATTGCTCCATGGGTGATGTCCCATCTCTTGATCTTCCCTTTGTGATACTATTCTATTACAATTGCACATCCATATATAGGATGGAATGTGACTCTTCATATGGTGTTTCTTGGCCTACACTCTTCCTATGACTCTTCATATTCCTATTCTAATGACACATGTACATAGGGACAACTATGCACATTTACATTGCCAAAATATCATTGCACACTTGTGCATTTATTACATTGCATAAAGTAAATACTTTCATCCTAATCTAAGACACTCTTTCCTAATCTATAGATGTACCCATGGTGGTACATTGTCATGTACCAAATAATGTAATATATTCCAACAAGCTACACAACCACTCACCCATCCTCATGGTAGAATTCACTCCTCCATATCCCATGACCACATCATCCACAGTTTACTCCAGTTCCACTTCCCATCCTCCATTCTGGTCATGCACAAGAAGGAATCACCCTCTTTCCATAATTGAACTACAATAACTCATAGCTGCACCTTCATCCACATATGGGATATGCACAACATGCACATTCATTTCAATAGGGTCACTTAACTTGGTATGCACATATAACTCACCATGCACATCCAGTTTAATGTGCACACATATCTAGTGATAATCACGAGGAGAGCTTATCTTCCTTTTGTAAGCATGCACCTTCAATGATAAGATCAATGCAAAGGTGAAACATCAGTTAATCCCACATAACTGATTAAGCCACTACTACGTCCATTCCCATTGGGAAATATATAAATGCACTCTCTTATCCTTCTTGGAGCATGAGGATGGTATATACATAAAATTATTTCTGAAATCCTAAGCCCACTTTACATTCAAATGCCCAATGTAAATCACATGCAACCATCCATATTCCATTCTAGACACTAACCGTAACACCCCATAGTCCCAGATTTAACTTTCATATGTGAAGGGACACCACAACCCACGATCATCTAACCTCAAACAATCTTATTTTGTGGTCATCTAGACCCAAACGATCATCATCCAACCCACATGTAAACTTCCAAACGCAGCATAGTGAAGCTCGATGCATCACGATGCAACCTGATATATCACAACACAACAAAAATAAAAATGATAACAAAATAAGGCTAAGATCTATTTATGCATTATTTAATACTTCCCTTTTTATGGATCTCTAGTACCTTTTGCATTTCTAGTTTTTAATATGGTTTTAGAACTAGACCTCACTTTGGGAGGTCCGAAAAGTATTATTGACCAGTTGCATTTCACTTGTATGCAAGTATATAAATTCAGAGTGAGTAGACCCATACACCAATCTAGACCTAGATGCAACAATAGGGGATCCCAACACTTGGTTTTCCAACCCTAAGCAGTTAAATATTGCAACCTTCTGACATCTAAACAGTTAGAGTATACAACCATCGGACCCCTTGACGATCAACTTCCAAACATATATTTGAGTGATTAGGTGTAAATCTAGTAAACGTAGACACATATGTAGACCTAGATCTAGATACCCAAGATCTAGTAGACCCAAATCCATTAAAAGCAATGATCACAATAAAATCCACCCCTCTAGTGTTGCAGCAGCAAAAGGACCTAGGCACCATTGTTGTTTGTAAAAATGGAATCAATCCTCTAAATGCTTATAAAACCCCTATGAGGGTTAATATTGTAATCAGATAGGACAAAAGCATATACACATAATACATACATATTTTCATGTTTTATTTACTTGCTTTATATGGTATATCTTTTTATCATCTATAGATTGAGTGCTTGTTTTTTGAACCAAGTAGGAAAGAGGAGTCATATTAATCCAATGTTTGGTAAGGCTTACAAAGAATTGTAGGTCTATGATACATTGGATTAATAAGGCTTCACTACCCTTAATATATCATCCTGAATTACTTAATATATCATCAAACATATTTGGTTGTTCTCATCCCTTGTCTAGCACATATACAAAAATTTATAAACACATGAGATGTAGGACATGGGATGTTTATTACGTTGATGATATATGAGTTAATTAGGAATTTTGTGATAGGAATGTTTCCAAATGTTCTAGTCATGATGGAAGAAGTCCTTTATCCATTAATAGGCATATTCATGAAGGATCGCACAAATGGATAGATAATTTTTGCCTATCTAGGTGTCACATGGGACCACATGACATGGTCAAATAAAAATATTTATGATATAATATTCTAGAATGTATTGTTTATGGTACCCACCATGGTTAGGGGTTCCTAGTATCCACTAACTAGCACACTTTGCAAGAAATTACAAGGCTATAATAAATTGGATATACTAGGGACCCTTGAGCCTAGTCAACACATTGGGCAATACAATGTGTCATATATGCAAATTTGGGTTTGATTGAGTGCTTTCTTATTGAACCAAGCAAAATAAGAGGAGCCCTATTAATCCAGTGTTTGGTAAGGATTACAAAGAGTTGTAGGTCTATGAGACATTGAATTAATAAGACTTCACTACCTAAGTGGTTTACCAAATGAGCAACCCTTGATGAATTTAATGATTGTATGTCATGACTATTTGATAGGCCATGCCGAGATAGTAAAATTATCCTTTGTTGCATGATATATCTACAAAAAAAATAAATAATTATAGTACATCAAAGGAATATATCCATGCCTTAAGAGGGCCTATTAAATAATCTTGAGCATTGATGATAACCAAGAGTTTTGATGAAAGTTAAGTTGATATTTGATTTATTTATAAATATAAAGGTGATGTGAGGGTTGTTTAAGAGAACTAAAATTTGATATAATTGAGGTACGGTTAATGTGAATTATCATGATTATATCATATTATTGGGATAGAAGAAAGGGATAAGGTCAACTTATCAAGGTTGTGAATGATCGCGTCAGACATCACTTAACCCAATAGAGGGAGAAGAAGAGAAGAAATTTTAGTAAAGAGAAATAGGAAATTAGAAGAAAACAAGTATTGAAAATCATTGATAATTCTCTTAGAAGATATTTGGGTGCTTTTAGAGACACAATGGAAAGAAAAATGACTATTTATGCTATATTATGCATGGAAATGGATCTCAACCAGCCTTTGTTGGTAGAGGTGGAACTTGAACTTGGACTATCTTGGATTCAACAGCTAGATTATATGGTGTTTCCCTTCAGGTGTAGATTTTGTCATAAATATGGGAATTTGGCTTGGTCCTTCCCAAATAATATGAACATAAAAATAGAGGCTCCTCTAGGAACTTTAAATATTCCTAAGAAAGGTAAGTCAATAGGTAATAAAGAAGCAACCAATATTTATTAGGGTAGAGAAGCACAGGGAGATGGTTTTGAACAACCCAAAAGATAGACAAGGTAAAAGAAAAAAATGGTAAAGCGCAAACCCAACTCAAGCCCTCAAATAGCTATGAGGTCTTCAAGACACTAGTGGAGTAGGAAGAAGAAAAATTCATGGAAGGAGTGGATGGAAATAATGAAAATAATAACAACCATGTTCAAGCCCCTCTTTTGGCTCCTCCTATCTTGGAGAAAGTAATAGAGTGCATTGAGTTACCACAATTAGATATTATTGGGATATTGATAGTGCATGACCAAGAGCAACCTGTTGGAATATGTAATGCAACATTGTGTAAATTATTCTTAGACTAAAATATAAAGTCTAAAGAATAATATTTGAATTAGAATATAATTCTATCTTATGTAAAATATTCCCACCCAATTAATAAATAAATTAAGGGTGCTAGGAATATTTAATTTCTTAGGAAAAAGTTATTTCCTTTTTTAGCAAATATTAGAAAGTAACTAATCACTTTCTAATATTTGATAGATGCCACTTATCACATATCTCAAAGATTATATTGTGATAAAATTAGAAATTAACTAAACCACTTTCTAATATTTGATAGATTGTGATAAAATTAGATTGTGATAATATTTAGGGTTGTAGTAGAAAAGCTTCTCTTTAAATAGGGGTTTTTTCTACTACATATAAACATATCTTGTCATATTGACTTGTGTTGTAGTATATGTTGATACATATTGTTGCATAACATTGAAGCATTATTGTACTATTGAATCGTTGAGTAATATAGTGAGCTTCATAGTGGATGTTTCCCTTATTCATTTGAAGTAGGGTTTTACCACTCGATATTTGTGTTGTGGGTTTACCTCTTTTATGTGTGATTGATATTGTGGAGCATTATTCGATCTTGGGAAGACTTTGCTTGGCTCACATTTGGTATCAGAGTGGTTGGGATCTCCATCATGTGTCTTCAATCCTTTGAGGTAAAAAACCATTAAGGTATTTTTTATTTTTTTGCATACATTTGATATTTGGGTATTTTATGTAAACTTATTTTGTAAATCTGCCATTAGGGTTTATAGATTTATTATGTTTTTAGATCTAGTTGTTAGATCTTTTGCAAATAGTATTTTCATTTTAAATCTATAATTTTTTTTTGGCATTAAGCTTTTGCTGGAAAGGTTTTTGGAGCCAAACGGACCCCATGGTTGCATCCAGAAGACCCAAAAACCCCTATTTCCATATATAGTCATTTTTTTTATTTATTTAAAAAAAAAAAATAGTCGGCTATATATATATATATATATATATATATATATATATATATATATATATATATATATATATAATAGTTTTGCTTTATAAAAAAAAAAAAGTTTTGTTTTTTTTTTTTAAACAAAAAACAATTTTGCTTTATAAAAAAAAACAGTTTTTGTTTTTTTTTTAAGTTTTGCTTTATAAAAATCTTTAAACTTTTTCATGCCATTTTTTTTTATTAATAAAATAAATTTTATTTATTTAATTGCATTTTTTTAAGCAATTTTTTGTATTAAAAATTATTATTATTCTCCTTAAAATACAATATTTTTTTGTCTCACATTAACAATGGTTGTTTGTGAGTTTGCTTATTTTGCAAGGTTATCCAAGTATGTTTTGGAGTATACAAGGCAATTTCAGATCAACTTTTTCACTCTCTTCCCCTATTTTTATTAATTTCTTCTAATATCTCTCCAGTATTTGCTTGAAGCATACTGTAAATTAATATAACTTGTATCTCTCATTATGAAAGTAAAAGAGAATGAAAGTGAGAGTGAGAGAGAGAGAGAGAGAGTGTGTGTGTATTTGTGTTTTGATTTGTGTATCCACTATCTTTTTTTCATCTTTCTTACATTTTGCATCTTAACTAATCTAACTACTAACTTGCTACTAAACAATCTACTAACCAATTAACTTGCAATTTTCTAATTTTCATACTAATCAAAAAGGTTAAAAATTAATCAACTTCATAACCACAACTTTAGTATTTGATTAAAATTTACTTAATATTACAACATAGTTTATATTTGCTAAACACGTATTGAATCCAAAAGAATCCGCTCTATCGATAGCAAGTCCTTTTCGGGTCCTCGTACCCGTACCCTTTTGGGTAGCTTGGTTGACCTTGGGTGAGATGAATTGTCAATTCATTAAGCTATAGCAAAACCTAAAATGAACACTAACTTACTAACTTATTGACTATCTAACATTTAACAAATGTTTTATGTTTCAATTCAAGTTAGTTTATTTTGTTGCAAGATGATTGTTATGGTTAGTTACCTTTTTATTGCAATTTAATCTATTGCAAGTTGATCTTGGTTTATTTCCTTTATTCAATTGCAATATGGTTATAGTTGTTTATTGCAAGATAGTTATAGTAGTTCATGATGATGTTGATTATCATCATGAAGGAAATTGGCTTTGAGCAATTTGGTCCTTCACGTTTGCTCTCTGATAATCAATCAGCTATTGCCCTGGCTAAAAATCCTGTAATGCATCAAAGGGCAAAGCATGTTAAAATCCAAGCCCACTTTATTAGAGAGAAGGTATTGGATGAGACTATTCAGTTGGAGTATTGCCCATCATCTTCTAATTCTGCTTATTTATTCACCAAACCTCTTCCCAAGGAGCAGTTTTGTAAGCTAAGGGACTCACTTGGTTTGGTGAAGTTGTCCTCAAGGGGGAATGAAGTGTAGTTACACTTGTGTGATGACAACTTCATCCTTATGAGGTGTTTTGTGTTATATATATGATTTGATCTTCGATGGTATAATTGCTTTTTGCATCTCTTTTGAACATGGTACTTTCTTGTTTGCCTTGTGCAACTTTTATACATGTTACTTTGTAGATGGAATTGTGCAATTATGGTATATGATGCAATTGCTTTATGCGGCTCTTTTACATGGTACTTTCTTGTTGCCTTGTGCAACTTTGTACATGTTTTTTTATGTAGTTGGCATTATGCAATTGGTTTATCATGGTACTTTCTTGTTAGCATTTATGCTACTTTTGTACATTATATTTTATGGTTAGCTTTATGCAAACGGTGTGCACACTTTATTATTTTTATATACCTTATGCAACTCTTGTACATGGTACTTTTTTGTTAGCCTTGTGCTACTTTTGTACATGGTACTTTAGATTTTGCATTATCATGGTACTCCTTGTTTGCTTTATGCAACTTTGTACATGATATTTTTTGATCAACTATATAGCACGTGACTATAAGTATGGCTTGGCATATTTTTGTGATGACTTATAGTTCACTATTTGTTAGATCAGTTTTGTTATCATCTTTGGATATTCATATATGTTGTGGTGAATATATTTATGATGATGTATCTAACCGATCTTATGTTGAGCTGCTTGTAGCTTGCAGGTACTTCCGTTTGGGATTTTGTAGGCTTACTAAAGACACTCTTGTGATGTTTTCTTCTTGTCATTTGTAACCACTTGTGGTTGAAGGATGGCTTTGTAAGTTTCTTGTATCTGAAGCTACTTTGTTGGGGGCTTGCAGTCTCATTTTGGCCCATTTTGTATTGGTGCCTTATTGTAGACCATTCTTGGTCATAGAAGCTCATTGTAACTATATTACTCATTTGATTCTCATCCCCGTTTATATCTTTAGGGTGAGAATGTTTCTTTGTCTCATAATTCCTTTCCCCAATATTGCATTAAGGGGGAGTGTTGGAATATGTAATGCAACATTGTGTAAATTATTCTTAGACTAAAATATAAAGTCTAAAGAATAATATTTGAATTAGAATATAATTCTATCTTATGTAAAATATTTCCATCCAATTAATAAATAAATTAAGGGCGCTAGGAATATTTAATTTCTTGGGGAAAATTTATTTTCGTTTTCTAGCAAATATTATAAAGTAACTAATCACTTTCTAATATTTGATAGATGTCACTTATCACATATCTCAAATATTATATTGTGATAAAATTAGAAAGTAACTAAAGCACTTTCTAATATTTGATATATTGTGATAATATTAGATTGTGATAAGATTAGATTGTGATAAGATTTAGGGTTGTAGGAGAAAAGCTTCTCTTTAAATAGAGGTGTTTTCTACTACATATAAACATATCTTGTCATATTGACTTGTGTTGTAGTTTATGTTGATGCATATTGTTGCATAACATTGAAGCATTCTTGTACTATTGAATCATTGAGTAATATAGTGAGCTTCATAGTGGATGTTTCCTTTCTTCATTTTAATTAGGGTTTTACCACTCAATATTTGTGTTGTGGTTTTACCTCTTTTATGTGTGATTGATCTTGTGGAGCATTCTTCGATCTTGGGGAGACTTTGCTTGTCTCACATAACCAATAATAAAATGGGTGTGGTATAAAATAATAGATAAAAGTCAACTCTAGGGATATGCCAAGTGGAGAAGAGATAAAATAATATTAGCTCTCAAGAAGAGGGTAGAAAATCAAATAAGGAATTGATAGCAACTCAAAGAGATAAACTAATAACTAGGGAATTGGTAAGGCCAATAGAGTCTTACTGGTCTCAAGGTAACCAATTATTATACAATCATAGAATATTAGGGGTTTAAATAGTATAACCCATCAATATATGGTTTGAAGATTCAAAAAAAAATTAAAACATTTTTTTGCTTATTAAGGAGACAAAAATATCATCGGATATTATGTGTAAAATAGTAAATAGAATTTTGAAGGGTGTTAGTCATATGGAAGTGGATACCCAAGGAGCCTCAGGGGGGATAGTTACCATTTGGAACTCTCTTGAGTGGGTTTGGTCCAATTGGGATTTTTTGTCTAACCTCAGGCAAAGTATGTGGCCTGCATCGTACAACTTTTGAACCATTTTAGCTAATGGCTCTGAGAGGGGAGTCCAGTTGTGAGGTGTATAAGGAGAATGTAGCAAATGAGTTAGAGGTTGGTTATGTTAGGGATGAGGATAAGAAGGTCCAAGGTGTTTAAAACCTTGTGAAGAAGCAAAAATTATGGCATCGTCTTAAGTGTTCTTTATTGCAATGTAAAGCATATTAAAGCAAGCATTCAAAGGGAAAGTATACAATAAGTAATCTATTGAAATGAAGAATAATGTGCAATAAAAGGGGTATATTTATCCTTGTATTTATTATTCAATGATTCAAATGAGATTACAATACATCCCCCTTTGAGGGCATAATAATTTGATACATTTCAACATTACAATGTACAAGGGATCTAATACCTTGTAAGGGATCTTAATGGCGTGCTCTACTATTCATCTTGCATCCCACACTTGAGATCTAGTCTTAGGACTATCCTTTTGTGCCTATTAGTTCCTCCCTCCTATATAGCATACTTGCACCTACACACAAGGTATTGAAATTGGTTAATAGCATATGCGTTTATAGATTGAAAACTAGGAAAACATAGAAAGCATGCATCTAGAATTAACAAAACTTATCTATCATAAATAAAAACAACTAAAAATGATCTATAATTTGAGCATGATGATATCTATATGGTTTTTGAAATATCTAAGCATAAAATGAATGGAAAATGTTAGAAAAAACTATGACCGTCCTTAATAGGGACAACTAGACCTACAACAATGAAACCTCCAATTGGACCATCAAAAAGCTCCAAATCTCACAAAAATTGACCACAAGGCTAATATAGACATCCTCAAATGACCTATGGTGGAATTGAACCAAAATTCCCTACTATTTTATAATCATCCCTAACAGGTGCAACCACCTACTGCTAACCGTCCCTAGGTAGGATGGTTACAAATCTGCTTAGAATTTATCACTAATTCCAATGGGATCTAGTATGAAACTGTCCTAAAGATGTTGTCAGAAAATGGGGTCAAATTGCTCTCTAATATGACTAGTTTTGGAATGGATTTAGTGGATTTGAGATGCCCCTGAAAGCACCTTCGAATGAAGAGGGTTTCAAGGAAATGTGAGGGCAAAAGCAATGGCAAAAGGGAGGGTAGAATTGGGTAGCACTTCATTTTCAAATGATTCAACTCTTCCTCCTTAAATTGGGTGAACACACCTCATTGTATAGCCCAAATAGGGCATCTAGGGTAAAGGGGTAAGTATTGGCATGCGAGGAATATTCCGCCACTTGTAAAAACCCTTGCCATGATTGGGTAGAAGAGGTTGCCCATTTGAGGCCTCTAATTGGGAGTTCCTGGTCTCCATGATAGGCTCCCAATCAATTTTTGGTGATTGGGTAGAGAATATGGAAGTAATTTATTGTCATTTCTCTACTCCTTTAACTTTTGGGGTGTTTTTTTAGGGACCGTCCCACTCAAGGATTTTTTTGGATGGTCGTCCCTAGGTGGTACGATCACCATATGTGACCGTCCCTTGGTGGGATGGTCATAAGGATATGCCCAAAAACCTCCCAAAACTATTGGGGCTTCCCAAATATGCTATGGAGCTCTATATTACCCTATAGTATTTCCCAATGGGGCCATATGATTTTGATAAGAGTGGTACAAGTGGCGCATTGATAGTCTTATCCGATTTTCACAATTTTAGTGTCTACAGATACCCCTTTTTGGGACGTGCTATGTGCAAAAAAGAACTGAGCAAAAATAGATGACTAAATCGTTAAATGATTAAGGTTGTTCATTAACCTAACCAACTTTGGATACCTCCATTGTGGAAAGAGTATACATTCTTGGAATCCTTACTTTTGACATCATCGAAGGATTCATTTGGGTATACCTTTCAGCCACACTGTAATAGCAGTTGTAGGGGCTTAGGGTATACTAGGTCTTGGTGCCTTGTGTTCTTGTAAGCCTTTACATGGGTGGATTATCGAGGCTTAAATGAGGTCAAGCCTATTTTTGTTGCTTATGCTGATTATTTTCCCTAGCATGGCCTTGAAAATTTGTCTTTTGCAAATATTATTTTGAATGTATGGAAATTTCACTTTTGAGTGTTTTAGTGTTGATTTGATTTGTGATATCATTACTATGACTACCCCCTCAAGTTATGAGTTTATGAGGGCATGACCAATGATAAAACGATAAGTTGCTTAACATATATGACTAAATTGGGATAACTCTCTATTTTTCCCATGGTACTATATACCTATTTGGAGGGGATTTTTGATCATTTTGATGAGCAATTCTGGAAGCAAAAGGCTAAAAACTTCATTCCTGGGGAGTGGTCCAGCCATGGAGGATTTCTTGGGGAATAAAATGCAAAATTTTAATACATCCATAAATGTAGTTGGTTTAATGTTGATCCCTACTAATTTGGTGACCATTTTGCCTTATCTTTGGTGGGTTTTGGACCCTATTTTTGATGTTTTTGAGTTGTTTTGGATTTTTTTATTTTTGATGAGATTTCATAGAAGGTTGTGCTTATATGATGCTTGTGATGAATGCCTATAATGTATGCATGTTTTTATCCTATGATGTTATAATTTAATGATATGAGATGCAATGTAGATGCATAATGAAATGGATGATGTGATTTAATTTTTTATGATGGGTTTATGATGACTATTTGACACATTATATGCTAGTACCATAGACTATACAAAATGTATCTTTGTTATTTTCATGTTATTATAACACTTATAAAATGGATTTTATATTTTTGACAAATATATGACAACATGATGTAAAATAAAATGGATAATGTAATGTGATATGATCTATTTGGTAACTTTTAGGAGATTCAAACACTCTAGTTACCTAATCAAAAGTTTTACAATAACTATGCAAGACTTTTTGACAAAGTATACACCAAATAATATAACCAAGATAATCATGATCCTTGTGTGTGCATGTGATTTCATTACCATGATAATGCATAAGGTTTCCCTAGTGCAAACAGGATTCACTCAGTCCATATGTACTAGAGATCATTATGCGAGTATCATTATCCTCAGTTTTGTACTTAGTTAGATTATGCTACTAGGTAATATAGGTCACAACAAGCTAGATCATCCACATTCAAACATTGGTCTATACCTAAGCAAGTTGCTTATGTGATAGACATATTATCATGTGTAAGGCTACCGCCATTGACAAGAAGGCTATCCACCAAACCTGTAATGAGGATCACCTTATGGTTCTCAAATGCTGAAAATTCCAAGGATTCAAGTTCAAGACTCCCTTTTTTTTTTTAAAGTATTTTAGGGAGTTGCTCATTTTTTTTTGTTTGATCAAGGGATTTTGGTAGTGGTGAGAACCACTATTTCTTTTTGCTTTTTCTGAAGTGATAATAATCATTGTTTCTTTTTGCATATTTTGAAGTGATGATAATCATTGTTTGATTTTTCTCTTTGGGATACTTGCCCCAGTGTAGGGCAAGGGATTTTTGGGTAAGGAGGAACTTGTAATTTTATCAATTCTTAGCATCTTTGAACCATTCGCACAGGGGGATGAGCAAGATAAACCTTTTTGCTTAAAGCAACCTAGACCACTTTGTAATTCCATATTTTCTTGTGCTAGACTTGGATTTATTAATGTGAAAATGTGTTGGTATTTTGATGTATAAAAGGCATAATCTAAGCAGGATTATACCTTCTAAAAATCATGATAGCTTTCTACAAAATCTGAAAATAAAACTAGATATGGCTGAGTGACCAAAAACCTTAACTATGTGTTACTAACAATGGCTAAGTGAAGGTAAACAGACATATAGTATGGAGTGTAAATGTAAATGGTATATGTAATGTAAACAGGTGGTAATATTGACATATAATAACAATAAATTTTTAACATATGCCTAGTGTACAGGCCTGGTTCTAGACATGTATGATCAATCTTAACCGATGCATAATGTAATGATGAGTATGCCTAATACAATTTATATGAAGTGCAATGAAGCAATATTTTTGTATTTTGATGATTTTAATGATGTTTTTATATTTTTGATATATATTTATATACATGTTGACCAATGGGCTTAATGAATGCCATTGGCACTTTTTGGTTGACCAAAGGGTTTATAGACGCCTTTGGGACATTTTGGAATGACCTAGACAATCATAGACTACCTAGGAACATTTTAGTTTGACCTAGATAGTCATATATCACCTAGGGGTATTTGATGGGGACCAAAGAGCTTATAGATGCCTTTGGGACTTTTTGGGTTGACCTAGATAATTGTAGACTACCTAGGAGCATTTTATTTTGACCTAGATGGTCATAGACCACCTAGGGGCATTTTAGGTTGACCTATATGGTCATAGATCACCTAGGGGTATTTTAGGTTTACCTAGATAGTCATAGACCACATAGGGGCATTTAAGGATGACCAAAGGGCTTATAGACACATTTGGGGCTTTTTGGATTGACCTAGATGATCGTAGATTGTCTAGGAATGTTTTCTTTTGACCTAGATGGTCATAGACCACCTAGGGACATTTTGGGTTGACCTAGATAGTCATAGATCACCTAGGGGTATTTTATGGTGACCAAAGGGGTTATAGATATCTTTGGGGATTTTTGGATTGACCTAGACAATCGTAGATTGTTTAGGAACATTTTATTTTTACCTAGATGGTCATAGACCACCTAGGGACATTTTAGGTTGACCTAGATGGTCATATACTACCTAGGGGCATTTTAAGGTGACCAAAGAGCTTATATATGCCTTTGGGGATTTTTGGATTGACCTAGATAATCATAGATTATCTAGGAATTTTTTCTTTTGATCTAGATGGTCATAGACCTCCTAGGGACATTTTGGATTGACCTAGATGATCATGGACTGCCTAGGAGTATTTTAGGGTGACCAAAGGGCTTATAGATACCTTTGGGGCTTTTTGGATTGACCTAGATGATCGTAGATTATCTAGGAACATTTTCTTTTGACCTAGATGGTCATAGACTGCCTATGGGTATTTTGGATTGACCTAGATGGTCATGGACTACCTAGGAGCATTTTAGGGTGACCAAAGAGCTTATAGATGCCTTTGGAGCTTTTGGATTGACCTAGATGATCATAGATTGTCTAGGAACATTTTATTTTGACCTAGACGATCATAGACCTCATAAGTGCATTTTGGGTTGACCTAGACAATAATGGACTGCCTAGGGGTATTTTAGGGTGACCAAAGAGCTTATAGATGCCTTTGGGGCTTTTTGGATTGACCTAGATGATCGTAGATTATCTAGGAATATTTTCTTTTGACCTAGATAGTTTCTGACCACCTAGGAGTGTTTTAGGTTGACCTAGATGGTCATAGACCACCTAGGGGCATTTTATGGTGACCAAAGGGCTTATAGATACCTTTGGGGTTTTTTGGATTAACCTAGACGATTGTAGATTTTCTAGGAATATTTTCTTTTGACCTAGACAATCATAGACATCCTAGGGATATTTTGGGTTGACCTAGATGATCATGGACTTCCTAGGGGTATTTTATGATGACCAAAGGGCTTATAGATACCTTTGGGGATTTTTAGATTGACCTAGATAATCATAGATTGTCTAGGAAAATTTTCTCTTGACCTAGATGGTCATAGACCATCTAGGGGTATTTTGGGTTAACCTAGATGGCCATGGACCACCTAGGGGTATTTTAGGGTGACCAAAGGGCTTATAGACACATTTGGAGCTTTTTGGATTGACCTAGACGATCGTAGATTGTCTAGGAATGTTTTCTTTTGACCTAGATGGTCATAGACCGTCTAGGGGTGTTTTGGGTTGACCTAAACAGTCATGGATCACCTAGGGGTATTTTAGGGTGACCAAAGGGCTTATAGATGCCTTTGGGACTTTTTAAATTGATCTAGACGATCATAGATTATCTAGGAATGTTTTATTTTGACCTAGATGGTCATAGACTAGCTAGGGGCATTTTAGGTTGACCTAGATGGTCATAGATAACCTAGGAGTATTTTATGGTGACCAAAGGGCTTCTAGATGCCTTTGGAGCTTTTTGGATTGACCTACATGATCGTAGATTGTCTAGGAATATTTTATTTTTACCTAGATGGTCATAGACCACCTAGGGGTATTTTGGGTTGACCTAGATAGTCATGGACTACCTAGGAATATTTTAGGGTGACCAAAGGGCTTATAGACACCTTTGGGGCTTTTTGGATTGACCTAGATGATCGTAGATTGTCTAGGAATGTTTTATTTTGACCTAGATGGTCATAGACCACCTAGGGATATTTTGGGTTGACCTAGACGGTCATGGATCACCTAGGGGCATTTTAGTGTGACCAAAGGGTTTATAGACACCTTTGGGGATTTTTGGATTGACCTAGATGATCATAGATTGTCTAGGAATATTTTATTTTGACCTAGATGGTCATATATTACCTAGGGACATTTTAGGTTGACCTAGATGGTCATAGAGCACCTAGGGGGCATTTTATGGTGACCAAAGGGCTTATAGATGCCTTTTGGGCTTTTTGGATTGACCTAGATGATCGTAGATTGTCTAGGAATGTTTTCTTTTGACCTAGATGATCATAGACCGCCTAGGGGTATTTTAGGTTGACCTAGATGGTCATAGACCACCTAGGAGCATTTTATGGTGACCAAAGAGCTTATAGATGCCTTTGGGGATTTTTGGATTGACCTAGATGATCATAGATTATCTAGGAATGTTTTCTTTTGACCTATATGGTCATAGACCGCCTAGGGACATTTTAGGTTGACCTAGATGGTCATAGACCACCTAAGGGCATTTTATGGTGACCAAAGGGCTTATAGATGCCTTTGGGGCTTTTTGGATTGACCTAGATGATCGTAGATTGTCTAGGAATATTTTATTTTGACCTAGATGATCATAGACCGCCTAGGGGTATTTTAGGTTGACTTAGATGATCATATACCGCCTACGGGTATTTTATGGTGACCAAAGAGCTTATAGATGCCTTTGGGGATTTTTGTATTGACCTAGATGATCGTAGATTGTCTAGGAACATTTTCGTTTGACCTATATGGTAATAGACCGCCTAGGGGCATTTTGGGTTCACCTGGACGGTCATGGACCTCCTAGGAGCATTTTAGGTTGACCTAGACGGTCATGGACCTCCTAGGAGCATTTTATGGTGCTCTAAGCATGAAAAGGCCATATATGACTAACATTCATTGGTTCAGGCTCTTCATTTCCTTCTATGGATACTAAGCGATAAGTTCCAGGTCCAATCTGACATGTAATGATGAATGGACCTAACCAGTTTGCTGCAAATTTATCCCATAAATTGGATGGCAAATTTGAGTTTTGTTGGTTCTCCTTTAGAACTAAATCACCAACTTGAAAGTCTCTCTAATGTACTTTCAAGTTATAAGCTCTCTTAAGGTGTTATTGATAAACATGTAGATGCTCAAGGGCATTGACACGTCGTTCATAAAGCAATGTTAGTTTATCTAAATGAGCTTTCCTAGCGGAATCATCATCGATGAATTCCTACATGGATATGTTTAGCAATGGAATATCTAACTCTAGAGGTATGATAGCTTCAACACCATACACTATTGAAAATGAAGTTGCCCTAGTGGGCATCTAAATGCTAGTGTGATAGGCCCAAAGGGCAAGAGGTAATTTATTATGCCAATATTTATTATTTTACTTAACGGTTTTCTTCAATATGGCTACTACTATCTTATTTGATGCCTTTGCTTGCCCATTGGCTTGCAAATAATAGGGCATGGAAAATTTGTTCTTTATGTTATACTTTGTTGTTAACACATGCACATCCTTATTTTTAAAGGGTGTTCCATTATCCGATATTATTTTGGATGGAATACCAAAATAACATATGATGTTATGTAGCATGAACTCCGCAATGCGAGGTCCAGTTGTAGTGGTAAGGGGAATTGCTTACACCCATTTGATTAAGTATTTGGTTGCCATTATGATAAATGTGTGATGGCCCGAAGAGGTAGGTGAGATTTTCCCAATTAAATAAAACCCCCATTGTGCAAATGGACATACCAATTGAATCGACTGTAAGGCATGTGAAGGTACATGTATCAAATTTACATGATGTTGACACTTCACGTACTTCTTTACATAAGCGCAACAATCTTACTCTAAATTTGACCAATAATATCTCATGCAAAGAATACGCTTAGCGATGGCCATGTCGCTAAAGTGACCACCACATATACCATCGTGCACCTAGACAATGGTCCAAGTTGACTCCTGTGAGTCTAAGAAATAAAGGAGGATACCCTCATAGCTCCGACGATACATTATGTCTCTTAATAAGACATATTTGGCCTCTTTTTTCTTAAATGCTCGCTTTACGATATACGACAATCCAGACGTAATATTACCCAGTTTTAAGTAATCTTTACTGTATGGACCAACATTGCTTTGAAGAAGCCTCAATATTATGAATCACATAATCCTTTGGATGTTCGTCTCATGCAAATTCTGATTGAGAATGAACTTGAATATATAGCGTTGTGCTAGTATTATAATAATTGTGAGGGAACAAAGTCCCCATCGAGCATTATCCAAATAATTTTGTAGTTGAGAGAACCATTCATGTGAAGGCTCAATATGAATCATGTGAACAACTGGTATGACATTATGCTCATCACACTCAGTCGCATATTGTGCTAGCATTTTATGTGAATAGTAGTAATATCATCTAAAGTATTTTACGGGATTAGCAACCCTAAGGAAGCCATTGTGTTTGCAAAATGATTAGATGACCGAGGGAGTGCCTCAATATCATACCATTCAAATTGTACCAAAATTTTGTCCACTAGGGCTTTATAGGCTTGCAATATGGGACACCTACACTAGAATATCCTTTTAACCTGATTAACTATGAGAAAGGAATCACCAAAAAAGTTTATCTTGGTTATTTTCATGGTGATTGTTGTCTGAAGGCCTATGGTGAGGGATTCATACTCGGCATTGTTGTTGGTACACGAGAAGTCGAGTTTAAATGAAAGAGTTATTGGATCCCCTTACGGTGTGAAAAACATGATACCTATGCCACCTCCCTGCTCACATTTAGAACCATCAAAGAATAGACTTATGTCTACCTATGACTCAAGCTTTGCAAAATCAGGTGATTCTAAAATATGAAACACTCCATCATCGGGAAGTTCTACATTAAGAGGCTGGTCATCCTAGAGAGGAGCCTCTACAAGTTGGTCAGCTATGACCTGTCCTTTGATTGATTTTTTTCCAATGAACTCTAGGTCAAATTCAATCAACAACATTATCCATTTTTTCATGCGACTATTGTGATATGTTCGACTCATCATATATCACAATGGATTTTTCTTAGATATGACATACGTGGTATGATTGAGCATGTAATTGCATATCATTTTAGTATCAAAGACCACTACTAAGCATAGCTTCTCAACATATGCATACGTGATTTCGTAACTGACCAGTGTGCGACTAATATAATATTTAGCCTGTTCTTTATAAAATTCATTCTTTTGGGACAACATGGTGCCCAATGCTAACTCAATAGCTGAGATGTATAAATAGAATGGCACTCCTAGTCGTAGAGGAGCCAATACGGGTGGCGAAGCTAGGTATTGATTAATTTTATCAAAGGCATTTTGACATTCTTCATCCCAATGAAATGAGACCCCCTTGTGTAGCAACCTATTCATGGGTCAAAACTTATTCGATAATTGCGCTATGAAGCATTTTATGGATGTGACCTTTCCTTGCAAGTTGCGTAGCTGCTTAATGGTTGTGGGGGGAGGCATTTCTAATATTGCCTTGACCTTGTTTGGATCTACCTCTATGCCTCACTTAGAGACTATGAATCCCAAAATTTTACCAGATGTAACACTGAAGACACACTTCTTGGGATTAAGCTTAACATTGTGCTCAATGATGAAATCTAGAACCTAATACATCGATATGCTCATGGTGCAATAGGAATTTTGTCAATAAGTCATTCATGTAATATTCCAAAATCTTATGCATGTAGTCATGGAAGATATATGTCATGGCTCCTTGATAGGTGGTGCCAGTGTTCTTAAGGCCAAAAGGCATGACCTTATAACAAAATGTCCCCCAAGGCATTGTGAAAACCGTTTTGATCTGGTATTCTATATTAATATGAATTTGATTATATCTAGAGAAACCATCCATAAGGGACAACATTTCATATCTTGTTGTAGCATCTACCAATGCATCAATGTTTGGTAAAATAAATTCATCCTTAGGACTCTCTTTGTTGAGATCTCTAAAGTTAGTGTAAATGTGAATTCTCCCATCAGGCTTTTTGATGAGACCCATGTTTGAAATCCATGGTGGATAGTCTACTGATATGATGGAATCAACATCCAATAGCTTTTGCAATTCATATTTCACCATTAAGGTTACTGTTGGGTGCATCTTACGCAAATTTTGCTTGACTGGTTTGATATTTGGATCCAATGTAAGATTATGCATGACTAGATTTGGGTCTAGTCTTGGCATGTCTTTATAATACCAAGCAAAAGCATTCATTCTTTCTTTCAATGCTCTTGTGAAATTATCTTGTTAAACTAGGGATAGACCTTCCCCTAGTTTGATAATGTAGATATTATCGAGATTTGTACCGATATCCTTGTCAATTTTTGGCTCAATTGACATATGAGACCCATATTCCAACTGATGTGGAGTGGGAATCAAGTGAATGTCATCAAATGGGTTTGCTTCATCCATAGGAAATTAAGGATCAACCTCAACTTGAAAAATATCCTGAGTAGTTCTTAGAGAAAATTGAAATGGTTGTAACATTTCCTCGCAAAGCCAATAATCTAATGGTGATGGGGTAGAATCTCCTTGATCAAATTCAATTGCCTCAATATCGAGATGCAATGGCTTTGATGGGTTATTTGTATCTATCAATGGTGTGGTTAAATCTATGGAAATCATGTTGATGGATACATGATCTCCCATTCTAGGGTGAGTGGATCTAGAGACCTGATGTTGTCTCATAACTCATAGGGGTGGATCTAGTGGAAGTGGAATAACTGGCGGTGGCCTATGTGGAAGAGGATGATCTTTCTCTTCTCGTGGCAAGATCTAGCATCAGATGGGGTCTTGGATGGGTAATAACATGCAAAGATAATATTCATCCTCATCATCCAAGGGGAACACTCACTCATATTTATCATCTAATCTAGGATAGTTTATTGATGCAATGCCATAGTCATCTTCATCATCATTCGTCCATTCATGAGGAGGACCTTGATCCTCTTCCTCACTTCATATTTCAAGGTATGTGAGCTTTCCCCCACTTCATGGGGTTGGGAAACATCACTGGATAGTCCTTTATCTACCATATCTATGGGGAAATAATCCCCTAAGGATTGAATGTGATTTAGATTGGCATATGGATCACGTGTAAGCTTATCCTGACAACCTATACTTAGGTGTTCTAGACTATCTATGAGAACATCCAACGGTACTGGCTTATTGTGTCCCAACCTGGATTTATCATAAGGTAACTAATATTGGGGCTGACATGGAACACGAGTACCCTACTCATATAGGCTTAAACCAAAACCATGCCAATTGCAGTGATCTAAGTACCACAATGCATAATCTGGATTTGAAAAATAGTTTACATCCTCTGTAAAGGTTTCATCATCTTCTTATTTCAGTGGAATTGGAAGATCTCCATAATCTAAACCCCCGTATATGAAATTAGTTTTATTGGGAGGTAAACCAAGAGGTACGATGCTACCTATGGGAAGACAAGGTCGCCCATATCTTGCATTGTCTCTATATATGGAACCGTTGTGACATTTATCACTAGATATTCTCCTATCCCTATACTAAACATATGCATTGTGGCCTGGGATGGTGAAGGTGAATGAGATGGAAGTTAGGTTTGAGGTGACTCAATGTGAACCTCTAGAAGTGATTCCTCATTTACTACACAAGGAATATCCTTCGTGGATATGGTGGAAACTAGAGGTGGGCTCTCATAAACTAGCCTTTTCGACATGTTCCTTGATGGAGGATCTGACGATGTCGAAGGTATCTTTGAATTTGCTGATGATGAGGATGGGATGGATGAATATGTATATGGTGAAATGGAAGTTTATGGTGAAGTGGGTAGACCCTGAACAGGTGTATTCAGTTGAAATTATACATGAGTCAAAGGTAATGTTGACTCTGGCATCTGTTGCACCATATTGCAGTATTTGAAGGGCTCTAGATATATAAAGACTAAGTACATTTTCCCTTCATGAGTGTATTTGATACATTGATGCACAATGGATGGGACACACTTCATATCCCATATCCAAGGTCTACCTAGCAAATTTTATAGGCCATATCACCTTCTAACACATGATACAATATCGATATAGTATTGCATCCCACTTGGATGGGTAATACTATGGTATCGATGGTAGAGCATATTGTGTCATTAAATGTGTGAAGAGTGTAAGTTGATGCAAAAACATGAGATGCTGGTAATTTTAGGTGTTTCAATGATTTGGTTGTGATTATATTACTCGAGGAACTAGTGTCTATGAGCACTATCTTTTATGATACATCATTTACACATGCAATGATGTGTAAAGGAGGATCTACCATATCATTTGCTATTTCCTTAAGCTCATGCTCATGAAATGTTATTACTAGTTCCTTGCACTATTGCACATGACCCACAAAATCAATGAAGGAGTTAGACTCATGTGGTTGCAACTCTATTGACTTTATAATGTCCATCAGAGCATCCCAATGTGGATGTGATTGTTGTATTAGCTCATAAATGGGCAATCATGCTGATGTTGTTCTCAAGATTTGTGTAAGCTTGTTCTTTATTGTTAATGTTGGCCTAAATGGAAGGCCCTGTACTACAGGTGGTGTAGTTTGTGACGTAGCTGGAATATCACTTGAAGTTGTATCTAATGCAACTTGACTTGGATATCTTTGGTTCTTGGTCATAATACTCACCATCCCAACATACCCTTGGACAGGGGGTGTTGGCTTCACCTCATTCATTAGTTTAGCAAGCGCTACCTATACCTCATGAGTTGGTAATGGGTATTTTTATATACCCATCTCCTGATTGGTAGGGGCTACTGGAACATCTACTTGAAGCTCATTCCTCTCAATCATGTCTTGTACTAGGTGTTTAAAACCATAGCATGTTGGTAGATCATGGCCACTTTGCTGATGAAATTTGTAATATTTATCCTCTTGATATCCCATAGGCTTGGGTTTACATTTTTTTGGATTGATGGGTTTGATATCTAGAAGATTAATCATTTTTGCAACCCATAATCTATTGTCAAGCTACTTTTAGGGTTATTTGTCCACTCTTTCTTGAAAGTTTTGGCTATTTCTCCCTTTGGATTTTTATTTCTTCTATATTTTTAGCCTATTTTAGAGCTTCTTCCAAGGTAGGGTATTGTTGTAATTACAATATTAAATATATGGGTTTTAAACAACTCTTTGAAAACAAACGAGTTAACTTAGTCACTGGCAACAAATAAGGTAGCTTAGCCAAAAGCATTCACCACCTGTTTCTATAATCATTAATCAACTCATCATCAGTTTGCTTTAACCCCGTGACGTCTGTTAATGTCGCTTTCCTTTTGGTGTTAAAGGTGAAATGTTCCAAAAATGTGTCAAAAAATTGTTTAAATGTATATACGCTATGTTTTGGAATTTGGTTGAACCACTCAATGGTAGGGCCAGAGAGGGTACTTAGAAAAGTTATGAGGAGCAATGCATCATTGTCCTGTATGTTAAAGCACAGATTTAAAAATCTAGTAACGTGCTCTTGAGCATCTTCTTCCCCCTTGAATCTATCTAATTTCAGCATTTTGAAATGCTTAGGGTATATTGGGGAAGGAATGGATGGATGTAGTGGTTGATTCTTTAGCTAACTCAAAGTGGGTTTTTGAAACACATTGCCATATGTCTTACCTTCTATATTTTCTAAGCATGCAAGTAAATCTTGATACGCATCTGAGGATTTGATTTCCTCTTTCTTGTTTTGAACTCGTAGAGGTGGACAAGGAATTTTAAGCATAGGTTGGGGTGGTTTATTGACATCATCTACGCCTCCATAAGGTGCTTCTACATAATACTCATTTTGTTCCAAGTCATCATAAGCCCCATAAGGTGTACCAGGTATGGGCCTACAAGGAGGAACGAATGCCTCTTGAAGGTGATCTATGTTTGTCCTATCATGTATATTTTGTTCAGGCCTATGAGGTCTAGGAGGTAAAATTAGATTAGGTCTAGGAGACCTATCTTGTTGTAAATTTGGTTGCCTCGAGTGAGCCTCCTATCTATGCATATTTGGAGTAGAAGCTCCATTATATAAATTTTCTTGAATTTGGCATTCAATTATTTCTTTCTCTAATTGTTGTCACTGCTCTAAGAGGTCTAAGCGGTGTTTATCAGACCTAAATTGATTAAACTTGGCCTGGTGGTCAGCATACTTCTTTACCAACTTATTGATTTGATCATATGTGTTAGTTCTAAGTGCCTTAGCACTATTACCCTAATATCTATCTTGTTCAAGGGGGTTCGTGAGATCTATTACAGCTTTCCCTCGATTGAGGTGTTGAGTGTTAATTTTACCCAATTGTGAAATTACATTCTTCCTTAAGGTTTGGGTCCTAGATTCCTCTCTTGCAAAGAAGTTAGACAAAACAACTTCTCCAAGGTCTCCACTATATTAGCATTTGCATATGTGTATTAGTAATCTCAAATAAAAATGTATCAATTTAAATGCTTGGAACACCTTAGTGATTGCAAGTAACTGTAAACAAGGGGCATGTGTTGGTTTATTTTACCATGCTACTTTAATGAATGTTCATTGAACCAAAATAAAGCAAATGTGAGTTGGCCCTCATATGACCATGATGTAGTGTTTTAATTCCTTTTATCTTGAGGATTTTAAGATAGATTTTATCTTCCCTTATTAAGTAGATTTTGATCAAGTTTTATCTTGCATTAAATCATACTTTAAATGTGAAAGTAAAGATCAAATATATCTATGAATATAAATCCGAAATGATGAATAGACTCCTTGAATATAGCTTCTTATCATGAAGATAAAGATAGCTTTTGATATGAATAATAAACTATCCCTCTTTGGTGAAATTGAAATTTTCACAAAGAGACCATAATTTATAGCCTTAAAATAAGGGCTTTAAAATGTCATTTAATTATCCCTCTTTTATGAAATAATTTTCATAAAGAAAAATAATTTAATGCTTTAAAATAACAACCTTTTAATATAACATGTAAAATTACCCCCTTCAATGAAATCAAAATTTTCATGAAGAAAGGCACATTTATGCTCCAAAAATGGTAATTTATGAAATGCCATAAAACATAACTCCTTCAATGAAATTGAATTTTTCATGAAGGCAATGTCATCATAGGCTTACGCATGAACATGCAAAATTTTAAAATCTGATTTACCTCCAAAAATGAAAAAAAATGAATTTTCAAAATTATAAAACCCTTGAAAAACATCAGTTTTCAAAAATTAATATAAAATCGAAATGATAGTGAAGATTGATGATCATTCTAGGCAGCCATGCAATTATTTTTAAATTTTGAAAATTTTTAAATGTTTATTTTAATGCCTGAAGTTTTAAAAAAAATGTAAAATGCAGGGTTGGAAAACAGAAAAATAAAATCCGAAATCAAATTGAATGCTGAAAACAAAAACCATGCAAAGCATTATCAGTTTGATGGCATCCCGTCCTGCAAAACCGAAGCTGTGAGAAACTCTTACATGCAACCCATTATATTTCAACCTGCATTCACACAATCAAAATAAAACAAGTGCTAGCTCCTAAGGTAAAACAATAAATTTCAAATTCCAAATATTTGCCTAATGTAACCCAAAAAACAATGGCATTAACATTATCTATAAATTCAAAATCTGAAAACAGAAAAATAAGACATGAAAATCCAGCATGCAGAAAATTTTCTCCTCCTATCTTGACAAACGAAATCCAAATTTCTGAAAAGGCTTTTGCATTAAAAAAATATTCCCTGTTACATTCCAGCAGCATGTGGCCTTCCAAAGGTCCAACCCCTCTCTCCTCTTTCAATGAAGTATTTAAAGTTTTCATAAAACCTTTCGCTGCATTTTCCTGCACCCCTTGATCTTCGTTCCACCTTTTCGTTTCTCATGGAAACGTTTACCTTTTCTTCTGTTTCCTGTCCATTTCGCTTCTTTCATTAAAATTTTCAATCAATTCTTTATGATCCTTCTCTTGTTTGTTTTACGATAATAAGCACAAGGGGCAACCATTACCTCTTTTTCCTCGTTTAATAACACCACTTCATGATGGCACTATCCCTTTTGTCTATATTTGTTTAAAACATGCTTTTAGTAACTTTTATTTCCATGTCATATGTGATGTTTCCAAACGAATAGACCTTAAATCTCGTCAAGGTATCTTCCGTTCTTCTTCTCATGCACTGGCACCGCTGAGAATAATTTTCTGTTACCCTGCTCCTTCGTAACCGACGCTTCTATCCAAACAAATCACGATGTCCATTATTATTCAGCCCTAAGTTACGTCGTGCCCTATCCTCGGCTTCCGAAGACCTTCGTCGAGCCCACCTCTGCAGCACGCTGCCATGGACACTTCGTGTCTTCCCTGCCACTTTCGTCTGACTCAGCGAGCATGCTGGCAAACCGGTGACTTCATGATGAAACCTTCGTGCTATCGTAAGTTAATCAAACTTGCTTTCCCCATCGCGGCCACGGCTACTTGCTTTTCCCATGGTGTGTATGTCTTCGAGAGCACCTCCTTGTCTACGCTCGCTCGAAACTCGGCGTGATTCTCGCGGCCACCAAACCTCCATCGTGGCGTCATTGTAGTCCATCATTTCCTGTGGGTACGCTTATCTTAGTCCACGCCCACATGGCTACCTATAAAAATCATCGCCGAAGTTCATTGTATCATTGCCATGCACCTCTCCATAAGCTCCTCGCAACGAACCCTTTGTCGCCGGACTTATCCATCGTCTCCACGTCCGTCGTGGTCGCTCGGTGAATTGCCTCTACGTAAATTAGGAGTGCCCGGTTAGATTTACCGTCAAACACTTCTTACCGTGGCCTATGTCGCTTCTACATCGTAGCCCTCACACTAGCTGTCGTCGATATCTTCAATCCAACGCTATTCAATTGCATCATCGCCATCGACGTCGTTAATCACTGTTCGCATGGTCAACCGTTGGACTGTCGCTATCTCATCCGCTATGTGCCAACATGCCGAAACAAATTCCACATCATCCATCATCTACCTCTCTCTCTGCGTGCCACGTCTCGAGCTTTTAATATTACTGAATGCGTGCCCTGAGATTTCTTCCATGTTGCTATCGCTGGTTCATCCCGGGTCTCCACGTCCGAGCTAGATACCATGACCCGGTCACATCCGTGGTCCCCATTTTATTTTATTTTAAATGAGATTTGAAACTTACTTACACTCGAATCCAATGAACTAAAATCTTTACCTTTTAAGCTCAATATAAAGGAAAGACTAAAACTAATCATTAAAATGAAACCAACATTCAGAAACAAACCAAAACAAATCCCAACACAACACCTTTGAATCCTAATTTCAATCAAACCATACTATCAACCTTTTCCAAAAGACAAGAAGATCCACCAATGAAAGAACCTCATCATCCGCATGGCGAGCCCACGACTCAGGCCATATCAAACATTTGGACTCAAACAACCAACAAGACTCTCCAAAAATAGAATTTTAAAGGTGGGTCCCCAAGTATGGGGCTAGTTGTGGAGCAGCCACAACATGAGGGAGGTTGCGTTGACTTGAGACTCACCCTTAAATGGATTTTCTTGATAATATACTGGTGTAGAGGCACAACGTGCTTGCATTGACACATTTGAATGAGGATAATCTGGAGGCTCCTCAGGTCTTCCCTCATAAACAAGGAAAGGTAAGGCAAAATAAGGTCGCCTATGGCGATGAGTATTATCCTCATCGTGATTGTGGCACCTTGGGGAAGGGTGGTTTGAAACCATAAGATGATCATTCAACCCTACCTTAGGTGAAAAGTCATACTCTTGCACAGCAGTGCGAGGAGTAGACCGAGCAGGCACACGAATGTGTGGTATTGCTCTATTGGAAAGCACCTCATTGCGCGATGACTCTTCTTGAAAGAAGGCATTAGACACATTCAAAAGGGGTCGTTTCTGCTCAGAAAGATCAAAACCTGCAACATTCAAAACATAAAATAGAGGTAAAAAATGGACACATTCAAAGGGGAGAGATAAATAATCTCAAATACCATGATCGCCACTGAAGAAGTGAAATTTATGGCATCGCCTTAAGTGTTCTTTATTGCAATGTAAAGCAGATTAAAGCAAGCATTCAAAGAGAAAGTACACAATAAGTAATCTACTAAAATGAAGAATAATGTGTAATAAAAGAGGTGGATTTCTCCTTGTATTTATTATTCAATGATTCAAATGAGATTACAATACATCCCCCTTTGAGGGCATAATAATTTGATACATTTCAACATTACAATGTACAAGGGATCTAATCCCTTGTAAGGGGTCTTAATGGCGTGCTCTACTGTTCATCTCACATACCACACTCGGGAGCTAGTCTTGGGTCTATCCTTCTGTACCTCTTAGCTCCTCCCTCCTATATAGCATACTTGCACCTACACACAAGGGATTGAAATTGGTTAATAGCATATGCATTTATAGATTGAAAACTAGGAAAACATAGAAAGCATGCATCTAGAATTAACAAAACTTATCTATCATAAATAAAAACTACTACAAATGATCTATAATTTAAGCATGATGATATCTATATGGTTTTGGAAAGATCTAAGCATAAAATTAAGGGAAAATATTAGCATAAACTATGATCGTCCCTGACAAGGACAACTAGAGCTGCAACAATGAAACCTCCAATTGGACCATCAAAACAGCTCCAAATCTCACCAAAATTGACCACAAGGCTAATCTAGAGATCCTTAAATGACCTATGGTGGAATTCAAACACAATTCCCTATTGTTTTCTAACCATCCCTAACAGGTGCAACCACCTACTGCTAACCATCCCCAGTAGGACGGTGACAAATATGCTTGGAATTTATCACCAATTCCAATGGGATCTAGTCTGAAACTGTCCTAAAGGTGTTGTCAAAAAATGGGGTCAAATTGCTATCCAATATGACTGGTTTTGGAATGGATTTAGTGGATTTGGGATACCCCTAAAAGCACCTTTGAATGAAGAGGGTTTCAAGGAAATGTGAGGATAAAAGCAATGGCAAAAGTGAGGGTAGAATTGGGAAGCACTTTGTTATCAAATGCTTCAACTCTTCCCCCTTAAATTGGGTGAACACACCTCATTTTATATCCCAAATAGGGAATCTAGGGAAAAGGGGCAAGTATTGGCATGCAAGGCAAGTGCCACCACTTGTCAAAACCCTTGCCATGATTGGGTAGAAGAGGTTGCCCATTTGGGGCCTCTAATTGGGAGTTTTTGGTCTCCATGACAGGCTCCCAATCAATTTTTGATGATTGGGCAGAGAATATGGAAGTAATTGATTACCATTTCTCTTCTTCTTTAACTTTTGGGGTGTCTATATAGGGACCGTCCCACTCAGGGATGGTTTTTTATGGTCATCCCTACGTGGGACGGTCATCATATGTGACCGTCCCTTGGTGGGACGATCATAAGGATATGCCCCCAAACCTCCCAAAAATACTGGGGACCTTCCCAAAATTGCTATGGAGCTCTATATTACCCTAGAGGGTTACCCAATGGGGTCATATGATGTTGATAAGAGTGGTGCACATGGCGCATTGATAGTCTTATCTGATTTACGCAATTTTAGTGTCTACACCTTGGCATCATGACTAAATATTTTTTTTTCATGGAGTTGTTGCATTCAACATGACATGGTTAGTTTGAAGGGCTCTAGGTTGGCTAGGGTTTGCGTTTCCCTTACTAAAATTATTGTGGAATTTATTTTTCTTGTGAATTTTGACCTCACCCTCTTGTCATATATTACTTTTTCCTATGCAATGGCATCCTCAAATGAGCAATGTTGTTGAATCTACAAAGTTGTAGAGATATGATTGGCACAAATCTTAGCAAACATCTTGACCAATTCAATGGGGGAATGAAGAATATTAAATCATTGATCACCCTATGCCATTTGGAAACATAATAATTAATTGGTTCATCATCAAACTATCACAGACTGTAAAGGTTAGATAATGATGTTTTATTTTTTATGTTTATTGAGAAATATTCCCAGAATAGATTTGCTAATTGTTCAAATGAAAAGAGGTTATGTTGGGGCAAGTTGTTGTACCAATCTAGGGCTTATCCCCCAAGGGACAAATGAAAAGTGTGGAGCATGAGAAGGTCACTACCATGGATATGGTAGCAAGCAAACTTATAAATTTGTAGATGTTCCTTTGGGTCTTCTTTGACTTTGAACTTCTCAAATTTAGGCAAGTCAAACTAGTAAGAGTACGGGTGCATGGGAACCAAGGGATTAACAAGCTAATTGTATAGTTGACTATAGATTAGTTTCTAGGGCCCATAGCCACTTGTCCACAAGTTGAGATTCTTGAGTTGTTCCCTCATTATTTGTATTTAATGAGAAATATATTATGAGTTACTGAGGGAGATTGGATGAGAGTGTTGGCAATGGGTGGTTCAAGATAATGGAAGTAGGGATAGGTGTATGAGTATGGTGGTGGAGGTTAATAGGAGGGATTGGGATCTTGGTAAGAATAAGAGTAGGAAGGTGGTGTTTGGAGAAGCGATGAATAAGAGGGGTGAAGGGTGTAAGAGGATGGAGGAGGTTGATGTTGTGTTGGAGGAATTGGATGCTGAGTTGGAGGAGTTTGATATTGAGTTGGAGAAGTTTGATGCTATGTTGGAGGAATTGGATGCTAATTTGGAGGAGTTTGATATTGGGTTGGAGTAATTTGATATTGGGTTGGAGTAATTTGATATTGTGTTTGCGGAGTTTGTTATTATGTTAGAGGAACTAGATGCTGAGTTGGAGGAGTTTGATATTATTGTTGCATAGCCCATTGATTAGGTTGGACCATGGGAGACTGATTTAGAAATAAGGGAGCTTGATCAGGAACTTGATTAATCATTTGATTTGGTACTTGATTGGGCACTTGATTGGAAATTTTGATATTGCGATGAACGCAGCTCATATGGAGAGGGTGAAAGAGGTTGGAAGGGTGGAGTAGTAGATGGGGTTGAAGTCTAAGAAGGAGGTGAAGTGAAAAAAAATACTTTAATTATGAGGAAAAGAAGTTTGATTTGAGAAAGAAGCTTAAAGATAAGGAGGAGAGGAAAAATAATTAAGCTGAGAAGAATAGAAAGAAGGGTGTTAAATATAAGGAGGATATTCGATATTGAATAAAGATAGAGGAATAGAAAAAGGACAATAAAAAGGAGATGGAGGAAGAATGAAAGATGGAGGAAAAGAATATGGATAGATATAAGAAGCTCTATGTGCACTAGTTTTAAAAGGATTTGGAGGAGGGAATTTGAAAAGGAAGGATAGATATGGAGAATATTAGAATCGAGAGGAGGAGTAGGTGGATAGAAGTTATGAGAGGGATAGAAGAACTAGAATAAGAAGGGACCTTGGTATGTAGATCAGAAAATAAGTTAGAATCAGGGAAGACCAATGAGTGGGTTGGTCGAGAAGGATTTTGTGATGAAGAGGTAAGATTTAAAAAGGAAGCATCATGCAAGTTAGGAGGAATAGGAGTGGTTGAAACTGTATTGATGATTTAGGAGATGATAGAATAATCAGTTTCAAGCTAAGAAAGAGAAGAAAAAGGATGATCAATAATATAGATAGGGGGTAATGAAACTCAAGGTGAGTTTAGTTGTGAATGATGAGAGGAAGGTGAAGAATGATCAACATAAGAGGTGGAAGGCATGTAGTTACTGGGCTTAAAGTAAACATTCATAAAGGCTTTGGGTAAAGGTATCCTCTCATGAGGACTCTCAGGTAGTACATTGTGAGTGACTTGTTGTGTAAGTCCTTGATCATAGTTTTAAGGCCTAAGCTACAATGGGTTGGTTGGGTATTGGTTATGAGAATAGTCAGGTTGATTTTGAGGTAGAATAGAGGTGGCTTCCTCCAATTGGTTAAATGGGTTGGTTTAAGGAGGAGGGGTTGCATGAGAAGACTCCATAGCTAGATGTTATTGCTCTCATGCTTAGATTTGAGTAAGAACCATGATTGAAGGGGTGAAAGGTAGGTAGGTTACATGGAAAGGGGGATATAATTGAATCTCATAAGAATTGTACTTATCTGTACTATTTTGTATGATATTGAATGTAACTGTACTAGTTTGTATGATTATATGTGATTATACTTATCCATATGGTTCTATAAAAAATAAATTTTAGATATAGAATGATGGGAAAAATAGAAAATAAGAGTTTTGAGGTTGTTTTTAGTTTTTTTTTTTTTATTGTAGTTTTAAGAAAACTAACTAACCAAGCAAGTGTTTTAGCAAACAATAAACAAGTTGTAAGGTGGCATATTATTAAACGTGCTTGTGTGTTGATGTGTTTGAATTTTATTAGAGAGTTATTTGTTGTGTGAATTTTAATTTTTATTTGATTTTCTTATGTTTATGATGTGTTTTCTATTTTTAAAGACCTCTAAAACAAAAAAACTAGGTAGACAGATATAATCTATTAGGGTATGTTAATGCATGTTTTCCAATATATCCAAAGGTGTGAATAGAGATACAATGCACAAATAGGAAAATAGATTTCTAATATGGAGATGGCTCAAGACAACCAAAAGTGAACATATAAACCTCTTATGCAAGAGGAAGTGTTGTCTAAGACCTGCAACAACCTAGTCAACTTTTGCTTCACCCTCAGGCAGGCTTGGTCAATAACAACAACTACATACTTACTAATTATATAGCCCTGTAGAGGTATCTATCCTAAACTACCTCAAGATAACCCCAAGGGTAGCAATATTTTGGTGATGAAATCCAAAAAGCTACTCGAATGGCTACTATGGTGGCTAGGGAGTGAGTCAACAGTTGAAGATGAAAGCCAACATCACCGATCTTGATTGACGATTAGTGATGAACGTACAAGTGTGTGGGGGTTTTTTGCTTGAGAAATTAAAGTGTAAAAAGAAACTATGTTATGAAAGTAATGGAATTTTTTTATTTCTTTGAAAATAAAGTGCTTTTAAAAACAAAGTCTATGCTAAGAAAGCAATGAAAGTTACTATTTTGTAAGCAAATATCTATGCTAAAAATATGAAAGCAATAGATTGCTTGACTTGAGCAATATCTATGCTAATATTTGCTTGATTGTAAATCTATCTATACCAGTCAATATGCACCTATTAAGGTTATGACTAGTTGTCTTCTTAGAGCTTTATGCACAAGACATATTGAGATCTGCCTCAGCTCAAAAAGATGAAAATTTTGAAGGCTTTCTTCAAACCTTATGCAAATAATTATCCTATACTAGTAAAAGAGAAATACAAAGCATAAAAGTAAAGAACTAGAAAGGGGGGTCGCCCTTGAGAATGCAGATATGCTAATGCAAGGAAAGGAAAGAGCTTTTCAAAATAAAAAAAGAAAGAAAATTGAATGCTTTTGAAATTTTACCAAAGCAATTTGATGTGTTTTGAAAAAAAATAAAAAATAAATTTAAAGCTTTTGTAAGATGACCAAAGCAATTTGGGGCCTTTTGTAAAATAAGAAAGTAAAATTTAAGATGACCAAAGAAATTTGGAGCATTTTGCAAAGCAAGAAAGCAAATTTTAAGATGACCAAAGCAATTTGGGGCCTTTTGTAAAATAAGAAAGCAAATTTGAAGATACCAAAGCAATTTGGGGCCTTTAAAATGAAATTTGAAAAGAGAATTTTGATTTTGCAACAAAAAAAAAAAAATTAACTGAAAAGGTAGTGATAGAAGTGTTTACATATGATCCTAAACTATTTGACTATTGTTTGGAGTGTTGGACAGGCTCTAGATTATTGGTTTAAGTTGTCTAAAAATGACTATATGGGTATATGCAGTCAAGCCTAACTATACCTATATGTACGGTCCAGAGTAGAGGGATTTTTTAGAGGCTCTTTGTACTGCTAGTGATTTGCTTGTTACAGAAAGGTGTCTCTATGAAATTTCTTGCAAGAACATAGGGACAAAAAGTTAAATTACTTCAAAAAATATATAATGAAAGGAATTAAAACTAAGTTACTGAATGAAAGGCATAAAATAGAAAGTAACTAGATTTGCTAAGAGTAAAGGGTTGAGAGGTGAATGATTACACCTTGGGACACCATTTTATGAGGTAGTTTGACCTAAGAAGGCAAGTTGATTTTGGGGAGGCAAAGGGTACAACCTTATACCTACCTACAATGATTGTGGTTGTTGTGATAGCTATGCATGTTGTGTAGAAACTGGTACCTGCATGGAGTGGGCCCAATTTCTAGAGCTCTTCAATGACCGTATGGATCTATATAGTCCTAAAGCTAATTGTACCCCTTCGTATAGTTCTAGCTTGTAGACAAAAAAGGCTTCTACCTTGGACCTAATTTTGTGTATTTGGTTTTAGAGGGTTTGTGCTAGTTTTTGGTACCTAGAAACATAGAAAAAGATAATAGATGTTAGTGAGATAACTAAGAAGCTAACAAAATATGAAAGGAGGGTTTAGGATCCCATTGTGATCACCAAAATGTGTTCATAAAAAATGTGCCATTTCACTGATAAAAATATAGGTGTTACAAAATATTTTTCTTTACAAATTTGTCCCTTGGGCTACAAGTAGGGTCTTTCAGTGAAGAGGACCTTTACAAAACACTATTATGGCATTGAAGAATTCTTTTATGGGTAACTTAGGGGAAGTGGGTTTACTACATGGGTACCACTACTAGTTGAATAGATCCTCTAAACTTGCACAACCCAATCAAAGTTGTTAGTAGCATCTATGGGTCTATCTCAATCATACCCTTGTTGATGAATGATAATACAAAGGAAAACCTAGTCTATTGCATGAAAAAAGTTCTAAAAATAACTACAAAACAAACAAAAATAGTGGCAGTTACCTAAATCTATGTTTTGTAGACCTATAGCTATCTATAATAGGTCCTTGGAGGGAATTGTACCCCTAGGTACGGTCCAATATGACTATACTTATCCTTGTGATCGACTTTGTGTTAGCCAAACAAAAACTTATTTTTATGAGGAGGGTTTTGTTGGTCCTGTGGACGCTCCTATCCAAGTCTAATGGCCTTTTGAATCTACACCTACAAGCATTTTACAACATAGAAAGGGACACCAAATGGCATAGAAAATCATCCTTGGTGGTTCATGGCAAAGGTGAGTGTGAGTGCAATGGGGTCTAGAGTGATTTTTGTAAAGTTTTGGTATGTAAATATGTCATCCTTGAAATGAGAGAAATGGTCTTCTATATATAGACTTGACCAAGATTAGGGGGGATGAGGTGTCCTACGAAGTTTCCAATGAGGTGTCCTATGAGGTGGCATGGTGCACCATGCCTCATAAATGGCTTTGGATGGAGGAAAGTCCTTACCCATCCATATGCAATAAATGGGCATGGGTGCACCATGCCTCATAAATGCATGGGTGGAGGAAAGTCTTCACCCCATTTATGGCATGTGGATGGGGAGTCATCAATACCTTCAATGCACATGGGCAAGAAAGTCTTCATGGCATTAAATGGAAAGTAGGGTGTAGAGTAGGCTAGGGTGAGGTGGAAGCTAGGCTAGTCAAAGGGTAGACTAGGGTGAGGTGGTCTAGGCTAGGCTAAAGGGGTGGTTGCATGGTGACTAGGGACTAAGCATAGGAGGGGGCTTAGGAGGAAAAAGGGGCTAAAGAGGATGAATAGTATTTTTAGGCAAATTATGCAAATTTTGAGGGGTTTTGCAAATTAATCAACCGTTAGCATTGCTTAAGGGATACTATGATATTTTAGATGTCTATAGGTCCAAAATCAGAGAAAGGAGCTAAAAATTCCAATCCCAAGGACCTATGGCTTGGGAAGTTATAAAATATTGTCACGTAATTTGCAAATTTTCCAAAACTCACAAGGGAAGTTGAATGTGATAGGTAGAAAGTTATAATGGTAATTGGTTGTTTGATTATGTCTCAAATGAGAATATGAAGGTGTCTAAATGCTTGGAAAATGCCCTAAAAATGCTTACGAAAAGAGGCTAAGATGATTACAAAAGCTTATTTAATCTATGAAATGATAAATAAAATTCTTAGTTAATGAAGATTATGAAGAAAACCAAGTAATATGTTGTTAATACTGAAAGCCTATAACATGGATTTGAAGGTGTTTTTGAGCCTAAAAGAGAAGTCAAAGATGAACAAAATAAGGTAAATGCTATAACAAAATAATAATAATAATATTAGGCTTACAATAATGAGATTTAAACAAACATAAAAGATCTGCAAATGAAAGATAGTATGAAATTGCAACAAAGCTTAATGATAGAAGCATGAAAATGTGAAACTAAATAGCTAAATGAGTATATAATCCTACAAGTAAAGTGATTATGAGCATATACAAATGATCGAAATGTAAATAAGCCTACAAATGAGACTAAATTAGATGTTATAAACATAAAATGTCTATAAAACTGATGAAGATTAGATATAAATGCTCAAGTGAGAGGTGAAATGAAGAGTTAATATGCTAAATGAAGAGAATAAATCTTGTAAATGATTAGAGATTAGAACATACACAAAGCTTGCTATAAATAAGACAAATGAAAGAAAAACAACTATTAGAAAGCTACAAATAGAGGTTAGAAATAAAAATAGACAAAGATTAGTGGTTGCAATAGTGAAAAACCCAAGTAAGCAAGACCAAAATGAAAGGGGAAATGCATAAAATGAAAAAAGGAGATGAAAAAAGAGAGGAGCTAAGGAGTATACTTCCTAGCAAGACCTCCTTGCGCCAAGTTGGCCTCCTTGTCCCAATGCCCCTTTACCTTACTTGACTTTCCCAAATGCTTGATGAAGAATGCTCCAAATGCAAGAATGGAAGAGATGAGAATGAAAGAGAATGGAGAGAATTTTTAGCAGAGTAATGCTACCAGGAATTGTGTTTTGAAATTCTTACCCCAAGGACTACATTCATAGATTTTTGGAGGGCAAATTATGTGAGGGAAGATGAGATCCAAGATGCTATTAGGGCAAAAGACAAATTCAAAATTTCAAGCCTGATTCAAGACTAGAGCATGCATGATCAAATAAGATAGTGAAATGAAGAAATTTGTTTGCCTTTGGTTCATGCCACAAAGATTCCATTCGTGTTGGCAAAAGTGCCACTAGATGTTAGAAGTGTCATTGGTGTTTTTACACCTCATTAACTATTTTGATAATGACTATTTTAAAATTTATAAAAAACCCAACCAAATATATTTTTAATATATTTAAAAAATTATAACCTTAATATCAAATTTAAAACCAACCAATTATTTTTAATTAAAAATATTAATTTTCAATAATTTTTTCAACACTCCTAATTCTTAAAAAAAAAAAACATGAAAGAAAAACAAAAACCACAATAGTTTAACTTTCAAATTCATTCATTACCTTGAAAGATTCATTGGGTGGAGATATTCAATTAAAAAAAAAAAAACACATCCTTCATTTGATGTTGAACATTAGAACCATAGTGCTCTGTCAGAAGCACGCTGGACAAGGAAATGAGGGGCGGAGTCAGGGGATAGAGATATTAAAAAAAAATCAGAATGCCAGGCAGAAACCTTAAACTCTTTTGTCATATAAAAGTTTACACCACATATTTGAACCTAAATTTCTTTAAAGAAATTCTAATCACATAGGTGTCCCTTTCGATGTTATATGTTATTAGCAATGTACTATGTGGGGCATAACTTTTTTGAGATTTTCATGTTATTTCTCAAACAATTACCAAGTTTAAGTGAAAAAAGAAGTCTATTTAAAATTTTCAAACATCTAAAATAGGTACCAAATTTTATTGAAAAAGTAGTATGTTTAAATTTTTCAAACATTTAAAATTTAAAAATATAATTTTAATAAATATATTAAAATACATTTTTTTAATGGTAAAAGTTTTGGCTTTTTTTTCAAAGGTTTAAGATTCAAACCTCACTATGAGGGGATTCCCACCTCTCATAAAAAAACTGCTTAAATTCATTCAATCAAGTGATATTAGTTTAATCAGTTAAATTATTCAATATTTAAAGACATCAAGGTTCAAATCTTACCAAAGGGAAGATAGTATCCAAGTTTTGTTATAACACCACTACACGGTAATGATGGAATATGACCGAACTCTTTATCTTTTAAAAAACCATGTTTTTATTATTAAATAAAAATTTATAAACATTTTATACTAATAGTTGTATTATTATTTGAAAAGGAGAGGCACATGATACCAATTCTTTAAAAACTAAAAACTAAACTAGGAACACTAGTTATATTTCAAAGTTTATAGCCTTCAAACCATGATATTGATAATTCAACATCCTAGTAGACCACCAAGAATATTATTAATTAAAACTGAGTTTACAAGTTAATATTATATATCTTATTTAATTAATAATAGAAGTTTGTGTCCACTGAATGAGCAACCAACCTACTAAAATGAGTGTTGCATCTCTTCGAATCAATGTTTGCAAAAATAAATAATTTAAATTTTTGATATGAGTTTATCCTGCTTCAAAACAAAATAATTATTTTGATGTTTTTCAAATTTTGGCACTCTTTTTTTGTAAGTGTTTGTTGAATGATCAACAACAATATATATAGTTGATTTTAAATATGTATATTACTTATATCTAAAATCAACTATAGTTTATATATTTATATATATATATATATATATATATATATATATATATATATATATATATATATATAAAGTACAATATCTATTATACAATATATTATAAAAGATTGCATCTCTTTTAATGCATGTACTTCTTATAATTATGATGCGATTTTTTTTAATCAAGGCTATCTAACACCTAATTTGTTGAGTGGGCAATATTCATCAAATTATACACATATTGTTATAAATGAGAAATTTTTGGTAGAGTTAATCCATTTATTATAAAAGTGGACCATAAACAATCAAATTTCTAGAATTAGAAGTCTATTAAGACCAAGTGAATATCATGAGAACTACAATAGCATATGGATAATATTCTTGAGTGGGCAATAGTATCAAATTGTAGATATAAACAACTTTGCACAGTTGTATAATAGAGTGCATATTATAGGATAGTTGTCCTTTAATGAATCCAAATTTAGGTTTGTAAGGAATATTCAAAGCATAATCATGAAGAACCATTTCCTATATATCAAAGTGCTACTTATTGAAAAGTGAGTGGTGCTAAGAACTCACTTTTTTTCTATAAGTTAGTTATAGTGAATAATTCAATTGAGTAAATTGTTTGTTGCAAGTCTTGACATTGAGTAAATTGGTATGTAGATGGAGAATTTGTTCATCTAATGGCCATGACCACCATTTACAACATCCTTCACGTATTCCAAAGGTATTTTCGGGTCATGTTTTTGTGTATATGAATTTAATAGTACCTTGACCTCAAATCAAGCTTGTAGAAAAAAGGCATCATATAGTTTGTTTAGGAGCTTACCTATTTTTTTTATTTTGTAAAAGAAGGGGTTTTGAAAGGGTCCCCAAACCTTTTACAAAGGGGTTTTTTAAGGGTCCCCAAACCTAAACAAAAATATAAATATATTCAATGAGTACTAGAGAGGTACAAATTCGAACCAACATTCAACAAAAAATTATAACAAATCCAATCTTGCGGATCTAAAAACCCACCTGAATTCTAAAAAGAAATTCAAATTTGAGATTGAGCGCCCAAAAAATAACTAGTCGATGAACCCCGAGGGCACTCAAAAATGATATTTAAATTAGGCCTTCCCACCTAATAAACCAAGGATTTTATTAACAAGAAAAAAAAACCCCAAATCCAAATACGACTGCCTGAACTAACAATCCAACACGAAGGCGAAACCAACAAACCTTTGGATCTACAACGCTAAAGTTTGATTTAAAATTTAAAATTTGAAAGTCTAGCTCAAACCATAGTGCTCAAGTTGAATCAAAATTTAAATTAAAATAATTCTCGTCTAATGGGAGAAAAGGATTAGGAAATCCTACCTTCCTACATAAAAAAACCATCTAGTAGATGGGACATTCTAGCCTAGCAGGAAGTAGAGAACAGAAACTAGGAAAGCACAAAAGAGAATCAATTGGTAGTAGGATATTTGTTACTAAAAACACCAGTGAAAGAAAAACCTTCTAGCCCAGGAACAAACATCGAACATAATATTTGTTTTGGTTACATAGGAGAGTTGCTCACAACCACACTATTTTTAGTAACTGACAAGTGCAGGGTTCAAACCAAAGGGGCTGCTCCCACCAAGCATTCGACATAATCTTACAACTAAAATCACATGAATCCTGCAATCGTGTTAATTTCTAATTTAAAAATTAAAACTGAGTGCTCGAAAATAGAAAAGTCGCAATAACTTCGGGAGCATTCAAAAAAACCAAAGAGCTTTGAAATTAGGCAAACCCGCCTAAATCTTCTAGCACATGATTCCACCCAGTAGCGAAAAGGAATGGAGACCATTGCCTTTCATACAATTGGCTTCCACAAAGAGGTTTTACAATTACAATTTTCTAGTAGGGCCATAGGGTTTTGAGGGGAACCCAAAACCTTAACAAGGTTTTGAAAGGAACCCAGAACCTATTTATAGTTGGTCCAACAAACAACATTCACCCATTTTCCAAGGAGGACCATAGGGTTTTGAAAGGAACCCAAAACCTTCAACAAGATTTTGATAGGAATCCAGAACCTAAAAACTAGTCCAACCTTCCACCCAACAATATGCTTAGCAACTGCGACTCCTTTAGCTGACCTAACCTTCCACCCAACCCCCAACTGTGGTCCCTTTAGTTGACCCAACCTTCCACCTAGCACATTTTCCTGCTATTGCAGTTCCTTAAGCTAAACCAGAGAACTTTGCAACCTAGAGTGAACAAATCAACAAATCATCCAACATCACAACCAATTGAAGCAGGTCCATCAATTGATCCAGCCATCCCCTAACCCCTCAACTATTGTTCCAGTTTTAGTAAATGTAGATCCATCTACCAAAGTTATTCTTTGCCCAAAACGACATCCACTAGGTTGCAAAGCCATTGTTTCCAAAAATCCAGGCCACACAGGGCCGCACTAAGAATTTACCTATTACTAGAATATAAAATTTATCCTTAATTATAATTTTGATCAACATGTAAAAGTCCACATATAATCTCAATGATTCATCCTTTTTCATACAAAAATAAGGATGGGGAGTAAATATTTATGATTGGTTGAATTACTTCTTTCTTGAAAAGTTCATATTCTACCTTTTAATCTCAGACTTTAATGGAGTGGTATGTATAAGGACAAATGTTTAGTGAAAATTTTCCATAAACTGTATGACATGGGAGTGTATGCACTATAAGCAAAGTCCAAAATATTCCTCAAACACATGAACATAGTTGTCAAGGACTAGTTGCAATTACGAGGGCTTTTATGACTTTGACTATTTCTAGATCAAAAGAGAAAATAGCATGTGTTCCTAAATCTATCTTGTAATTCTTCACCCTTGTACAAGTCTTTACAACTCTTTTGCCTTTCTTGGCTCTCCTAAATAATCATGTTCTTTGTAGAAATGTGTCATGTACTCGACTAGTGCTTGAGCTAAATCAAAATTCAATATCTTAGTATGCATAGATGAGTAACTTTTAATGTAATATTCAATGTGTAAGTTAGTGTTTATTTGCTTTATAAGCTCATTGATATATGGATCTCTTTCATAGATATTATTGATCATATTTTTAGGACACCATCCACGAAGTATTCTATCATTCCCATAGTCTCATTATCTAATCTAGGAGGTATAACGTGAATAAATTTTAATGGTTGATCATATTTTTAGGACACCATCCATGAAGTATTCTACCATTCCCATAGTCCCATTATCTGATCTAGGAGGTATAATATGGATAAATTCTAATGATTGACCCATTTCAATCCCACATACATACCTATACATAGACATATACATCTATATATATATATATATATATATATATATATATATATATATATAATAATGATGATGTTCTCTATATGACTTCTAACCTCTTAGACATTAAAAAACAACTTCACTTTATATACAAAATAATTTATATTTTTAACTTAAAAAAACAAACATAATTATCATAAGCTTAATATCAAATTTAAAACCCTATCAATATTTTTTAACCAAAAATATTAATTTTTTTAGATACATAGGAGAGTTGGTTACATCCACACTATTTTTAATAACTGTCACATGCAACGTTCATAGTTCATACCAGAGGGGCTGCTCCCAACAAACCTAAACCACACGTAGTTGTTGGTGCAGGGTTCATACCAGAGGGGCTGCTTTCAACAAGCCTAAACCACATCGTTGATGTGAAAGAGACCACTAACTGATTTACCATTATTCTTGGTCTGATGCAAACTCAAAAAATTCAAAATATTAAATTTTTACACTAACTTTTTCAACAATATTGATTCTGTTGTTAAAATCGTAAAAAGAACTGAAAAAAAAAAGAACAACGACAACAGTTGAACTTTCAAATTCATTCACATATGTTTTTTTGGTATGCGAACGTCCAATTCCAAAAAATTAGGACATCCTTCCTCTGATGTTGACCGTCATAACCATAGTGCTATGTTAGAACCACGTTGGGCAAGGAAATAAGAGGCTGAGTTAGGGGACGGAGACATTAAAAAGGAACGCCAGCAAGGAAACTTTAGACTCTTTTCCTTTGATGTCATGTGCTACTAGCAATGTATTGTGTGACATAGTTTTTTTTTTTTTTTTAAGTTTTCTATGTTATTTTTCAGGTACTAACAGGTATTATTCAGTGAAAAGAAAGTCTATATTGATATTTAATTAATTAATTAATTTTTTTAACATACAAAAGTTTACGTCATATTTTAGGGTGGTTTGAACTTTAAGGACCACATAGGTGTCCATTTTGATGTTATATGCTACTGGCAATGTACTCTGTGGGGCATAGTTTTCTGAAGTTTTCCATGTTATTTCTCAAACAGGTACTAAAAGATACTAGTACTTAAATTAAGAAATCCTGACCACATGGGTGTCTCTTTTAATGTCATATGTTATTGGCAATGTACTATGCAGGGCATAGTTTTGTGAAGTTTTCCATGTTATCTCTCAAACAGAAACAGGTACTAACAAGTACTAGTACCTAAGTTTTAGTGAAAAAGAAAGTCTATATTAATATTTAATTAATTAATTTATTTATTTATTACACAAGTTTACGGGTAGCATTCACGGTGGTTTGAATTTGGGTTTTTTAAAAGAAATCTTAACTACCTTGGTGTGGTTTGTGGGACATCCATATGGTTAAGAATTTTTTCGGGAGACCCAAGTTCAAACCACACCCATGTGATTAGGATTTCTTTCAAGAGATTCAGGTTCAAACCATCGTCCTGAGGCATGATGTGTGCATGTGAGCTTGTATGAAAAAAAAAGTGGAACACCCATGTAATTAAAATTTCTTAACCCAAATTCAAACTAAAAGATGATGTGTAGTGTAAAAAAAATTAACAATATAATTTAAACAAATATATCAAAAACACATAAAACCATTGATTTTTGTTTAGGTTGCGGGCCAAACAAAGTTCTAAAAGTCTTGATTATGATTATAAGTTTGATATCGCAATTATAAATAATATGTCAGCGTATCCACGAGGTTCTAAATTGGTCACATAAATCTTCTATAGTATCGTGTTCTTAATTATAGATGAAATTAATGGACGCTTTTGTACTAATAAATTGTATTGTTGTATTATTATTTGAAAAGGGGATGCACGATGATAACAATTCTTTAAAAAGTAAATGAGGAATGTTAGTTATATTTTTAACTTTATGATTTTTAAATTATGGTATTTAGAATTTAATATTTTTGTTTGTGAACAAAAATATGGTGAGAAAGAAATTAAAAAGCATTTAAGGGATAAAGTAAAGATGAATTTTTAGTGTCTAATAGAATTAAAACTGTAATGAGAGAGAATTTGCTTGCCTTTGATAATAGTGTGGATTTTGAGAACAATTTAGAAAAGAGGATCACTAGTGAATGGCACTTGGAAGAACCTAGAGCAGCACAAAGTGCCAATTAGTTTAAAAAGAACAAACACTAGATAGCTAAAACCAGAGGAGGATTGGGTAAAGTTAAACTTTGACAAAGCTGTAAAAGGCAACCTAGATAGAGCCAGAGGAGGTGTCATTTGAAATGAGAAAGGTGAAGTGTTATGAGCTTATCCAAAAAGTTATGGGATACAAACAAATCACTACGCGGAAGCTAAATTCCTATACTCTGGTGTTATGTTGTTGAGATAGATAAGTGTAAGGAATGTCATCATAGAAGGGGACTCTATGAATATTCTCAAGGATTTTAAGAAAGGAAAAGCTAATAACTGGTAGGTGTTAGGTTTAATTAAG